>JAWWTY010000001.1:39133104-39165677 GCA_035222235.1 Margarornis squamiger
CATTATTCTAAGTTCTGCTTTGCCCGTGGTATTAATCAAAGCTCCTCTTTCGGTTGTTATCTCTAGCCGTAAATTCCAAGCTGTTTTTTTTTCCCTCCGTTCCGTCTGGAAGGCAAAAGGGGTGCGGGGCGGGGCCGGGGCAGGGAAGGCCTTGAAGGAGTTTTGCTGGACACCAGGCGTTTATCCAGGGCCAAACCACCACAACAGGACAATAATTTATTTTATTCTAGCGTCTGACAACAGAAAGGGTTATAGAAGAATACAATTTCAAGGCTTCAGATTAATAAAGTTTTTACGCAGAGGCAATTTAAAGAATAAGAAAAATTGAACCATGCACTTGCAAAGTGGATAGTTTCTGGGCCTGCACCCAGGTAAATTTTAGTGGTTCAAAGATAGGTTTCAGTTGAATATCCACAGCATATATACCACTTTTGATTCAGACTAGTAAAAAATTAATATTGATTTGTTAGTGAGATATTAAAAGTTTATTAGATCGTGCAACATCTTTACAAGCCTCACAGAAAAAGGTGGGAATGGCTGTATACAACAGTGCTAAGAATTTGTAACAGATTTCGTAATAAAAATTTCACCTCTTTTACCAAGCACAAGTTGGATTTTTAGGGATTATATTCATTAGTTCCTTTGCAATATTCAGGCCAGTCTGTTTAATTCACAACTCATGCACGGATCTTGTTGGCATTCAACAAAGATAGAAATTGCAACAGCAAATTATGTCAGCAATTTCATATGCAGAATATGAGTTACAGAATAGCCTTTACATCTAGAATGGTTGTCTTTTAACTGTTTCTCAAATTCAACATTTTCCTCTAAGCCTAAGTGACTCTTTTTTGTATGCCTGTTTCCACTCTTCTACCAAGTGTCTCTGATTCGCAGTACTTTGGATTTTAATGGGAGTCTCCATTCAGGAGAAAGAATTTTTATCTATTCCATGATATGTAAGCAGTAAAGTGTACATCGAACTAGTGTAAACACAGAGGTTACTTCCTTATGATTTCTTTTATTTAATCATAGTGTGTAAAGTTCCATATTTCTACAATACACTATCTTGTATTTCATTACCATTTTCACCCAAGTTGGATAGAGTTTGTATCAGAAGGCAACATGATAGTATTTAAAATGGACCATCTGACATAGCCCTCAGAGTGTTTCCACAAAAATCCCTTCAGTAGGACTATCATTCTTCCATGGCTGACACCTCTAACGATTTCATTATACTCTTTGTGGATATTTAGTGCTATTTTTTGAAAGTTTCATATCTTGAAATAAAAATTATATACAAATTTCAAATTTCCTTTAAAAAGTTGAACCTTAATCATTCCAAGTTTACAAGGTCTGGTTTTCTTGGATATTATTTTTTAAATATTGAATTTCAAAAGGATGACTTGTGCCCTTTGTGATAAGGATGATCTTTAGGCAGAGATTTGAGAAGCGTTGCAAAGACTGTAGCTCCTTTTATACTTCCTCACTTATCTACTCCAGTAAGCAATCTTATTCCCAACCAGCTAGCCAGGGAGGCTCTTGTATGTACTTCTATAGCATGGTCAGGGTGCATTACTTCCCATGGAAATGTCTCTTACTCACTAGATAATTTGTGCCTCTCTTGTGTGGTACATATACTTTTACAAAATCCCTCTGCTTCATTCTTACTGTGTGATCATGCTAATTCTTACTATGTATTACATTTAGCATTTTTTAAAATTATTTTTTAGCTCCACTGCTTAACATCTCCATCTGTAGATTGGAGCCACCTTGTCTTATCTCTGTAATGTAGCCTCATAATCAGGCCTCTCTTGGCTCAATCCTGTTCTTTTGCCCTATGCTAATGTTTTGGGTAGCTGAACACATACTAACCCTCCTGAATCCCACTTGTGGCCTCTTAGAGTGCAAGAGATTCGAGCACTAGGGGAGAGCTGTGAGTGTGGTGTGCTGGAAGGTACCCCAAGGTACGTGGTGGGGTATCAGAGGAGCAAGAAAGGAGGTAACTCAGAGTGATAGAGGACGTAACTGATACTTCCTTGCAACAGTCAGTTCTCAAGTCTTGTTCTTCTCGCTTCCATACAGCACTCTGAATACCCCTTTCTAAAGCCAGAAAAAACAAGGCAAAATCTCATGGAAGTGGATGAGACTTCTTACAGCTGCTATCTCGGATTCAAATGACACTTCAAAAGGAACAGCAAGGAAAAACTTTTCAGTGATCATTGTGAAATAACTTGAGTCTGGCAGACCTAAGTCTGAGCAAGAGAACAGCTTGAGACAACCCAGAATTTTGACATGTTTTCCTTTATATTAATTTTGATATTTTGTATCATTAAATCAATCATGATAGAGTTGGCAGACAAAACACTATTTTTTAAAATGTCTTTCAGTAATAAAACCCTTTTTCAAGTTGGAGCACCTACCAGTGGATGAAGGTTGAAGGACCAGTGTTTTCCTGCCTTTTGTCTTTAAAACTTAACGTCCTGAACTTGTATACTATTGAGCCATTCAATACACTTATAAATTATATGAAACCTACTTGTTTAGCTGCATGAGACAGAAAAGTTAGGAAAGAAGAATTAAAGAGTGGTTCTTTGCCCCAAAATGGAGATACATGAGGCTTCAGGATTTGTTTTAAAATTGTGCTAGAAGTACAGAAAATACTTTTGTACATCACTGGAAATGATGGTAGGAATTTCTGGGCAAGGCAGAGTTAAGCAGGAAAGTTAAAAGGAATATTAAGCAAGATTACTTTATGTCATGATCATTTTAACTTCTCTGTTTATGCTGAATACAATCAGACAGTTCTGTCTTTTCTTGGCAATTTTCAAAGGGTTATGGATAAAATTTATTGAGATAGCTTGCCATAGAACAACTATTTATTTATAGGATAAAAAGCAATGTGTTTTTATCTGAAACTAGAATTTGCAATGCCTTACATTGCACTTATGAAACATTGCATTGCGTGCTTCTGAATGGTGCTATTATTTCTTGCAATTGCATGAAAACATCTTTTTTTCAAAAGCTAAAAATAGAAAGGTTTTATTTATTTATTTGTGATTGGTAAAAGAATGAACATGCTTTAACTGATTCTGAGTATCTGACAGGTAATTCCAACAGCTGTCATTATACCAGTCTTCATATAAACTTTCTTTTGAGGGTAGGTTGGACAAACAGTAAAAATAATTTTCCCAAACATGAATCTGGTATTTTTTTAAATAAATTCATTGTAATAAAATGATGCAGCAGCTTAAATTTTATTTCAGAAATATATGACTCCTGCAGGACTGAATTTAGCTGGGACTTCAAGTCCCAGGATAAGAGTAGAAAACACTGGATATAAGAGCAGAACACACTCCTTGTTTCTAACAGTATGAGAACTAGGGATCATCAAATGACATCATCACTGAGCAGGTTTAAACAAGCAAACAAGAAATATATTTTTGCCTGAATACACACACTGTGGAAACCTCTGCCAAGCAACATTCCAGATGTCAAAAGTGAAAATCCACTCGTATGACAAACTTATGGAAGAAAACACACCTGAACTTTACCAAACAAAAGTATCTCTGTTTCCAGAAATCCCTAGACAGTTTCTTGAAAGCTGGGAG
Source organism: Margarornis squamiger (assembly GCA_035222235.1). Classification (NCBI taxonomy): domain Eukaryota; kingdom Metazoa; phylum Chordata; class Aves; order Passeriformes; family Furnariidae; genus Margarornis; species Margarornis squamiger. Next base: position 39,136,713 of record JAWWTY010000001.1, read on the forward strand.
GCTAGAGCAGTCAAAATATAGAATAAGCCTGGATCTTAAAGGTTTGTCTGGTTCTTACAGGTTCTGTCTAATTAGCTGCCACTTTCTGTTGTCAAAGACAGACCATGCTGCAAACAGACCCTTGTTCTGATAAAGTATGCTCTGCTTATTTTCTGGTATATTATGCAGCCCCCCAGAACCAAGAATGTATCTTATTCACTCAATTAATCTAGACAAGAAGATATGTTCACACAGCAATAATTCATTCCCACAACAGAGCTGTTGAATGGATTCATACAGACAAGATGTGGGTGCTCTGAACTATTACTAAGTTAGTGAACCATTTGGTATCCTTTCCTTAGAAAACACTCCAAAGAAAGAGCATAGCTATGAGGAAACCTATTCTTAAAAGAAAAGTTGACTTTTCTTTTGCTACCACACACACTGAGGATCTGAAATCTTCTATCATTACAGTCAATAGAGAAACAATTTATAAATTACCATTGCATGACTAGTAGACTCAGACTTAAGAGTGTCCTAAAAACCAGAAGTTGTGAAGAAGATACAGACACTGCAAGCATTATTTACATTGCCTACTTTATATGTGGGCATACCTTCTGACACCATATCCTCTAGCTATTGAGATCTTTTTTCATAAATAGGACAGGCTGCCAGAGTATTCCAATGCTCTACACTACAGCAAGTTATTTGTGTCTTTCTGAATCTACATGCTCCTCTATTTCTTGTGCATGTTCTTAAGTTTGCTCTAAGGAAAATTTCACCTCCAGTTTCTTCTGCAGTATTACAATGAATTTTGGGGCTGGGAATTGACATTTCATAAGTAAATTCATAAAATTAACTAGATCACTCTATTTCTTGCAAGAATTACTCTTTGTTTTTCACTGCAGAAATTCCAGCATTAAATGTTATTTTATTTTATTATCTTCTTAAGTGGCCTGCTGAAAATTCAGTACATTAAGACAAGGCTTATTTATTGTTAGTTAATATAGCATGTCAGCCTTAATTTCTAAGTAGTTGAGTATAATCTTTATGTGAATGGTCATTTGCAAAGTCAAAGGCTGTAATTAATTGATGTAGAGATACCTAGTGTTCTTGCAGATTCAAAGAAAGAATCACAAAATACCAAAGTCTTCAATATTTTGTCTGGAAAGTCTTTAAAAAAAAAATACTGTTTTGCCAAGGGTGTTTAGAATGTTTGCTGTAGAGATGTTTGCTGAGTCTGGATGGGTTGGATTTAACTTTCCTCATAGCAGCCCACCCTGTGGAAGAGGGAGGTAAAAGAGCAGCTGAGTGTGAGTGTAGCTGTTGGCAAAACTAACCCAAAGCAACATGACTCAATTTTATTTCCATCAATTAATTTATAGCTGTTCTCCTTTTTGTCTAATTCATGAATACTGATCAGCTGAATATAAACTGATTTATTTTTCTCATTCTCATAAATGTTTATATTTACTATTTCACAGCATTCTTTTAATCCCAGTAATTCTGTAGATCTTTACTTTCTGATGTTACTTTAGCTGCTGCTCTATACAGTATGGACAGCAGAACCAAGACTTCGATCCACACCTTTCCATGCCATACATAAATGATCTCTCTCTTGAGAAAACACATTTTGAAAACCCTAGAATAGCTAGAATATATTGAAAAATATACTGGAAAACAGCATGCCATGGAAAATTTTCAACAGTTTTTAAAAATCACTTTTTAAAGTATATGCTTTTTACTTACTTTCTTCTGCTTTCCTCTCTTTTCAATAGTAAACACAATAGAATAAAGAAAATCCACAATTTATTGTTTTTACTTAAATTTTTCTAATCTTGTTCAAATTTGAGATTAATCTTAGTCTTTACTTTCTACTGCTTTAAGCTAACTCTTCAAAATATAAACAAAGGGGTTATTAAAAGTGTAATTGACGATCAGACCATCATCTTTAATTTTTATCAGATGATCTCTTTAATTTTCCCTGAGTAAACAGAATTTGATATTGAGGAGTATTCCAGCAACTTTTTCTGATGAATGTTAAAAAAATGCAAAAATAAAACAAACAAACAAGCAAAAAACCACCACAAACAAAAAAAAAAAAACCCAACAACCAGCACCAAAACTCAAACAGATATAGAGGCAGTGAAAATTTGAATAGTCTTGTGAGGGCTTATCTGGAAAAAAAATGACATCAGAGTTCAGTGTAGATTACGACATAGATTACTATACGTGACCCCACTAAATTGGTATGGCTCTTTTTTAGAGGTTTAGGTTAGTAAGACACTAATTATGCCCTAGAATTGCCTTCTCCTCACTGCTAAGTGAAGCCAAGGATGAGAAGCTCAAATATAAATATGTGCCCTGGGGACAGAAAGCCTGCTGCATGTGCTCTTGTATACATACATTACCTTTGCAAATGCACCAGAATTTCATTGTTTTAATAGCAAGAAAATGCTAACTCTAAATTAATTTATTACTTGTTTATATTCATTAATTCTTAAGAAGGTGTTCTCCCTGGGAAGTATATGGTGAAGAACTCTGATACTGCATATTAAGAATGTCTTGGCTGTATCACTTGACAATGCTATAGTTCCTTGTGGAATTTTTTCCTCTAGCATTATAATATCAAAGTCAACCTATACCAGGATTCCAGAATGGTGCCTTTGTTTTATCTCTTCCAAAGTAAGGTAATTTGGGCAGAGCAGATTCTGTTTTATCACTGTAATTCCTTAGTAATTTGAAAAAAACTCAAAAAACTATTTAAGTTTGGTTTCTAGTTACAGGTTAGGCAGAGATTGAACTGAAATAAGATTGGCCACCGTAAGTAGGAACTCATCTCTGCAATAAGACTTTTCATTTATTTAAGAAATATTTCTTTTACAATATTTTATATCTGTGCCTTTCAAAAACTGAGCTAATTTTTTGTCTATTAATTGCAACTTTGTTTTTATTGTAATAAGAACCTTCTGCTTATTACTGTCTGTGGAAAAGAGATAGAGATACTGTTTCTGAAGCACTGCTCAGTGAACTTTTTTTGGTACATAATCTTACATTATAAAAATTATATAGTGAGTTTATGATGCTCCAAGATATATACCAAAACTTTCAAGTTTCTGAATTATTTAAAAATAAATAAAACATGAGCAAAAAGGTTCTTACACTGAGATTAGAGCGATAATATTTCAGGGTTGTATTAAAAACACTGGTAGGAAAAGAAATATTGTGACATTTTGACAGGGAGGCAAGGTTTTTATGTTTTAACAGGTGACATTGTGGTTCTGCCTACCGGCCTCCATATGAAAGTAGACCTGTGCCAAAATATATCCAAAACTTACCTCAAAATTACACTTTAGTGGAATATTCAGTGAGTTTCATTTTTCAGTGAGGCTTATTTTTCAAATGAGATGAGGTCTGAGAGAAAGCAGGCTGAGTGCAGGTAGTTTGGAGCAGAAAGAAACAGCCACTCCACAGCTCAGAAGAAGAGGTGCAAGGACAGAGGCCCAGGAAAATGAGTTAACATAATAAGGCAACAGCAGGGGAAGGAATTTGGATAAGAAAGGCAGAAACAGAGGACTACAGAGATGCGGCAAGAGCAGCCGAACCTGGCAACAGCAACAATAGTATCAAGCCTGGGTTGACCCTAGGCATCCTTAATCCCCACATTTCAACATCAAATATCTGAGAAAACTCTCAGTGCTGATGTGTATTCCCTTTCTAATAACTGCCCCATGTAGGATTTACTAATGGTACCAGGCCTGCCTGGGGTAGGTAGGTCTTCTGAATTGTTGTTCTGAAGGATTTGACTCTCAAAAGAGAACAGCTTGTCTCCAGAGGAAAAGATTTTTTTCTCTCTCTCTTTTTCTTTTTTTTTTTTTTTTTTCCCCTGCCTCAGCAACAGTGGCTTTTTTCATGTTTTTAAAAGCTAATTATAATTGATACATGAGGAGTGTTGCAATTGCAAGGTCAATTACTCAGAAGTTAGAAAAATGTCAGAATTAAGGTTGCCTATACAGCCTTAATTAGTCTGTCTTAGATGTAAGTATTACCATCTATAATTACATTAGCACATGTAATTTTTTTCATAGCATTCTTTCCTCATTCAGTTCACAGACTGCCAATCAGGCTTTATAATGAAAGAGACTGTTGACTGTAGGATACCCATGTATTTTTTTATTTTTTTTTCCCAGGAAATGAAGATACACAGTTAATAAAGCAGGAGCTGAAAGAAAGAAAATTAAAAAATTTTAGTTGCTGGATGCTTCCCCAAGAAACTGGATTTCATCAGAGTGGTTGATTTTGATTCTGGGCAAGTCACACTCCTGCAGTGTGGGCTTTTCTCTTTGTCTGTGGCTGGTTGCTCTGATTTGGGGCTGACCATTAGCAAAATATGATGTGACCATGCAGAGGTTGTTATTATAGTGCATAAGCGTTGAGTGTCATATTGGAGTTGCATTCAAAAATCTTACTTTTGGTATTTACTAACTTTGGAGTATTCATCTGGCTATATTTTAATTTAGTACTTCTCCTTCAGTGCTTTGTTTGTGTGTTTCTGAGATGTCAAATGTAACTGTGCTATTCAGACCTTAGTGCTAATCTTGATTTCTGTCACCGTGACAAGAGTCTAGAATTGAAACATTCTGAAATATGACCGTGCCTTTAACATTCAGATTGGATTTGAGTCAGAGCTGTGAACAGCTGTGGCTAATTCTTACATTTCCTTATATTTCTTTCTTTTCTTTGGTTAATTCCTTTATTTCCTTATCCTTCCATTCTGCTAAAAATGCAAAATTATTGTCATAATAACAATAATAAAATCAATGTAAACTGTCTAAATTATCTCAGTTAATTTTAACTATCTAGTCATGAAAGTCATAAAGTTTTAGAAAACATAGACATGATAAATCATACCTGACACAATTTATGTATAGTTGTTCTTGTATGATAGAGAAGAATCTAGGCTAGTATTTACAGGACCTCTTCTCTTCATAATCAAATACCAATGTTTTTATCTCACCAAAGTAAACATTTTGGGGGGAGCAGGGTGTGTCCTGGGTCCTATCACTTACCATTTGGGCATTTTTAATATGAAGTCTTGCTTGCACGTATGTTCAGATGCTCCATGCATTCCCTAAAATGAAGGCAGGGGGAAAGGCATTATTAGTATAGATAAAGTAGAGAGCAGTTCTTTAATGAAAGCTTTCAGGTGCATGAAGGATATACGTGCACGCACAGTATAGGGTCCTTACAAATTAATTACACCACTTAATTATCATATGTAATGGGTACACCCAACCCAAGAACCTTTTGCCTCTCCTACCACCCTGGTACCACCCTTAGAACTGCTTTTTGGAGCATCTCCAAGGGTTTGAGGTCTTATATCTTGTTTTGACTATAATATATTTTATTATTCCAGTCCAGGTGCATGTGTCCCAAACACATTTCCTTGCTGAAATCTTTTTCCTTGAAAAGAACATTAAACAGAATTTCAAGAACGCAGCACAAACTGTGAGAAAGAGGTTAATAGCTACATGAAGTGTGAGAAACTATACAGCTACATTAAGATCTACAAATGTATTAAAAATCTTAAGGCATCAGACATAGTATCATGTTCCAAAGTCCTCTCTTGCATTGTCTTCTCGTTCTCTGATGTGATCCTGTAAGAAGCTGTGTAACTTAAGATAGTTGCATGACAAGGGTCTTGTTACTCATGGGGTCCTATAACATCAGGTACTGATGAATGCTTACCTTGGATGTCTACAACTGTCAGGAGAAAATCTGTGCAGCTATCACCAGGGTGGAAGATTCTTCCATTGTTCTCACTCTGAGTGCCTAAGCAAGGGAGCACACAGCAGCCACCTACTTTGTCATTTGGTTCAGCTCTTTTTTAGGGAAAAGTGCAGTGAATTTCCTGCAGCTGACAAAGAGTATCTATAGAAGATAGAGAATCTGGGGTTAGAATAAAAAGGTATTAATAGTCTCATCAAAGTCCCTGTTCATGATAATAAATAGTACCTGGTTGTTTTACACTGTTTTCTGTCAATTGATCTCAGAATACTTTACCAAATAATTGAGTTTTGACTATATTATATTTAGTGTTTTGTCCCGTCTAGATTTTAATGTTAGTGTTCAAAAATATGCTACATTTTCAGTACTCTTGCAAAGCCTCAAGATAGAGAGAAAATCAAGTATCTGCATTTCCCATAAAATTTAAGGATGAAACCATCAGAAGATAAGGACCAAGGCACACTGAATGTAGTTTCTCTTTGATAACCTCTCTTGCCATTTTAGAACCATATAGTCATCTGGAAACCCAGCTTAACCTAAGCTAAGAAAAAAAGGAGGGAAAATAAGAACAGATTCAGGAATTTTTAAAAATTGAGAAGCCTTTCTATGGACAGAAAACAGCACTTAATTTCTGAAATTAATTTTAAAAAATGAATGGTTAATTTTCTAAATTACATAATGGAAATTGTTAATATTATTAGTACATATTCTATGTTAAACAAAATCATGCTATCAAAATCAAAAGTTGGTCTCGGCATCTGGAACCTTGTCAGACTAGTTTGATTATCAACATATCTCATTCTCTTGCCATTAGGATGCACAAGGGTGTTTTGACGAGAATTACCTTCTGCTGCCAGGTTGATTTTTACAGCTGCAGATGTGGGAGTAACTTTTGTGTGCAAGGATTTTATTTATAGTTAGTGTTATTAATAATTAGCCCAAAATCCTGTTGGATTGCTCTTATCTTTTGTGTTAATTGAAAACTTAAAATGTCAACTGATTGATTGGGTCAAAGGTAAAAAATGAGTGTAGACTAGGAGTTTTCCAATAAGCCTATTTTTAAACAGAGATAATTTATCAGAAGGTAAATTGGAAGAAATAATCTGGTTTGAAAGAAATTAATTTTATTTTTTATGTTTTAAAAATATTAGTGAGTTCTTTGCAACACTTTTAAAGTTTCATTAATTTGAATTTCAGCTATAAAAACTATTTTCCCATAGTTTATACATAAATTTATTAAATCATTAGAAATTAAATAAAGTTTTAACCTCTCTCATTCTGTACAATGTATATGCTATGTCATAACCTTATAGATAAAATTTTCATTTTGTCTAAAAAGAAAGTAAGCTGTTAATGAGACAAACCAACATTTTCCACACAGGTTTATTAAGCATAAATTTTGTCCTGGGCAGAAATTGGGCATGACCTATTTGATTGGCAAAATTAAATCAGATTTATATCTCATGAATTATGCTTTCCAAATCTATATTAATTTTTTATCAGAACTCATACAGTATATGTTATAAAAGCACAGCATGATATCAACATATTACAGTCAATTAAAATAACAACACTATCAAATCAAATTCAACAGAGTGCATACTTTTAAAAGAGATGTAAATATTTATACCTGTATCAGAGTTACTAGCTAAATTTTTGCACTGATACTGACAGGTTTTGTTTCCTTTTTAGAGAGATTACAACTCTGCTGTTTCTTGAAAAGACAAAAAAAACAAGACAGAAGAAGCAAAAGCGCAAAAAATAGCTTGTGTTCAACAGATTTCTGGTCAGTTTACCATGGCTAGAGAGTCCTCCCTTTTTGTTGATTTGAAGTAGGGGTTTGAAACCTCTGCAGTTGTTTTGCTGATTACTCTTAGAAAACTCCCTCTTTTCTTTTTTTTTCATTGCCTTATTTTTCATATAGCCATATAGTTTAAATGGCATTAGAAAGACCTTATATCTTGATTAATATTACAGATTATTTCCAGCCAATGCTTCAGTAAGTGTTAAGTAATAATATAGTTAGGTACAGCCTGGATAAAGACTGTAAGTTTATTATTTACCTGAACAAACTGCATACAGCTTGGTAGCTATGCTCCTTACTTAGAAGCCATTAGGAAGCTAAAACTGTGTTTTCTGATATAAAGATGAATGTACTGATTTACTTATCATCTATCATGGAAGCAGCAGTAATAAAAAAAAAAAAAATAAAATGTCCTATTTCATTTTCAGTGTGCTGTGAGTAGACCTTCCAGAGATGCTACTGGTATAGAAAGAGTTCTAACTGTCATATAAAATTAGATTGATGAGCTCCAATTAATGTGTTTTAATCCCACTAGGCTCCTGTCTGAAAAGTCACACTAAGATTATTGAAGAAAATCAGAGATTTAATTTAGCAGAAGTAGGGACCGGAGTTAACATTCTTTATCACTAAAATTAAAGTGTCTGTTTTCCAGTAGGGTTTCAGCTTGTTATCTTCTTTCCTTTTCACATGACCTATCAGAAGCAGGTGGTCTGTTGTTAATAAAAACCACCCTGGGGAAAATTCTGAAGAATCACTCCTTTAAACATGCCTCATTTTATCTACTTTACATATTGTTCTCCAAGATATTCTTATACCCATTGAGATCAATACATTAGTGTGTCTAATTCTTATTACCTACACAAATCACTCTTTTCATTAACATCAAACTTACATTAGCAATTATTAACATATTACCATAATTACATCATTATTGTAACTTAAACTTGCATATAATTTATTGCCCCAAATCAATTCTATCAAACAGCTCAGATGTTGAAATTTGTTATAAATAGCATGCCTCTGTTCTTTTTTTCTAGCCAATAATTACTATCTATTGCAACTTACATGCTGAGCATTAGAACAACTTTCTATAATGCCATACCCATTATTCAGTTTCCTTATATTAAACAATTTGAAATTTTGTTCTGCTGGGCCAACAACTGCCCTGTTGGTCTAGAAGACTTCTGACCTGTTGCCTTCTTGAGAAGATGCATTCATCTTATGAAAATGAGATGGTGTGGCCACTTTAGCTGTGATGATTCATTTCAAGCAAAAGGATATTTTGCATGAATTTTTGGCATAGTTAACTAGTATAAATAAGCTTTTATTGTATAAACTATAGAAATCATAATATCATTCAACAAATGCATTAAAAATAGTAATGTGAAGGACTTTTCTAAGAAAAGTAGAATAAGCAAATAAAAACCTCAAATGAAATATGTTTTCCTTTCTCTCATTTTTTTGTTTGTTTGCTTTGGTTTGTTTGTTTGTTTGTTTGTTTTTGTTGTTGGGTTTTTTGTTTGTTTGTTTTCCCCACTGCTGAAAATTGTTCTATTGTCCATCTCCAGGGCAGCTTATAGATGGATTTCCCAAGTTCAGCTCATTAGAATAACTGATAAAATGAAACATAGTCATTGCCCTCCAGATCAAAGTTTAAACCAAAGGACCAAATCATTTAAAATCCCTACGCATGCACTCCAGGAACATCAGCGCTCCATACTAGAGTTAAACCTGAGAATGGTCTGTCATAGTTTAACCCCAGCTGGCAACTAAGCACCACAAAGCCGCTTGCTCCCTTCTCCTCAAGCAGGATGAACAAAGAGAATTGAAATGATAAAAGCAAGTTGTGAGCTGAGACAAAAACACTTCAATAACTGAAATAAAATATACTACAACAACAACGATGATTATGATGATGATATAATGAAAACACAATAAAAAAAGAGAAATAAAATCTAAGAAAGACAAGGGATGCAAATTGTTCACCACCAACTGACTGATGCCCAGCCAGTCCCCAAACAGTTGCCCCCTGCCAACCTGCCCCATCATTTTGTTGCTGAGCATGATGGTCTGTTGTATGAAATATCCCTTGTGTCTCTTGGGGTCAGCTGTCCTGGCTGTATCTCATCCTAACTCTGTGCACTTCCAGAATCCTTGCTTGTGGGATGGGGTGAGGAACAGAAAAGGAAGTGGTGCTGTGCAAGCCCCATTCAGCAGTGACTAAAACTTCCCCGAAGTAGCAACAGTTTCCAGCACAAATCCAAAACACAGCACCACCCTAATTACTTTGAAGAAAATTAACTCTATGTCAGGCAGAACCAGCACATTGATATACTAATGTTCATATTCTACATTCATTTTTTTTTTTTCCAATAAAAAGAACTTGAGGTAATAGCAGTATGCAGGAAATAATATGCCGCAATGTGCTCCAGTCAGGATATCTAGGGATCAGGAAGTGCAGGTGTTTATCATATACTTGCAGAGCAGGTAGCAAGTTACTAAAAATCTCCTTTTGAGTGGTCAAGAACTCTCTTTCATTATCATCAGACTATCTCTGGATGCGTAAATTGTTTATTCACAGTCATATTTCCATTTGTATTTGAAATTACTCTCTGTCTTTTCATGAGATAGGTACATATATTCAATATAAACAACCTTCTGTATGCAGCATGACCAGTACAAGAAATTTGCTTTGTTGCACAAATTCCATTCTCACTTTCACATTTATGTTGATGTGGAAACATTCCAGCTAAATCAGTGTTCCAACTTTTGCATTATAACGCAGTAACATATCACTATTTAGCTTTTTATATCCTTGCAAATCAAATCTTCAGAATATCCTAAAGGTATAAGAAAGGGCATTCCAGATTGGGTCTGCAGCTCAGTGTTTTGTCTACAACGTGTGTGTAATAACAGATGCAGAAAATAAGAGAAAATATGCATTTCCCTCCCTCCCCACTCCCTCCCCCCCTCCCCCCCCCCCGTAAGTGTATACACACATGCATACATATATATTTGCAGAATATTCCTATTCTGGTGTTTTTGTCCCCTCAGAATTTCCACTGAGAATAGTCCTTGTATGTGTATAGAATCATTTAGTTTGGAAAAGACCTCTAGGATCATCAGATCAAACCATTAGCCCAGCACTGCCAAGTCCATCACTAAATCATATTCTGCAGTTTCACATCTACATGCCTTTTAAATACCTCCAGGGGTGGGGACTCCACATCTTCAGTTCCGGGCTCCTCTCTGTAAGAAAGACATTTAGGTACTAGAGCCATTTCAGAGAAGGGCATCAAAGCTTGTGAAGAGCCTGGAGCACAAGTCTTATGAGGAGAAGCTGAGAGAGGTGAGGGTGTTTAGTATGGAGAAAAAGAAGTTCTGGGAAGACCTTCTCGCTCTCTGCAACCACCTGAAAGGAAGTTGTAGCAAGGTGGAGGTCAGTCTCTTTTCCCAGGTAACAAATGACAAGAGTAAATGGTCCCAAGTTGCACCAGGGGAACCATTTATATTAGATATTAGGAAAAAAAAAATCATAAAAATTGTTGTTAAGCATTGGAACAGGCTGCCCAGGGAAACTGGAGTCACCATTCCTGGAAATGTTGAAAAAATGCGTGGATATGACACTTGAGGACATTGTTTAGTGGTAAATATTCTGGTGATGCTAGATTGACAGTTGGATTTGATCAAATACTTCAATGCCAATTTCAACATTACTGGTTCTATGACTGTGATTCTGTTATGTCAGGGCACTTGGGGGTCTGAGGCAGTCATGGAGATATGTTTACCTCCTCCCTGAACCTATTCACTAAGCAGAGTTTGTCTACCCAGGCACACCTCCCGCAGATATTTTCTCTCAGAACCTATATATCTTGAGCAATTGAAGATCTTTGGAGGATATTATTTGCTTGTGTGCCTTTGTTTTTAAGAAGCAACTGCCAATGCCTGAATGAATAGTGATGGTGCAGTTGCAGTTCACATCCTGTCGTAGGATGTGAAGGTTGATAGATGAGTTTATGGAACGTCAAGTCATATTATCAGCTACATAGGGATATGATTTGATGGGCAGAAAACACATCTTCAGAGTATCATCCTGATACACTGGAGACTGAGAGCCACTACCTTTCAGTGATATAAATTTGTTTGCAGCAGTATAAAAATAGCTTCTACTCTGGATACAAAAAGATTACAGTTGAAAGATCAAGAAATTTATAATAATTCTTAAGCAAAAGATCTTAGGTGTGAGGTGCAATGCTTTTTGTTTGTTTGTTCTCTATTTGTTTGTTTGTTTTGTTTGTTCTCTTTTATTAGTAGGCAACTGTATTTTGCTGTTAGCAGGAGGAGCATTATTCTGGTAATGGCTTGGGGCTGGTTTTGCAAAGACAACAGCAGCATTAGACTTCTATTTAAAACCTCTGAGCTCAAAATTAAAGCATTTGATTTCAGGCAGCTTTCAGGTGGTGCTTGGAGGTGAAGACTGAGGGAGCTGGGTGAGGCACTGCTGTCACCCAGTTCCTCTTCTACATATGGCTGTATCTTAGCAGTACAGTCTTTTCCTGTGCATTTGAAAGTGGAATTTTGTTCACACGAATGCCTTACCTTGGAGGGACTTCGAGCATGTAAAGGACTGCTCTCAACAATGACATTTTCCAGGAAAGTGCAGTCTGGCATCTGGGCAGTCCTGGGTTTTTCTTCAGTTGTCCCCTTGGAGTCAGTGATGTAGTTCTGAATCTGTTGGTGTTATTTATGCCACACTTATTGTAGCAAGTCTTGCACACACCATATGTGACACTTGTACCACTGCTAGTTCCCTGCTTAGAGACTATCCAAAGAATAAGAGATGCAGATCCATTCCTTCCTTTCTTTGAAGGAATTAGAGGTAATCTCCATTTTGATATCCTTTTTTCACTTTTCTTTGAAGTTTTTCTGCTTAGAATGAAATAGAACTGTCACAAAACTGCTTTTTTAAATGTTTTGAATTAAAAAGAATGTGTGTCAGTGTGCTGCCACCACCACCCTCTGAGAACAGCAGTGCTAAATCAGAGTAGAAGCTCACCTTTAATGGGGACCAGGAATAGAAATATAAGGAACAAGTATAAGAGCAGGATGCTCACAGAGTGGTATGTTCCTTGCTTATGTTCTTGCAGCTTCTGTCTCTCTCTGGTTCATGGACCTCCTGAACTAAAGCCAGAAGCTGTAATCAGACCACCATGCTTATTGGTCCTTGGTGGAGCTTTCCTCCATTATCTTGCTTAATCAATTTTTGTTTCTATTTATACTCTTGGCATTCAAAACATCCTGTAGCCACAGGTTCAACAATCCATTTAAGCATTGAATGACAAAGGTAGTTCCTTTGAGTATTTCAGAAAATTTTCTTTGTCGTTCTATTTGATGTTCTCTCACTTCCATGTCATCAAAGCTGAAATACAATTATCCATTCCATATTACTTTTACAAATCCCTGCTATATCTCAGTCATCTCTTGTCTGAGTTCAAGTGTGTCAATCAGTCTAATAGTTTTGTAGAGAAACCTTATGTGTCTTTCAGTCTACAAGTGGCTCTATGTTCCTCTTCATATGAGATGACCAGAACACCATGAGATTTTCAAAATGTGAGTGTGCCAGTGGTTTACACGTATTCATAGTGTTATATCGTTTTTATTTCTTTTTCAGTTCTACTCTCTATCCCTCACTTAGCTGTTCTTGACTGTCTTTTTCGCCACAGTTAAATATTAAACTCACATTTTCAGGGAGTTACTAGCATTGGTTTTGGTTTATTTGCTTGGGTTTTTTTGTTTGTTTGTTTGTTTGCTTGGTTTAGGGCGCTTTTGTGTTTTTGGTTGGGTTTTTTTTTGGTTTGTTTTTGTTTTTGTTTTTTCCTACTGGAAAGTATATATGGACTTCAATGCATACAAATTTTAAAGTATAGTTAAATTAATAAATTTTATTGGGACATACGAAATGAATTGTTATAGATTTACATAAACTAATCTGAAATAATTTTAAAATTAGCTAAAAGATTTAGCAACTTGAATAATACAAATTCACAGTTTATGGAAATCAAACATATTTTTGTTATGCCATTCCCAGTAGACAAGAATTTTAGAATTGTAAGCAAAGATCAGCTCCTTTTTAGCACAAAAAGTATCACCCAAAAATTCAAGCAAAATTTACGGATTAAGACAAAATGAGGGAAATCAAATGCTTTTCCACTATTTTATAAACAAAGTAGTATCAGAGAGTGAATTTACCATACCACAGTAGAAGACTTATAAATCTTTAGGAAATATGTTTGAAACTTCTGAAAGTCTTAACTAGTGTTATATCCATAAGACTGTCCAATCTTGTTTAAAATCCTAAATAGAACCATGACTTTCCTATCTGTTTACTCATTCCGAGATATTCGTATTTTATCACAGGGAATATCCAGATTTGCATGTTTTTTGAGTTTGGCTAACTTTTGAATGATCAAAATTTGTAAATGGGTTTTTGTTTATTCTGTTACAGGAATTTCTCTCAAACTTTTTCAAGGAAAGGACAAACACAGTGGTAGAGAATAAAAAACAAATTGTCCTATTTCATATCCTTTGCACTCCCTACATATCTTCTGATCACTGATTTGATGCACTGCATCTGTTGCATTTGCTTCTGACTCACATGAAATTATGTCACTGCTTTAGTAGCCCTTACCATGGGATCTCTACTCAGAAGATACTTTCCTGCAAGACTATGGACCAGAAATGAAGAAAATACGCCCAGCTAGAACCTAAGAGAAACATATTGATGGCTGGAAGTAAATATTCTAAAGCATCTGGAACCAATTCACGAGTATTGTGAAATATTCCATGGGACCTTTAATAGTCATAACATCAGGGGCACTCAGCTTTGTAGATTTTTTTCAGGGAAAAAACCAAACAACAACAACAAAGTAACCTGTAGAACTCCATCCCATGCTACCAGATGGGACAGTGTGTTATTTCTGATTTGTGGTGCAAGGATACTACTCACTAAAACGTTAACACTCTTTCCTGCATTCCTGATATACTTTTGGAGGAAACATTTCTGACAGGGTTATGATATATGCAAAGGTCATAAACCAGGGCAGGAATTCTACTGAGGACATTAACAACTACATGGAGGCATTGGGGAAAGATTTATCCCATTGAATAATTCGCTCGCTGTTAAATTTAGCCTCCTATTCTCCTTGTCTCTCACTCCCGCCTTTCACTTGCAATATTGGAAATATGCCAGCTTTGTGAGAGTTTGCTTTCCTTTTCCTGACTGACGCACATACTCAGTTTGAAGTGCAAACAGCTCAAAAGGTAATTTTGGGATCAGTATAAATAACAGTGACACTTCTCTGATGGGGAGTTCTTTGTTATTGCTCTGGGTAGAAGTGGACAGTCTTGGACTATGGTGTGGTGCACTATGAATCACTCCTTCTGTGCTGGTATTTTCTTTAACTGATTATTGTATAGCTAAGATTAATATATAGATGGTTTATGTAATATGTTGTTCTCTATATATGGATGCAAAAGCATGACATGCAATAAATCCATTCATAGTTCACGTCTGACTTTTAGGTCAACTGCTCTTTTCCACTAATTCATCTACTTCAGACTTATTCTACTATTACAAAACTATGAAAAGCCACACCATCCCTCATTTTTTTTTAAAATCTCAAATATAAAATTGTCTACTTTATAAAACACAACACTCCAGGTTTATGATAGGAAAAACAGATCAGAATATTAATAATTCTTCCTGAAATAAAAATGTAACTTTTTTTCAGTAATGTAAAATCTCCAAGAAATCCTAATTGAAGGGACACATCACTGAATTATTTGGACAGACTTTTTGGCAGGTTAAAGATGAAGGTAGATTGAGGATATTATTTTTATCCTTGAAGCCGGCAGTCCAAGATTCAAATTCAGTCTGAAAATCAAATCTGTGTGACTGCCAAGCCAAAGCAAATGAACCCGTCTCTCAGTGGGACTGGGGTTTGTACCATATTTCCTGTAGATATGCATTTCTGATGGTCTGGTAACGGGCTGGATAGCAAGCATCTGACAGTCTGTATTTCCCTGTGAAACTTAAAAGTGGTCTAAATGGATCAAATACTGAAGAAAAACATAGCATAGCAGAGAGAACAAGAGAAATAAAGGCTTAATTAATGGTAATGAAAACATTATCATAAAAGGAAAAGACATTGCTACAAAAGGTGAGTTCTAAAGCATACTTTCAAGAACAGGAAAACTGCTTTTGTCACTGTGCTATTGCAAGTGATATAGAAACTCTGTATTTCCAGTAATCAACTGGAGACACTAAGAAAGATGTTTATTCCTACCAAGAAGTGCTAAATGTGTGTGCTTTTAGTTCACTAATTGCCACCAAGCTGCTTGTCAGTTCACAGGATGTTGGTCATTTTAATGTTGCAGAGCTGCCATGTGTCCTTTCCATCAAAATAAGCATACTAGAAACACCAGGTTCCCATAGGAGTCTGCTAAGATCATTCAAACCCCAGACAAGAAGGAATTAGCAGTTTTATGAGGATTCTCTTGGGCAGGCTAGAAAAATTTCATTGACATTTATAACCATTTTTTATTAAATATAAAGGGTATCTAAAATTCTTCTTCTACTCAGTAATATTTCTTGCTCTCATCTCTACACAGAGACTGTTTTCACATTGTCCTCAAGTTAAGAAAAAATAAGAGGATGAGTCATCTTTACTGGACAACTGTAAAAAAAAAAGAAAACAACAAAAAAACCCCCTATATGATGGATTCCTGCTCTGTGCCTAGTAAACTTTCTGGATGGGATGTAATATTTTCTAGGCATCATTGTCTCTTCAAATAACAAATAATTTCTAAAACAAATAGAGTCATAATATTCTTATGTACTTAAGCTATACAAGCAATCACTAAGTCGATTGAATCAAACAGGACTAAGATACAATACTGGATATCTAGTGCTATTCAAAAACAGCATGAGGGAAAGCCTACTCAAGCAAGAGAATACCTTCTGTATGGACCGGAAAAAGTTCACTCACTAAAAGTTTAATTTGGTAAAAGTTTAATAGAAAATGAATGTAGAAGAAGCAGTTGCACACAAAAAACACATGCATATTTATTCACAGCCATATTAAGTATCTGCAGAGTTCAACAGTCTAACAAACATCACAATGGACTATTCATTGTGAATCACTGATGGAATTTGCTTGTTGTTTTCACAGTGTAAATTACTAGGAGACATTTCCATGACTTTTTGTTATTCAAAATAATTCACTGAATGCCCTGAACAAATAGTATTTCAGTGTTCATTTTTATATTTATGAATATTCATGTATCATTTACTATTTTTTTATCTTATTCAGAAATTCAAATGTCATCTGTTTTGTTGACATGTTTAGACATGTTGATGCATCCCTACAGCCTGTCTAAAATTGACAATACATACAGTTGCATTCCTGAGGCAAATATTTGCATTAGTACATTAAAAATATTCTGTGCATTATTATTCTGAAAGAACATACTTAAAATTCTCTGGATGCTGCATATTATATATATTTGAATTATTTTCTCTTTTTGCTAGTTTATTTATAGAAAATGAATATAAGCAGTCGAAGCAAAAACTGGATGGAAATTTTCCCACTATATCTCTTCTCAGCAGTCTTATTGAAAGCTTATCAACACATGCAGTATATTGTGGATAGATTGTTTTATGGCTATTATTAACATATGTAGTTAAGAAACCAAAACGAACAAACAAACTTCAATATAAAATTCATTATTTCCCCTTGAAAAGATTTTCTTTGAGCTTTTGCCATGTACCATTTCATACTTTAGATTAGTACCTCAAATTATCCACCCTACTCAATGGATCCAAGTCCTAAAGAACTTTAGGATTCATTCTTAAATTTATGTCTCTTAAAGGTTACTATAGTTCCCCTTAATTCAACACAGATGACTCTGTTGTGACTATGGACCTTACTGATGTGGGCAGAATCAAGAGAAGACTGAGAAACAACGTGTGTAAGTGTTTTCATCACACTCAGATCAGGGAAGATGAGATCTCATAGGAGTATATGTTAATATAGATGTGGAAAATTAGACATAATTATTAGACTATTGTAGATGTTTTATCAGAGGATAAAAATTACACAAAGTAACATTTGTGAAGACAAGTCTCAGGTACTGATGCTTAACACAGCTTAGGGAACCTCACTGAGCTTCATGTTTGACTTTTCTATATCAAATATTTGTTTAATCCCCTTTCACGTTCTTACAGTATAGCAATATTGTTAGAAGTAAAAAAAAAAAAAATTAGAGAAACGAAGCATTAGAGTTCAGAGACATGAATTTCTTTTTGCAGAAATGTCTTTTTGCCTCTTATCAAATCTTCAAGGAAATCTTAATACAAGCATCACAACAAGAAAATTATATTTCAAAGTTGTATATCATAGAAGTTTATATCCTGGCTTTTAGTCGTATGCATTAAAGAAAGATGAAATTCAAATTTAGCTCAAAATCTAACTCTTGAATCTGTAGATGGGTTACCACATCTACATTTATCTTTTTAAAACTTTCTGTCTGCAAGAAAACAATTAGGTAAAGTGTTGAATACAAATAATAATATAAGATTAACTCCACCCAAATCGGGCAAAAAGTCTACCTTGCTCAAAACCCTGCCTCACACATATCTATTCATGTCTCATAAAGCTATATGATATTCTGGAACATATATGATGTTTTGTCAGCACAGCAAATGATTAACTGACAAGTACAGAAGTCTTACAAATGAGGAATCCACAAATGGTTTGGGATGGGCCTTATGACTAGAACCATTGTGCCAAGAAGTCATAACTGTCCCAAGTCCCAAATGAAAACCACCCTTCTTCAGATATTTCCTGTCCGCATATGAAAATATATTTAAGAAAACTTCCTGCAAACCACAAAAGTAATCACATAGATTGTCTTATTGAAGGGTCTTTGCATCTTTTCCAATACTGCTGTGCTCAACTGAAGTACCAGAAAACAAAACAGAAAGATAGGTGATACTTTTTTTGCCTGGTATTTTTATAGCTCTTTTCCTTTCATATTTTTTTCTACATTTCTCTTCCTGCCATTTAGTCTGCTTGTCTTTGAAGAAACAGTTGTTTACATTGTTCTTTCCATTTTTCCTGCAGAACTATTCTTTGTGTAATTGATTTTTTTTTTCCAACTGACATCGGTGTTATGTTCTAAATATCTTTTTAATTTATGATTTCTTTTCTTACAGTTCCGTTTTACATACGCACGCTTCTGAGCAGCTGACAGCTTACCAGGAGAACAAACCTGCTTGTCCCTTCTTTTTGATACCACTATCAAGGTAATGTTAGGGTTTGGGTTTTTTTTACATTTTTTATCCCCCTGTTCTTTTCTGCTGCCTTCCTCCCTCACTTCATCATTGAAGTGGTCCATTAATTATATTTTCTAAGCCAATAATCCTTAGAATTGAGTAAGAGAAAAGGTAAACTACAAAGCCACATGTGTGAATAGAGAATATAAACAGCACATATTTTCAATTGTGTTTAAGAAAAACTGGCTCTGAAAAGGATGGATTCTTTTGTGGGCAACTATTTGTGTTTCAACTGCTGTGTTATGCCATAGCTAAGAAAGATAATGAATGTAAGATAGCAAATATGATGGAGTGATAAAATGGCATGGCTTCTATAGGTGGCAGTAATGAGACTGGATCTGTTTCCAGTGTCCCTGATTTGTAGTGCATACACATATGAATAAGCTAGATAAAGGATCCAGATAAATGCCTTACAGTTGGGGTGAACTCTGTAACTAAAAAAATTCAGTCCAGGAAATATACTTCCCTTTCCTCCGCTCCTCTCTCCTCCTCTCCCCTTCTCAATTACACATCAGAATAGTAAATCTATCAATAATCAGAGGTACTGGAAGGTGCTCTATGGTCTCCCCAGAACCTTGTCTTCTATAGGGTAGACAACACCAACTCTCAGCCTGTCTTCCCAGAGTTGGATGCAGCACTCCAGGTGTGGTCTTACCAAAGCAGAGTAGACAGGGAGAATCACCTCCCTCAACCTACTTACCACGCTGTTTTTGATACAGCTGAGAATGCAATTGGCTTTCTGGGTTGTGAGCACACATTGCTGGGTGAGGTTGAGCTTCTTGTCAACAAATTCTTAGTCACTTACAGAGTTACTTACTACATGGAAGAAACAAACAAAGGAAAGTCAAGTTAGAATCAAACTAGAATGTCTTGCACTGAAGAGAGAGAGGTCAGAGATGCAAAAGGGTAAGGGAGAACCTCCAATTAAGTGACAAGGTTCAGAGTAGATGCCCTTGCTTTCTAAATTCCTGATGGAACTTAAGTAAAGCTAGGCCCAATCTTAATCTCAGACTTGGACAACAATTCAGATCTAACAGAATCAGCTACATGACATTAATTTGTTCAGCATTCTATCCATCACTTACTGAGGATCTACTGTGAATAAGAAATCTTTCAAATGTTGAGAGGCGTCTGTATTCAAGGGAAGTGTCACCTGGTGTGCAGTCCAGTCGCAATTTAAAGAAAACTTGAATTAGACTCATCCAAAGAAAACTGTCATTTTAGTAGAAGGTCTCTGCCTTGAGGTGTCTCACATCAGGAGGAGATCATAATCATGCAGCCACACTACCCAGCAGGGTGGGCTCAAAGAAGGATCACTTAGGTTGTCATATTTATGGAATAAAATGGTTGGCTCATAGTCAAGTTGCAGACAATGGGAAGGAGTCGATGAGATTCTGTGCACCCACAACTTTCTGTGTTTCTTGATGTGTGGGTCTTGGAATGTACCAAAGCACTGCTGTTTTGGTTAAGTACTCAACTACATGCATCACAAATGTTCACAAAATCATTAATTCCTCAGTTCTTTTTATACTGAAAGTAATGGTAATTTTATACTAATGATAATCTGCTCTAATCAGTCATACTTAAAATTTTTATGACACGTAACTTAAAAGGTTGTCTCTTCACATTTTGCGGCTTTCTCTCCTAAATACAATTTTGTTAGTCCTTTGCAGAATCTTACTGACAGATGCCTTTTTTTCTGGGAAAAAAAAGAAAAAAATTAAAAAACCCTGCAAAAGCCCAGAAAACCCCACTGCAACTGTGAAGTGGCACTCCAGCTGTCATTAACGTGGCACAACGTCATGTAGGTGGTAATGAGATTGTGACACATAAATGCCCCTTTTTTAGAAAGGGCAATATCTACACTAGTAAGTAGTGTAGTGCAGTTGGAACTACAGTTCAAAAGTTTTCTGGGGACTCAGTACTGATTCCATTTCATTTCATACTAGCTCCTCTCTAGTACTGCACACTAAATGCCTGGTAGTTGTTTGATGTAGATGTAATCCCAGAGTGAATCTTCTCGGTTAGTCTTATTATAAATAAGTCAAATTTATTAGCTCAAAAATAACTCGAAGATATAAATTCAAACATTATACCACCAGGAGATTTCCTTCAAAAGCACTATACTGGTCTGACCTAAAATTCTGCCAGAGATGTACCCTGGAACATTTTTTTTATTTTTTCCCTTCTACCTTTTTACCAAAAGTTCAAATCAGAGATCTGTTTTACTTCAAACTTCTTTCTTTTAAGAAATAAGCAAGCAGTGCAATCCTGTGCAGCAACTGCATCCTGTTAGGGTTTCAAAATTAGACCTGAAAAGTACATATGTTTCTCCTCTTCCGACATATTGACACTGGCAGTGTTCAGGATGGGAATAAGAGAGCTGCTTTCATTCAATTGCTGCTGCAAAATCCAACAGTAAAAGAGGCAGGGTGATTAATTGCATTCTGTGCACTTTTACATCTTCCAGAAGCTGGTAGACATTTCTCTATGAAATGTCAGTTAGAGGTCCCTAAACTATGTCCATTTTTGTTCCATATTAAAAGTCATTTTAATGAGCAGTATTAAAAGCTTAGAGTGCTCAGTACTCACTTGACACAGGTCAAAGCTGTAGATTGCCACAGGTTATACACTTTTACTCATCAGAAATAATTCCATGTATAATAAAACAAACCAAAAAATAAATACACTTCAAAAAGTAAAAAGAAAAAAAAAAAAAGGAGAGAAAAAAAGAAGTATGAATCAAAAGCATCTCAAACAATAGACAGTCTAGTGGTATTTCTGTTCCTTACATGATTCTGAGATATTTTTTTACACATCCCTCAGTGACAATTGTACCTCTTCTTTTACAGTGGCCTTGATTCCAAATTTGACTGTAGTAATTCTAAATCCTTCCTAAAAATCTTCTCTGAGTTCTACCCTTTGGTCCTATCTGTAGTAAAGGCTCAAGCCATTGTGGTGCCTACTGCCCAGAGTATTTCTGCATTTATTTTAGAGCAGAACTATACTATCTATTATATATGTACTATATAACTTCTACCCTTCTCCATTGTCCTGTTTATAACAGGTTTCTCACAAGGCATATTTAATAGGATAGAGATAGTCAGTGTGTGAAACATGGTCATATTCAACTGTGTTAGAGAGTGAACAATTGTTCCCTGAACTGTGTGATGGTGTCATGACAAGTGTACAGATGGTGACATGATAGGTTGGGACTGGAGAGTAAGATCCTTATGTAATTTCACATTAGGCCCACCCCAGGAAATACCATGCTTTAAAAATAATTGCATAAAATGAGTTAGTAGCAGAAGAACTCCATGCTCAAGGTTCAGGTCTATATCCAGTTGGATTTTGAAGCCTTAGATGGAGATTTCACAACCTCCCTGATCCAGTGTCTGACCACCAGCACAGTAATATTTTTTCATTTTTTTAAGTAGAATTTCTAGTTCTAGAATTTAAATTTCTGCCCAAATCATTGTCTAGGTTCTGTTGATCATATTGACAGGCTTTCCAGTGACTGAAGACAAAAGCTTAGATATTCGGTGCACACAAAGACACCTCCATATGGACATCTAAATGTAAATGCCTAATATTGAACTGAATGCCATTTCATATATATGTTAGTTAAGATCCGTAAACCTTAAGGGCATGAAACTTAAACAGCCTGAGAAAATCAAACAAGTAGGTAAACAAAAATATAGCACAGTGCACAGGACACCATATTAGTAATGCTGACATCAATGTAACTTACTTAACTGCTTAAGTAGCAAACCCATATTAAGACTTAACTGGGATTTTAACTGGAAGACAATATTAAGTCGTGTTACTTCTGGCTATTCACTAAAGCAAACAAAATTGCTTTATTACCAAAATTATGAATGTAACGTAGTTTCTCAGAACCTGTTCTGAGAGGTTTCCAGATGGTGTAATTCTTCATGTACTAAAAGAAACCATATATTTTCTGACTAAACTACTTTCTGCTTTAAACAAAAGAAAATAATAATGTAATGTAACATAATTAAAGAGAAAGGTCTTCACCTTTGTCAGTTTTTATGTAATATAGAGATATACATGAGTTGCCAGAGTCTCACCACATCCTTCTAAAAAGAAAGTACAAATAAAATTTTTTTGCCTTTTTCATCAGTGGACAGTTTCCCACACTTTGAATTATTAGTGACACAAAAGCCAACAGAAGACATTAGAGGTTATGTAGATATTTCTGACAAGACAGCTAGTTTTCAGACCAAGAGACGTGTACTGGCTTGCATCTTCATTGTGAAGGATTAGCTTCATTTAGGGTAAATTTGTCTCAGAGAGCTGCAGTGGTTCAAAATAGTGTGAGGAAACAAGATGATGATTAAGCATAATGGTCAATCTGGTCCTGATTTCACTCCTTGAAGGCTTTTATTTGAAGATGTAGATTTTATGACCTTTTTGCAGCTCACTGGGTACTTAAGGAACAGCGGTATGAATGAGAATATGGTTCATTATAGTCTTTAGAGCTGTTGGGATTTCTTTTGGACATAGTGCAATCCACCAATATTAGAGATTCCTAAGCAAGCTCTGAGTGAGATACCAGGTCTCTGCAGATATATTAGCTTGAGGAGTATAGTAATTTTAGAGTAGTGATTTGTCCATTCTAATTAGTGCTGCTTAGGCAAATGCATAGAGTAATTCAGTTATGCTCCTTCTAATAGTGATACTTTGTTCAAACTATTCCATTCAGATTTCATTGCTGGTAATATTTTAGTAAAATGTATGATGTATATGGGAACATCTTCTCAGTAGGTTGCAGTAAGTTTAAAACCAAAAATGGAGATTTTTCACATGTAAAGTAAGTCATTGGGCATCAAGGAAAGCACTGTTTTAAGCCCCAATTAGTACAAAATTTCACAGAAAAAAGAGCATACTTTGCATCCTGCAGAGATATAAAGCTCAGTTCTATTCCAATTATAAAACACCACGATCAGTATCTTTGCAACACGGCACACATCCAATGATTATATGATAATATTATCACTAGAAACTCTTTACTCAATACAGACCAAACATCTGCCTCTTGTCCGAGAAACACTATAAAACCTAACACTCATAAAACAAACACTAATTTTATAAATGTTATAAAATAAAATGTTATATAAGATACTTTTTAATGTATAGGCGTTAGGAGCCATCTATGTAACTCTACATCAGGGATCAGAGTCATTATCAGATGCTATATTTGATTCCAGAATGTGTTGGTGACTTGTTTTGTTAGAGTTTGACCCATTTGTATTCATTTAATAGCAGCTGCCAGAAGGAACCCACAGGTAATATAGCACAGTCATAAGTTGTAATTAACCTCCCATGGCAGTTCAGCGGACACAGAGAGTCTTGTGTTTCATTCCTGTTCTGTGCCACTATCAAAAACCCTGTCCAAAATTACCTAGACACAGACACATCTGAACAAAAGTGTACCTAGAATCAGAATACGCTATAATCAGCCTGCTTGCTACTGCTGTTGTAATGGGCCCTGAGGCTCACCAAAAAGTCACTTGTCTCCTCAAAAGAAGGCAAATGTAAAATTCTATTTAAATTCTTATTGCTTTAGCTTCCATTTTGCCTTTAGTGGCAAAATCTTTTACAAAAGATAATTAGCACCATGAATGGACCATCTCCATCACTCATGTTGATTTTTTACTCCCTCTAGAGCTGAACCTTTAGCCTTTAGCTTAGCCATTTGGTGCCTGTGAGACTAGCTGTATGTCACAGTCATTGATAAAGACAAATAATGACACCCTACTGAAGTAAGCAGAAGCTATTAATAAAAATAATGTGAAATGGGATGATTTGAATGCTTCTTACCGGTAACATGCTTAAACAAAAACTTAGACTTCTATTAATGCTAAAATTTCATTTATAGGGTCTAAAAAGAAAAAAAAAAAAGAAAAAGAAAAAGAGGAGAGAAAATCATTTAAGGCTTATATACCCTGCATCTATATCTGCATGGAGTTTAGTCACAGCAGTCATGACAGGATGTATAGCCAGATTAAGAGAATGTTGCTGGATTTTTCAAGATGTCAGTCAGGTGTAGGCTTTTTTATTTACTGATTTCAGAAAAAAAAATGACAGCCAAATGAGAAAAGCTTTTCTTATTGTCTGCCACTTGGAAAAAAACATTTAGAAAAGGTTTCAAAACAACCCTTCTGCCAGTTCTGTTGTCCTTAAATCAGTTCCTTTTTAGTCAGAAGAAACATCAATAAAAAGATGATTCTTTATCAATATGCTTTGTCATTCAATGATTTTGTTTACTTGTTTTTACTTATTGCAAGGCACCAAGATTTCAAATGCTGAAGTTTGTATCAGAAATTATCCTAAACTCTTTAACAGGATGCTCTGGTCTCTATATGCAGCTTCTTGCACAAACAACCTGCAGAGTTGATGGCTGTCAAAGAATTAACCCCTCAGAGTTCAATGCAATATGTAGTAGGTCCTTGATTTAATGGGAGACTCAACTGCACAAATGACAATGGATTTTGGCAAAAAAACCCCAAAAAACTTTATGCACACTGTGACCTAACACCCCTCACTGGAATAGAATAGCAGTTGGATGAGTATAGAGCCATGTTGAGTTTTGTCACAATATTATCAAAAAAGGATTTTTCTCAATGAGAGAATAGTGCTTGGATAAGAAGAATGACAATGAATTTCTGATCACTGAGAAAAAAAAAAATCTTTTGCTATTGGCTGATGGAGGCAGTTCTTACTCTGATGTTAAGTCTAACAGATAATATTGAGATTTAGTTTTTTTATTTTATAAAGTAGAAAGAAAATACTCACACAGCAATATTTTCATTCATATTTATTATTCAGTTGTGCATTTAATTCATGTAAGTTACTTTTTACAGCTGTTCTTGCATCTGAAGTCAGTATATCAGTGAACAATATAAAATATTTGACAACCAGTCACTACATATATTGTAGAAAGACAAGGCTTTCGTACTTACACAAATTCTCTCTCACCAGAGACAAGTTATTGCAGTGGTTATTTTCATGCTAATGAAATTCCTATGACTCCTAGATGAACCACTCAGACCTTTGCTGGCCTAGATATAGAAAGCTGGTTTAGCTTTCCATTCATGTTTTCTTTTTTTTGTTTACTGCTTGTGGCTGTTGAAACATCAGCTATCAGAAGAAGTATTCAAATAGGTTGCTTTTAAGTCAACTTCAGTAACACAAAAATCAACTCTTGTATACAAAGTGCAGTTTTGGGAGATCTAAGACACATTGGAACTGGAGCCTGCAATACTTAAATAAACAAAGTGTCAGGGCGTCTGGTTTAGGATATAAGTTAATAAAAGAACAAGGAAAAAAGTGCTACCATTTCTGACAGTTTCAGCCTCAGCAGCATCATTAATGGAGCAGAGGCTGATTTTTTTTAAACACATTCATAATCATCACTGAACTATACTCTGAAACTGTTTTTGCTTGCTCAGTGGTTGACATTATCTGCCGAGATGTTTTGATATCTCACAGTAGAGACTTTGTACTGTCCACTGGGTTTAGGTTTTGTGGGTTTTGTGAAAGTCATATCAAAATGCATAAAAGAAATCAAAGTGTCAGAACATCAGAAAGATATTAGCAGATACTTTAATTACTGTGAAAATGTAGAGAGGAAGTCATAGAATCTTTTTCTTTCAGTCTAAATTTATTTATTTATTTATATTTTGGAATCTTCAGAAAGCATGCCTTATGCAAAATATATAAACAGCTAGGGAAACATTTCAGAAGATATTAAAAAGATTAGTGTTTAGTTTCCTGGGCACATAAAAATCCTAGCCTTTCTTGAAGACGTACTACGATAAGGAGAAAATCACAGTTAAAAATTGCCTAACAAACCTTGAAAAATTAAAATATTATTGCTGGAATTACAAGAATAATTCTTCCTAGAGGAAGAATATAGCAACATTTAAACTAAAACAGACAATGTCTACAAGTATGCCTTAAGTAGAGCAGAATAGGTTATTAAAATATATATCAAGAAATGCATTGTGGTCACACCATATGAAAAAAACTTGATTTTAGTTCCAAATGCATCAGGAAATTTCACAAGTTTGGTTTGTCCATCACTGAATCATAGTAACTAGAGATAAAGGAGATTTGTGCATGTGCCTAAATCATCCCTCTACCAAATCCAGGATATTTTTAACAGACCATTGGCTACTCCACTTTACAGTGACTCATACAATGTGTCATCTAAAAACAAGTCACAGAGACAGTTCCATGACATAATAAATCATATGGAACTGGTTTAGAATATGTCATTCCATTGTAAAATAGAAATAAGGATAAAATTCAATCCATTAACAGAGATTTTCTCTACACATTCAATCATTTTTTTCCTGTTTGATAAGTGCCATCATATTACTTCTTCACTACTCCCTTTCATTATTCCTTCCTTTGAATTCCATCCAAACCTAAACTCAATTGCATTCATTGTTATAACACTCAAAAATGTCATTCAGCCATTCTGCATATTTTTTATTTCAAACTGACCTTGAAATATGCTACTGCTTTTGAATAATTTATTTTGTTCAACTTTGGAAGAGTAGCATCCTAAGGAAAATTATTTTGTAGTCAAGGTTTTTGTTTACCCCACAAACAGACAAATAAACAAAAACATCAGAAAAATCCCAAATTATTTTCTATCAGATTTACAGGCTTTCCAGATGAAACTAAGGTGTGCTTCCCCTCATTCTGGTAAAACTGGATAACACTTTTTTTTTTTTTTTTTTTTAATTTTCATATAGTTTGGATGCATTTCCTCTTTTTGAATTCTTTAAATAAATTTGCAACAAGAGCTGCAAAAATTTATTTTTCTTTCATGTTGTTCAATGCTTACTTACACCAAGGGAAGATCTTTCCCTAAAATATTCTCTTTTCCAGTACTAAACCTGTGCTTCAGAATCACCAGTTAATATTTGGTACATCTTTTTACTTCTATGTCTTTCCAGATTTACCTTGGAGAAGCATATCTAAAACTACTGAAATAGAAATTTTGTATTAATTTTATAGTATTTTCAAACCTTAAATAGTTGTCTAAGCACATTATCATTACATATTTGATCAGTAACAATGGCTGCTCACTGCTTTATCTACACCTCTATTATTCTATGGACATTTTGTATAATTGATTATATAAACTCATTACATAATGATTCCTATTACTAGTTGTCTAAACCATGCAGTAGTTTTCCGAGTGGGCAATCTAAATTTCATAAACAGGAAGACCTTTTCTTCTGCTTCACCAAGCCTTAAAATGTTCAAGACTAGTTTGTGCAGATTTAAAGGTTTTTGTATGTTTATTTTTTCCCTTTCCTTCAAACAGAAATGCCATCAGTGGTATTTCACAAGCCTTCAAGCTGTTACCTGAAGTAGTAACAAGTCAAATTGAATTTAGATGTACTAAAGCTTATTTGTCACATAAATAAGGCTTTATTTACTGAGAAGTTTCAGGGTTTGTTAGTGAGGAAAAATGCACTGCTTTTGTTAAGAAAACATACCCTGAGACACAGAACATATTCAGGTTGCCATATGCAGTCTTGGACAACCTGCTGACAGGTCAAAAGGTTGTTGGAGTGTCAGAGCTCATGATACAGCTGGAAGGAACTGAGACTTATGCTGGCAACAATTTTGCAGCTCCTACCACCCCATCGTTCAGTGTCATTAACCTTTGCCACTGAGTGCTGAGTTCTTACTTATAAATTGTTTTAGTTTTTTACCTTTAGACCTTAGGCTAGACTATAGTTTGGCTACTGGAATACACTGTGCATGATGATGGACGGTGCTACATATCCAGGCTTCACCAGTTGCTTTCTTCTGCTTGCTCAGCTGCTAATTTCCTTCCTCCCTTCCTCCCTTCCTCCCTTCCTCCCTTCCTCCCTTCCTCCCTTCCTCCCTTCCTCCCTTCCTTCCTCCCTTCCTTCCTTCCTCCCTTCCTCCCTTCCTCCCTCCCTTCCTT
>JAWWTY010000001.1:39190897-39227598 GCA_035222235.1 Margarornis squamiger
CCCCTTTTCAGCTAAGAAAGCTTTATGTCAGGTTTCAGGTTAAGAATGGTATAATATGGGAAATAAATCACTGGATGAAAAAATGTTATGTCTAAAATATATGTCCATACTAAAATAGCCATTATCCATATGGATGGAAAATACAATGCTAGTTTTCCCATTCTTTAAAAATCATATTTTGATAGGAAATGGTACTGCTTAGATTCATTGTGTTTATAACATCCTAATTTGTTGCAACATTTCTATCCAGGCTGCCTACATGGTGCCTGTTTATTTAGTAAGTGAAAAAGACACAGTGCATTTAGTCTCATGGTATAGCTATGGATCACAAGTTGCTAATATTTCTATCGAAAACAAATGTGTGCAGTCATGGGGTAAGGGAAGTAAATCAAGAAAATAATGGGTCTGTAAATAAATATCAACTCAAAGCTGCCTGATAAACAAAGGGACTTTGTTTTACTGTTCACAGACTAAAGTGATGCTTTGTAACAATTTTATACTTCATATCTCACAAAGAATCCCCAGTGTGAAAAGGTGCAATTAGCTAAACATTGTGGTTTAAAAAAAATATAGTGTGCATTTATGATAGTGATATTACAATTATAGCACTGCAGTGTGGAATCAGTGTTTTGTAACAGAGTATTGTCCCTGTGCTAAAATATTAGTACTCTAGTATATGGTGGTATGGATGTCAAGGTTTTGGTAGTGGTGGGGATAGTCAAAAGCTGCCAGAATCTTCTCCTGTGTCTCACAGAACTAGTGCCAGACATTTCCAAGACAGACCCACTACTGGCCAAGGCCAAGCCCATCAGCAATAGTGGTTATGTCTCTGGGATAAAAAAGGGGAAATAAACTGCTGCATAAGAGCAGTTGAAGAGAAGATTGAGAATATGTGAGAGAAACAGCCCTGCAGACCCCAAGGTCAGTGCAGAAGGAGGGGGAAGAGGTGGTCCAGGTGCTCGAACAGAGATTCCCCTGCAGCCTTTGGTGCAGACTGTGGTGAGGCAGCTGCGCCCCTGCAGCCCATGGAAGTCCATGGTGGAGAAGAGAACCACCTGCAGCCCCTGCAGGACCCCACACCCAAGCAGGTGGATGCCTAAAGGAGGTTGTGACCCCATGGGAAATCCACACTGGGGAAGGCTTGTGTCAAGACCTGTGGCCCCGTGGAGAAAGGAGCCTGTGTTTGAAGCAAGTTTGCTGGCAAAACTTAGGACCTCACAGGGAACCATATTGGAGCAGTCTGTTTCTGAGGGACTTCACCACATGGAAGGAACCCATACTGGTGTAGTTAGTGAAGAACTGCAGCGCCTGGGAAGGACTCACATAGAAGTTTGTAGAGGACCATCTCCTGTGGGAGTGACCTCATGTTGGCCACAGCCTCCATTCCCTGTTCCCCTTCACTGCCAATGGGGAGGAGGTAGAGAAAGCAGAAGTGAAGCTGAGCCTAGGAATAAGAGGGTGGGAGGGGGAAGAGTTTTAAGATTTGGTTTTATTTCTCATTATCCTACTCTAATTTGACTGATAATAAATTAAGCTAATTTCCCCATCTAGGCTGTTTAGCCCATGACAGTGACTGATCCCTCCCTGTCCTTATCTCATCCTCATGGGGGGCTGAGCACTTGTTCTATTAGGAGAGGCTGAGGAAGCTGGGCTTGTTCAGCCTGCAGCAGAGATGACTTCTAACTTCCCACTGGGACCTAATTGCAACTCCCAGCGACTGTGGGGAGGTTGAAGTTGAGTTGAGTTGTTCAAGACTCAACTGCATAAAGCTCTGAGAAGCCTGGTCTGACCTAGATGACCCTGATGAGAGTAGAAGGTTGTTCAGACTGGAGACATCCTGATGTTCCTTCTGGCCTGAATTATTCATTTTGATACCGTGGTTCAATTTTCTGAAAGACTTGAATGTATGAGAAATTTGATTAAAAGCTGTTTGAAGAATGCAAAATGAATTTACTTTTTCAGCTAAGAATGCAGAGGCTTGACATAACAAAGTGCTACGAATCATACAATTGTATTTTTATTTATTCAGCCTGCAAATACCTTCAGTAAGTATAACAAAACCAAACAGATCTTAGATAATCAATCATAAGTAAGTGAAGCAAACAGATCACAGTAACTCACATAAATAAACTCCTGTGAATGTTGGGGGAACTATCTAATAACAACTAAGTTTACAGAAATGGAAATCAATTTGAAAATAATTTCCAACAAGCCTGAAGTCTAGATGAATTAGATGATTTATTAATGAGAATATTTGATTAGTCTTTCTATATACAACTTGTGTGTGGTAAACTGTTCAAGTTTATACATGCAAGTGAAATTTCACATTTCTGCTGTGGATGATTTGCATCCACCTCAAACCACTTTAGAAGAGGAGTTACTATGAAAACAGATTGCTTTGCCTTGTTGACCTTTATTCCAATTTTTAATTGCTGCCTCAAGTTACCAAGTAACACTTGCCTTTCTTCTTCTACTAAATCTACATCATCAGACATGACAGTCTTGTCTAACAATGGTTTAGAGATTTCAGGAACACAAAAGAATTAGCTTTCTCTTTTCCAAATTACTGATTGCTTACTCATGGAAAGAGTTATCTAACACTATTTGTTTGCATTTCTGATAAGGCAGAACTACATTGGATACTCAAGCCTTTCCCTGTTTCAGCTTTTCTCATTGGCAAATAATGTTCATCAGTTCTTTTAACTGTTCCACCTCAGAAAAATAACCACCAGAATATAATTCTTGGAGAAGTAATAATGAAATTAATTATCCTTTGAACCATGGAAACACTGAGCTCAAAACCATAAGTACTAATAGAGAGACATGATCTGCTAGTTCTTGATTCTTTAACTATTTCTACTTGGACAAATATGTTCTCTATTTGACATTAATCTAAAGAATTTACACTATTACCTGCTTTTCCAGATGATATCTAAAATAAATATAGTCACAGCCTGAGCCTGAGTCTCTAAACTAAATTCTAACTCAGAATACCTTTCAACCATTACCAGTCACTTAAGTTTACATGACTATTTATTTATTTTAATTTAAATTTATTATTCATTTATTTGATTTTTAAATTTATTTTGCTGTTTTTTCACTAGTGGGGTTTCATCTTAGGTCCAGTGCTCTTCAACATCCTCATAAATGACTTGGTCACAGTACTTGAAGGGATACTAAGAATGATTGCAGATGACACAAAACTCAGAGGATCTGTCCGCTCCCTCAAAGGCAGAGAGGCCCTGCAGAGAGACTTTGACAAATTAGAGGACTCGGCAATCACCACCAACCATATGAAGTTTAACAGAAAAAGTGCCAGATTCTGTGCCTGGGATTGGGCAACCCTGAATGGACATACAGACTGGAAAGCAATGCCATAGAAAGGGACCTGGGGGTCCTGGTCAATGGCAAGTTCGATCTGAGTCAGCAGTGCCCTGGCAGCCAGGAGGGCCAACCCTGTCCTGGGGGGCATCAGGCAAAGCATCGCCAGCTGGTCAAGGGAGGGGACTGTCCCACTCTGCTCTGCACTGGGGTGGCCTCACCGTCAATATTGTGTTCAGTTTTGGGCACCTCAATATAAGAAAGATATTAAACCCTTAGAGAGTGCCCAAAGGAGGGCAGTGAGGATGGTGAAGGGCCTTGAGGGGAAGCCATATGAGGTGCAGCTGAGGTCACTTCGTCTATTCAGCCTGGAGAAGAGGAAACTGAGGGGAGACCTTATTGCAGTTACAACTTCCTTGTGAAGGGAAGGAG
Source organism: Margarornis squamiger (assembly GCA_035222235.1). Taxonomy (NCBI): domain Eukaryota; kingdom Metazoa; phylum Chordata; class Aves; order Passeriformes; family Furnariidae; genus Margarornis; species Margarornis squamiger. The sequence continues at coordinate 39,194,651 of JAWWTY010000001.1, forward strand.
AGGAGCAGGCACTGATCTCTTCTCTGTGGTGACCAGTGACAGAACCTGAGGAAATGGCCTGAAGTTGTGTCAGGGGACATTCAGGTTGGATATTAGAAAAAGACTCTTCACCCAGAGGGTGGCTGGGCACTGGAACAGGCTGCCCAAGAAAGTGGTCACAGCACCGAGCCTGAAGTGTTCAAGAAGTGTTTGGACAATGCTCTCAGGCACATGATGTGACTCCTGGGGATCCTCCTGTCCAGGGCTAAGAGTTGGATGTGATGATCATTGTGGGTCCCTTTCAGCTCAGCATAGTCTGTGATTTGGTGATTCTTATGAAAAAATGATTGGAAAATGACTCACAAATCAGCACAGAATTACGGAGACCATTAATGAAACCTCTGTTCTCAACTATAAAATCTACAGATTAAACAAGACACAAATCATACACCTAGTAAATGCAGACCACTTGAATCAACTCCTGAAAAGTCAAAACTGCCTGGAAAATGAAAGGTTATTTATTATGGAAAATTAAATATGAAAACTAAAAATGAGAATGATGCAGCAGTTTAACTTTTCTTGAGGTTTTGGTTGGGTGGTTTGTTGGTTTGGGGGTTTGGGGGACTTAGGTAGGCCTAGCTGGTCTTTGGATGTTTGGGGGTTTGACCATTTTGTAGGTTTGTTTTGTTTGGAAGGTTGTTTTTTCTATTCAGATTGAGAAGTGACCAATAATGTCAGACTTCTTAGAAACTTGAGGAGTCCCTGTGTGTGATAAAACAGTTCCAATACCAAAACTAGTTCAGCATAAATTAATTCTAGTACCAGAATCATTACTGGTACTTCATAGTGGCCTGCTATCCAAGGAGGTTTAAATTGCTTTTTAGGAAACTGAGTCAATGGATGAAGAACATGAACAGGATCTCTCGTTATTTCTGTATTATATTGCACAGCTTGTAGCTCAATGTTCTCATTGTGACACAAAAGCCTCTATTCTGAAGATATTCGGCATGTAATATACTGATAATCTGAGTTGCTTAGATTAAAAGAGGCTGATATATTCAAGAGTAACTGAATATGGATACTGTCAGGGAGAGAAAGGGATTAATTTTGTCTCTTTCAAAGATCAAGGAAGTTTTCTAAAGACCAGGCAGGTGTCACAACAAGCCTATGTCCTCCTCTGACTATTTTGAAAAAGACTGGTAGCTGAAAATGCATTTTATGAAGATGTCAAACCTATAACTACATTAAGATTCTCAGAACACCTGGAATGTCAAAACCTCTAAAGGAGAAAAAGGGTCAGATTTCTGGAACCCCATTAGTTCAAACAGTGTGATCTCAGATCACATTTTGCCTAAGCTGTGACATTATTATGCTTTGACTGGTCCTTCCAGAATACTCTAGAAATCTACAGTTTATATTAAAAATGCTTGTGGCACGTGAAATTTTCTTGGGTTATGAGAGCAGCTTTCATAATCAGAAGTTTCAAATTCAGAACCAAAAATTCTAAACTATTTCTGCACTTTCCATCCTCCTTTTGTAGAGAAACCTTTTTTTTTTTTTTTCTTTTTAATTAATTTAAATTTTGTGGCTATAAATATGCAGAAAAGCTCAAATAAAGTTCTGTGAGAACATATTACCAATAGAGGTGACGCAAAACAAGAAGGGATGCAGCAAGGAAAAACAAGACAACAGTCTTCCCAGAAATGCATCCTACAGGGAAGGTGAAACAAATCTAACTTAATAGTGTGTTAAAAATGAACCCTATTACTTTACAGCTTTTCAGTACCAAATGGTCCAAAGATATACAGATGCTTAGTTTTATTGTGGTAGCGATTGATATCCCAGGATATTTAAAACAAAGCTTATGGAAATATACATTAAATCAGTGCCCTATGATAATTCAATTATCCAAATACAGTGTACCATGAGAAAGAATAAATTTTTCACTATCAACCATAGCAAATGGAAACAATCTATAGATGGTTCAAAACAATTACAAATCAGCAGCCTGCTCCTTTATGAAGGTGTAGCCTAATACAGTATATGTCATGTTTTGTTTCCCAGATGCATTGCAGAGTGCAATGAGTCTATTTATGACTTCAGACTAGTGTCCAGATCCCACTAGGGTTAGAGTTAGGATGCAGAGAGCCAGAAAGCCTAGATTTCCAGATACACTGGGGCTAGAAAAGGCATGCTAAGCAGAGCATAGCATGACACCAACATTGCTGATTCCACACTTTTCAAATCTGAGCTATCCAGGGTGGTAGTGACAGCAGCCTTAACACTGAGATTCATTTAGGGTTAGGATTCAGAGAGACACAGAGCCTCGAGATCCAAGGACACAGAAGATGGAAAAGGCATGCCAAGGGGATCACGGCAGGGTGCCAACATTGCTGTCTCCACATCTTTCTCTTCTGGGCCACACATGGTTATAGAATGAGGGAAAGCCACATGAGGAGTGTCTGAGGTCACTTTGCTTGTTTAGCTTGGAGGAGGCTGAGGGGAGTCTTCATTGAGGTCTTCAGCTGCCTCACAAGGGAAGGTGAATGGACAGGCACTGATCTCTTCTCTCTGTGACCTATGATGGCACACAAAGGAATGGCATGTAGGTGTGTCAGCGGAGATATAGGTAAGATATTAGGAAACATTCTTCAACCAGAGAATGGCTGGGCACTGGAAGAACCTCCCCAAGAAAGAGGTCGTGGCACCAACCTGCTAGAGTACAAGAAGTGCTTGGACAATGCCCTCTGGCACATGATGTGATTCTTGGGCCTCTCTTGTTCAGGGCCAGGAGTTGTGGTTCCCCTCTGACTCAGGATATTCTACGATTCTATGATCATGTATTATCTGTATATATGGTAGTTCTGGATATTAACTTTTCCCCTTTGAAGTTTGCTGTTATTACCTGGTATAGTTTAATGCATGAGATTTTTCTCCACTACATCATAATTCTAAAATGTAGCAAGCTCTTTCTGTTTTTTTAATATATAAATTTTATCACGTAGAAGCTCGTCTATTCCATTATAAAACCTGAAGGTTGCTTCCAACTTCCTGAAAGCAAATTTCGCTTATGATGGCTGTGTTTAAATTTCCTATCTGGTTTCATTTTTTAGTACAGACAGCTTCTAATTTGCATTGGAAGTTTTCATATCAATTTTATGTAACATTATTAATCTGCATTTTTCTTTTTATCACTAGTTTATAGTGTACTGTGGCAATGCATAGCATCCTCACAGACAACCCAGCAAAGTTAGTGAATTGGACAGTGGCATGGATTGAAAACTGAATTTCCAAGCCTTGTGGTCACCAGCACAAAGTCCACCTGCAGGCCCATCACCAGTGGTGTGTCCCAGGGTGTGACACTGGGGCCAATATTGTTTAAGATCTTCATCAGTGACCTGAGTGATAGAGAAGTGTGTACCCTTCATAGCTGATGACTTGGGACCAGAAGTACACACCTGTTTGAGGAATCAGTTCCGGAAATACAGGAGAGAATACTTACTGCATCACCTTATCTTGTTTTGTTAGCCTGTAGAGCACCACACTCGGAGCGTTGCAACAGATCTAGAATATATCTACAGCCATCTCAGCTAGTGATGCCATTAAGCCCTAGCTTGCTTGGTTTTGATTTTTTTCCCAATTTTTACTGTGGGAAATATTGAAAGGCTACAGGCTACCAGCATTCTGTCCTAGTAGGAACATATCATCAGTTTTTGAAAGAAAAGTATGAATATGTGTGAAATATATCAATGTTGGTAAATATATTTCATACACAATCCAACAGAAAATATTTTCCATTGTCTATCAAGTACATTAACAGAAAACTCTCATTTTGCATCTGTGCCTTCTCTTGCATTTGCAGAACACCATGTCTTTGTCTTGGTGACTCTGGTCACCAAGCTGAGTGAACAATTTCAGTTTCAATTTACAGACAATGGCATATGTGTTTCTTTTGCTTCTAAATAGCACATCAGTTAATTACGCTATTGTACACCACTCACTGGTGTGATAATCACCTTCAAATCACTATAACTGTTAAAACCACAGTATTAAGTGTAAGCAGAACTTTTAAAAGCAATCAACAAAGGAGAAATATGAAAAATCATACCGTTTAGCAGGGGGTCATAATAATTGAATGAAAACTCTCCAATAACCATTTTGCTTTTGAAAGGCTATGTTAGAGCCAGCCTTTTATGAGTAGGAGCAACTTGCTGCAACATTATGTGCAGAAGAGGGATGATGGCAGCCTTTGGCATCTCTGCTATTACAAACACTCTTCAGTGTTCAGATTGGTTTATAGTACACTAATTAGACCTACTTTAATAAGTCTTTGCCTGGTGTAGTAGAAAATGAAATACAGTGGATGCCAATGGTGTTTTCAGTTCTTGGGAGTATAGAATTAAAACCAAGGAAGGACAGAAGCCCTTCACTGTGCCTCAGAAGGCTCCCTGTAGTCTTTCTCATTTGAAATCTATAACTCAGAGGTAAATGTATGTAGGCTTTCTCTGATACACTGCAAAGTATTCATAGCTCACAGCAAGTAGAGATTTTACAGAAGGCAGCACACAGAGTTCATAAACATTAGTGAACAACCCATCCAAACAACCACTCAGATAGCTGGAATTGTTTCTTTTCCAAAGGCCTGTATTTCAGCTGGAAAAGTAGTCCATTTTCATTCTAATAAAAATGGGATTACAGAAGTATTTCCTGGTGTAAATCTAAACTAGTTTTTCAACAACCAATAAAAAAGGTGTTCATCAACATCCTCTTCCTTGTGACAACCTTCAGAATAATATTACTCACTCAGAAAAATATCTGTGGAGGAAGAAACCCACTTTTCATCAGTATACTATCTGCTTTCTAATATAAGAGAAATTGCTCAATGCAAAACAACGTTCTAACAACTGTTTTCCCTTTCTTGTAAACTTGATAAAGACAAATACTGATCAATGATTAAGTCAACAACCAAAAGAAGGCTTATCCTAACACTAACATATGGAAACAATTTCATTGTGAATAGGCAATTGTCTCCAGGCTGCCTGCTAAAACCTGTTCTGAAATTATCAGAGGAAAAAAAAGCCACTTGTAAAAATCTCTCTCATCTATTACTGCAGGAAAGATTTTGAATATTATGCAATATTCAAAAATATGGAAATCATATTTAGTCACTGAATCCTCACTGAAGTGTACAAACTGCTTATTACCATCTGTTACTTTGTACCGACAACTGTAATATAAGAATTTTAATAATAATAATGAATAAATTCATCTTGCATGGAAACTACATATTTAAAAATATGTGTCCAGAGTCTTCTTTTCCTGATTTCATGAGCATATTTCCACTTACAGTTTTCCCCACCTGGTATAATACCTGGTATTACCTGGTATTATATAGAGATGGTAATAGCCATCTCTACTACCACTGTAACTCTTTCCACAGATTAATCACAAAAAAAACCAAACAAACAAAAAAAAACCCAAAAAAATTGCCCTACTTCTTCCTTGTTCTCAAATGATCGTTTCCTTTTTTCCTTTTTTTTTTATTTTTTTTTATTTTTCCCACTTATAGGAACATATAAAAGTGATAATTATGCATGTATTTGTGTGATTTAATCTGACATGAAATAATCTCAAAGAGAACTCCTTTTTTTTATTTTACTTATTTCTCTGTCAGTCCTGTATTGTGATTTTAATGATAGATCTGCTGTAACTAATTTGATAAAAGAAATGGTTGTTACATCCACAAAGATATGGTTACTTCTCAGGTTAAGAACAGGCAGTGATCTGAAACTGTACAAGAGAAGAGATGCAATCTCTGGCAGCAAGCAGGGGTGATAGGCAGAAAATTATGACTAAATCCAGGCAGGAAAAGATACGTTATACCACATCGAGTGATATCCTGGAAACAAGGCATGATACTACATCAAGTGATATCCTGGAAACAGCATGCTTTCTGACTCGACTTCTTTTGCTCCATGTTCTCTTCTTAACTACCATCATCCCATGCCATCACCCTCTTTGACTCAGGAATGAATCACACTATTAACCAATGTTTATGATTTTCTGCTACATACAACATTTTATCACATTATGAGGATTTTCCAAACTCTTTCTTGCTTTCATTCTTCTATGAAGAGATAATTGCCACAAATAGTGATTCCCTTTGGGCTTTACTGGAGTATTACTTGCAATAGTTCTGAATGTTACAGAAGAAATCTAAATGCAGTCTTTGAAACGTAACATGAGCTACAGTCAGGATCCATTCCAGTTAAGCATTTTCATTAATTTTATTGTATTTGTAGCCACTGTTATCTTTAATATTTCTCTTCGTCCTGAAGTCCCTGGAGTTTTTTACAAAAATATCCTTAGACTCTAATACTCTGAATTGTGAATTCACTAAGCTTTGAAACTGCAAATGTTTTTTACAGAAAATAAATAATACAGAATATCCAGTTGTATAATTTTAATACTTAAATTTTCAGATTTCCATCTGAGTTTCCTATATTACATTTCTAATACCACAGTAATAATGATTTTCTACACTGTCACAGTGAACTTTAATTTAATTACCCTCAAGTGCTGATTACTGTAGTAGTTAAGACCCTTGTATTCTCGTAGGAGCTTTTCTCTGCAGTTGCTAAGATTTGCTTTAGCTATTTGAAAGTTTTTACACACCAGTGAGGTTTTTCTGTTCTCATCTTGCCTTAAAAATAAATGTATTTACTATTTTCATTATTTTACCTTCATAAATAAGTTAATTGCAATCACAGTTAGAAATTCTACCTTGCTGTGGGTACCTTTGTCATGAAGTTAACACAAAAACCCCTTTGCACACATATCACTGTAGCTCAACCTCCACAGCTACTCCAGAACTTCATGGTACCAAGCAACTTAAATAGAAATGTTAAAAACCATAAAGAATTGGACTGATATCTTCACCTATCTGAAAAGTCATTCTCAGATGACTTTACCAGTTGAAGCATTTACTAGTTGTTATGAGAGAAATAGGGAGTTTAAGACCTGATCCATCTAACATATTTCCAATGTTTACCTTAACGTCAAATGAATCACACCCAAAATATGTATTTCTCACCACAAACTCTAAACCCAGTGATGAGCCCAGAAAGAGGTGCTTATATTCTAAATACCAGAACTAATATATATTCAAAAATCTGTTCTCTAATTGGTATTTTCCTAGTGTGTGCAGCATTAAGATCCTCATGAACCTGATATAAAGAGAAGAACACTATGTGCAGCAATCATTGTTTAATGTTTCACTTAGGGAAAAAAAAACAGAATCTGGAAAACTTCCCGAATTATACATCTGTTACTTTTAATTTACTGCTCAGAGGAATGGGTAGACCAAAAAGAGTGGAAAATGAATATATTTATTATTAACTGATGTTCTCTCTATCTGAAACATTTAAATGATCCTTTGTGATAGAGAAGACCTCTGGCTACACTTTTAGTGCTAGGAAATACCATCAAAACATTGTGTGCTTGAGCCAGAAAAACACTAACATTAATGGAAATTCTTCCAGTGCTTTTGCAGCATTAATTTAGGCCCCCAGTTTGGGTCAAACAGGAAAAAACAGGATATAATTACACAGCAGACAAAGTTAAATGTGGCATATTCCAACCGCCTTGCTTTTGGCAGATTTGGAATATTGTTTAGTAATAAAATAGATGAGCAAATGGGTGTGATCACTTCTATTGAATCCAAAAATGCAGAAAGGGAAAAAAATATGTTATAGCAAAATACCTTCATAAAAAATACGTTTTGATATAAATATCACCTCAGATGGTAAATATGCTGCACCTAATATTCACTTGTGTACAATGCACTAATAATTACAATGATAATAATGATACTAATAACAATTTTAGTATTAGTATTATTACAATAATAAGTACACACTGCATTTACTGTAGGATTGATGGTGGTGTTAGGCATGCCAAAAGTTATGATTTCAGCTACCTAGAGGAGAAGTTGGTGAGGTTAGCTTGATAAGACTACCACCAAAAAAGTCAGACTCCTTTTCTTTGGGTACAATTTGTATTGCTATTGCTACTTGATCAAACACTGCAAGATTATTTTGTTTCATGAGCTGAATATATTTTCGTTATATTTCCCCATAAAATCTGAAGAATCTCTGGAAATACAGTGCCATTCATTCCACAATATGTGTTGATTAGAATTTTTTTTTTTTTTTTTTTACCCTGGGAAATAATTAAAAGTTATGCCATCACCGCTCTGACTGTAAAAATTATCAGGCAAGACTTTTTAATGTTGTAGACTGTTTATAAAAGTATACTTCAGAGTAATGCCCAGTTTACTGTCAGCATTTCAGATCTGTCACAGTATAGGGATTATCCTGGGTTTTCAGCTCCTAGCCCTTGAAGACTCCTTCCAATACTTACTTTCCAATAGCATTCAAATTTCTTATGTGTTCATTTCTTAAGATTGTGTCTTTCTCTTTTTCATTTGCTAGAACCAGTATTTTTCACTTCTGTGAAAATGATGGTCATCTTAATTTACTTACTACCTACTGTTGCTGTACAGGGTTGTGTCCACTTCTTCTGCGGCATTTTCATAGTTTTTTAGATAATCCTTATGTTTTTCAGCAAATAACTTCTACTTAATGTAACTTATATGTAACTATGATAAATGAACACTGATAAATAAGAAGTTAGCAGTGTGACAGGGGATATGCAGTGTCTTAAACATATCTGATGTGGTTTTCTGCCAGAGCTCTCATTTTTATAGAAAAAGATTCATGTGTGGTCTTTTCAAAGAGTTGGTATTATACCAGACACTGAGTTAGTTTCAGCTTGTTTAGTATTCAGTATAAGGTAGTGAGGTTCCAGCTGGTATTAGGGAATTAATTAAAAAGCCCATGTTTGACTAAGGTATCTGACTATAAGGCTGAGTAGGAGTGAACCAAATATAATAACCTGTAAGAACCCAACACATTCATCCTAAAGGAAGGCCAACAAAGATAATCAGATATTTAAAAATCAGCTTTGAAAGACAGAGGAAGTGGATGGAGATAAAACAGCGAAGATGTACCTGTTTTGAAAACAGAAGTTAAACATGAGAAAAATAGAGGAAAAAAAAATAAAGAATTAAAATGAGCACTTTGAAAAGATAGCTTATTCCCAGAGGATATGATGTTTAAATTAGAAAAAAAAAACAGGCAGAAAGCTGAAGAAACTGTGAGAGGAGAGCTTGCAGAAGACTGCTGGTGCACTCAAGGCTATTTAGGTTTGAATAAATACCTGCAGAACTATGCTGCTGGTTACACAATGAATGGGACTTATTTCCAGACCATACCTTCTGCAGTTCTGCATTTTAAGAGTCAATAGGCTTGTTATTATTTTGATAAACCCACAGTATCTCACTGTGTGGTTTTTATTTTTTATTTTTTTTTTAAAATTATTTCTTTTTCTTTCAAACTGAAGATCTTTATCTGCAGTTGAGATGTCATGACAGTATTTCCCGTTTCTATACTGTCATTATTATGCAACTCATTAATTAGACAAAAGACTTCACATTGTGTAATGAATAGAAGGAAGATATTTTCCCAACAATAAATTGATATCATCAATTCACTATGGTACACAATGGCTGCAGTAAAAGTGAGAATGCAACACTGATCGCCTGAATTTTTCATCTGATAAAACTTTGACCTTAGGATACCAAATTTGGGAAACCAATAAGGTTAGTAATCAATAGATCTTGGAAAGTCTTCTATTCATTAAAAATACAGAAAGCATTCATAATTGTTTGTATACTTTCATTTAAGGAGTTTTTTTTTAAAAATGGAATTCTTACTTTTGAGAAGGTAAATTTGAAACATTCTTCAGTAAACACATGACTATTATATGACATGTGACAACTCTCCTTAACTTAATACAATGTGAAAAGAACATTCAAAATGCATATCACTTCTGATAGAGAGAATAAAATAGCACTAGTATCATACCAGGAAGAAAAAGGTAGCAGCAAATGACTCATTCATACAAACAGTCAGAAATAGTGTAAGCTTTAAAAAAAAAAAAAAAAAAAAAAGCAGCAGACCTAAAAGTCTTTTCAGATCCTTTACTTAGTTCTTATCCATAAAAAATGTCAAACACTTCAGTAAAACTCATCAGCAAATTAAACATTTTTCTAAGGGAAACAAGGTGAAGTAATAAAGCTATTTAATTAAATAAAAGTTTGATGTAATTACAAATTATACAATCATTGATGTGTTCTATTTAAACAATGTGAGGCATCTGATAGCAAAATCATAAAAAATAAGAGCATATTTCAAAATGTTCTTGCCACTTACCTGCTGTGAGCACCAGTCTTCAAACTGTGGTTGAATTATGGTACAAAGTGAAATGAATTTTGTAGGACCAGCTGCATCTCAGAAAACAGTATATGACTCAAGCCTTTATGATTTAATTCAACACAAGTGACATGCCTGTTCACAAAGTCCTCGGAACTAAGCTCCCTTCAGTAAAGGTTATTTATTGGACACCAGGGTCAGAGAAAATTTTAAAAATACAAGTCCCTTGACCTTTGTTAGCCCAAACACATTCACCTCTCTGGAAAATGACCATGTCTGCTGTGTAATCAGCACATCATTTTGCCATGTAGGATAACAGAAGGCTCCTATTCCTTGTACCACTGGACACCAAGTGCTTACTGCTCCTGATACAGAAAATTAATAACTACATGGGACTGTGAGTCGCACTTATAATGTGAGACACAGAACTACATTCCTTTGTCTTTAGACATGAGATTTCCTTGCCTTCATTGTTTTATCTATATGTCTCTTCAGTCAACACCCTATTTAAACACAAAATAATAAGGGAGAGTAACTAAACTGAGCTCCATTTGACATCAGTTGACCAGACTTTTATTCTGACATATACAATTACATGGATTTGCAGGTGTGCTCCAGAATCAGTGCTTTCTGAACACACATGAACCACTGAAAATGGCTGTAGAACTATATAATTAAGAGAGATACATGACAATTAACACAGTACATTAAATGGGACTGGAATTGTGGTGTGTCCGTAAGTCTCCCAAACATGTGCTATGCCAATGGAGATCATGAAACAGCTGTGACAGCTCATGCTGGCAGACTTGCTTTTGTAGATTGCCAATGCATTCCCTTTCCTAAACTGCAGATAGAACAAATAGTTACAATTTAGGAAAAAAACGGAATTCTTTAGAATAACTCCCGATCACTTTAAGAGAAGAAAACTCAGGGGGACACATTATGTTTCAGAGGCACCAGGAGGATTTTATCCCCAGAGTTTCTTGTTTCTAGAATCTGTTGACAAGCTCAGGGGAGCAATTACTTCCAACAGATATGTCAGTGTTTGTGAGACAAGAAAGCTTCTGCAGAAGAAAGCACAGGTGTAGTAATCAGATACTGTAGAGAAGCCTTTTGATAAAGTTCATTCTTTTCACGGTTCATGTTCCAAACTCTCATGTTTAGACATGTATTTAAATAATTGTAGGCAGTCAGTCAGACACGTACTATGAGCAAGTAAAACATAAGCTAACAAGAAGTACTATACAGTCACTTCATCTTTTGACAGTGTGCTGCCTTTATAAGGCTATATTTGACCAAAGAAACCAGAAACTTTATTTTAATCAGACTACTATTTATCTTGAGAAAGCCAATGAAAAGATTCACATTTATCTGAATAGTGTTGGGTTCAGAGTGAAGAAGATTTAGTAACACCCGAAAAACAAGAAAGAACATACATAGATCAAATATTACCAAAAAAATGGTTTTGAAGAGAGGAAGGTGCTTAAGATTAATCTCAGAGTCTGGTTTATTTGCTCCAAAAATTAGTCAAGGCCTGTACACTTCCCATGGGGCATGCTGACACTATAGACTTTCACCCGTATATCTCCCTCACAGAATAGTTTAAATTGTGTTCTGAATTGCATCTATATATCAGCTGTCTTTTTTTTACTTCATTGGTGTTCAGTTAAAGGGAGAATTTATTTCAATGTCTCCATGAAGGAAAAATATGTGCAGCCCAGTTCTGAAGTTCAAAAAACTTTCATTGTCAAATTAAAAACAAGGAAGACATTTACTCCAAATTCCAATTTCCTTTTCTATTTGCTTAAATAACTGTCCATGATCTTGTATATATATTCTCATTGTTGGTGCAATTGTCCAGTAACATAATTGAAGTAACGTTAAATATGAAGCACATGAAACTCTTGAAACTCTTTGAAACATTGCAAACAGCCATTCCACCCTCTCCATTACAAGCTTTTGCACTGTAGCTCTGTACACAAATCTGTCAGTGCTTCACACCTTCTCTGAGGGGACAAGGTTGTTATTTTGGTGTTGGGACATTGTGAAAACAAATAAAAAAACTAAAAACTTTTTCTCTTGGTATAGTGTAGATGTATTTTTTCCCCTCTGTTATTATAACTATATGTATTTTTAAGAGCATTTTACCAACTATAACCAGATGCACTATAAATCTACTATTACACAGGCAAGGCTAAGAGGAGAGATGATTTTGTAAACAGTCAGTAGATGAGCACTTGGGCAATATGGTATCAATTATGAGCTTTGCTGGAATCTTTCTAAGTACCTGAGCAGGTCAGTTACAGTGAGAATAAAAGAATATATTTTTCACCTAATTCTTGATTGTGTAAATTAATATACACCAGCTTTCCAAGAACAGCAGCTTTGTTCAGACTTCCTTTTGATTATCAAGTCCGCTAGACTAGTGAGGAATGATTTCACTTACCTATTTGCATCCAGCTCCCACAAATGTATTTTGAAACCATGGAGACCCCTTTTCAAGGGGAGAGAAAGATCTGTGCCCTTCAATATGTAGAAAGCCATCCTGGTAAACAGGAGCTCTGGCCTGAAAAAGCCTTTCAATCTCCTTTGGCAAATCCTGCATAAGGCTTCATATAAAATAGAAACTTCAGGAACAGTAGCAGCACATCTCATAGGAGAGAAGGATGAGAGAGATGAGTGTTCAAAGAAATGAGGTAAGAATTGTGTTTTGGCTGAATTAATTTTGACATAGAACCTAAATTTATACTTAACTTTTATTTATACTTACTTAAGTATAACTTTCTCCATTCATGCTTTGAATAGGTAGATGTAAACCAGATAATACCTGGATCCCAGATGGTCCAGATCCATCTACAGATATGAGAAAAAGACCATACTGGGTATATTTCTCAGGATAGGCTGTCATGCCAAGAATTCTAGACCTTGTGAAATCAAATACTTTCTTATCTTGTGTATGGTATGCTCCACTCTTCTGAAGACCTAAGAATATGCTGTTTTTCACTTCTGCAAAAGTTACATATTGTACTTCAACCAGCAGCTGCTAGTTGCATATTGGGGATCCTATTCCTATCAACCTGAAAGTTGTATGTTCACTAACTTGGGAAATTTTGGCTTTAATTTTCAGTTCTATACTAAGAAACATCTTTAACTTTTGGCCATTGCAGCACTGAGCATCACAAGTTTCTTTTTTGATCTAGACCTTAACCTTTTTGTGCTACATCTACAAATAGGAACTAGTAGTGATTTCATTTTTAATTTGGTCACAGTTTTAGGAATAATGCAAAGTACAGGAGCAGTATGATCCATGAGAATTAATACTGAGGGCCATGGGGTTCTGCCTTTATTTACTTGATACTAGTAAGGGCAGTTATAAAGGTGTTACAGCCAGAATAGTTTTGGTAGCAGAAGACAATATAACAAAGGAAAACACTTATAATTTTTGTCTTGATCTTTCAGTATAAATATCAGGAAAAAGAAAATATGTAGGAGGCTGAAGCAGCCCAGGAACAAGTTGCTTAGAGGGGTGGTGAAATTTCCATTCTGTGAGGTTTTGATGCTTTGGCTGTCAAAATGAGGGCTGATGTGACCTGTTGTAGTGTTGGTGTTAGCTGTGGCAGGTTGAACTTGACTGGCTGCCAAACACCCGCCTAGTTGCTCTCCTACTCCACCTTCTAAGCAGAATAGAGAGAGAAAATGAGGTGGTCAAGATCATGATTTGTGATAAAGGTGATTTCAAGAAAAGAAATAGCTGTGTATGAACTCCAAATATAAAGAGGAATTTATCAACTAATTCATATTGGCAAGCAGATATGCAGACACTTCCTAGGGAGCAAGGTCCCAGTATGTGTAATGGTTGTTTTGGAAGACAAATGTCACAACATGATGCTATAAGGTCTGTAATATCCCCTTGGTCAATTTGGATAAGTGTCTCCTGTCAATATCTTACCCATTTCAAGACAACTAGCCCTTCGCGTGTAGGTAGACAACCTTGGTGCTGTGCAAGCAGTAAAACACTGTTTCAGGCACAAATGCAAATCGTGGCACAGTGTGGGCTGCTGTGAGGACAATTAACTCCATGCCACTCAGGCTCAGTGCAGGAGTATATCTCTGAATTGACAGCTAGACTAAATAAACTCCAGAGGTCAACATTTCTATAATTCTAGGATTCTTTTCTTACATCCCAAACTCCTGTGTTGCATGCAATCAAACTGGCTTTAGTGATTGACTTTTACCCTTTTATTTTTGTGTGAAGGTCATAACAATTTTAAATATCCTTATCATGACACCAAAAAACTGTTATTTGTTGTTTCATTTACAGATTTGTGCAACTGCAAAGACTTCAGGCTGAAATAATGAACATAAACTAAGCAATAGTAATTGTGAGTCACCTTCAACTGTCAAAACCCATTTGACAGTATTCAGGTCAGCAGACAATTTTAACCAAAAGATAATTGTACATTGACTGCTATCTTGCTTTGTAACCTGACAATACTTTGGCCTAAATTTCTGTCTCTATTTCTTCAATATGCCTTGGGGGACACTATCTCAGTTTTATCTTTGCAGAGGAAATGAGAAAACTGTCTTTATTTGTCTTATAGCTCATGGAATTAAAAAAAAAAAAAAAAAAAAAGAAAAAAGAAAAAACTTGCTTATGCCCTGACTTGCAAGAAAATCTTTCCTTTTAGTTTAAGACAAATAGGCTTTTAGGGAGTGCAACACCATAATGGTTTCGATGAAAAAAATCTGAAAGACTTCTGAAGCTTTTTAAATCATTACAGCCACATTGTCATCATCTTTTCATTTTCTATTCAAGTCACCCCTTAGTTGGTGAAAAGCTAGAAATTGCATGACCCATTTCCTGTACAGTTGGAAAACCCACTTAGTGTTTTCTTTCTTCACATTCATTTCACTGAAGCTGTCTGAATTCTTCTAGAGAGTGAATGTCACTGTGTTTAAATTTGCATCTAGAAACTGAGATAAAATGCAATTTGTGACAGCAGTCCAAACACATGTTTACCGGTGTCAAAATAACTTTGAAAGGTATTAGGTAAAACCATCACATTAAGTTTTGGGGAAAAAAATTAAGTGTTTCTGTAATTTCCAAAACAGTGTTTTCCAAAATTAATGTGGTATTTTTACAACTCAATTATTATGTGTTATCACCTTTCTTTCTGTTTTCTCAAATAATTCCTAGGACAGTGGCCCAGAAAAAAAACTTTCCATCAATATGTCCTTGCAGGGGAATAGACTTCCCAACTCATTTTAAGAGTGTAAGAACCTCCTGATCTAACTTGTTGGCATATGTATTCCTGCAGTAGGAAGCCAAGGATGAAGACAGCTGTTTTCAACCTGTGTTCAGCTGTAATCTGTGAGACAGAGATGGCATGCTTGCTTCTTTCAAGTCCTAAACTTTCCTGTGGAAAACAGTAGTGCTCTGCCTTCTCTACTACAGCACCAGAGAATGAGTGACAATGTGGGGGAGATGCAAAAAGGAAAGAGGTAGTTATTTCATATCACTGCAAAGAAGAGAAGGTCAAGGACATTTGGGGATGGCCTTGACAGCAGAAACTGAATTTCACATTATCAACTTAATTTTCTTTGGTTTCTTAAATAAACTCATGGGATAATATTACAAATAACTACTACCAATTTTAGCCAAATTTAACAGTTACATGGCTCACAAATGTGTTACTTTAAAGAAATTTGGACAAAGGATAGTATGTTAAGTGGAGAAAAGGAACTTATTCAGTATAAAATAGTAATTTCATACTCAAGCTGTGAATTCACAAGAAATGGTTCAGCAGACTCCATTAATCATGGAAGTATTTGTATTTAGAAGATTCTTTCCTTTGGCATCTAGATTTTATTTCACATGTCGGTTACTGTTTTCCTTTTTTAAAATAAACATTATTATTACACTCGTTTTTCCTAATCAGGGAAAAAAATCTAGACTTCAGACTGCAAAAGGTAGTGAAATATGAAGGAAACACTATTTAGTGAACTACAGAAAGTTCTCTCAGGAAAAGAAAACAAAACAGAAGGGCTGGAATTTAGCTCTGAGCTTGGGCAACAAAATTTGTTTTCAGTGTAAATATCTACAAATATCATTAATGTCTCCTTGAAGATCTAGTCATGACGGTTGGTAGGATTTAGAGAACCTATTCTAAAGCTGATAACTTTACATAGTGTGCAGACTAGCTGTTTAAACTCTTTTGAGTAAGTGTTTACTGACCATAGTCAATACTAGAACAGAGGCTGTAGAAATTTAAGTTCAGGTGTCTACATCTGGAAGTGAATCTAAATTTTTATTAGGTCATGGAGTTATGATTATTCCTCTGTAGATGCCAGCTATTAAAAGCCATAGATGACAAAGTAGACTACCTGTTTTACTTTAGTCAAAAGTTTGACATCTGGACATAGTCCTAGTCAACTGGCTCTAGGTGGCCCTGCTTGAGCAGAGGGATTAGACCAGATGACCTCCGAAAGATCCTTCCAACCTTAACCATTCTGTAACTCTGATGTGTCTCACTTCAGTAGCTTGCAAAGTGGTCCTGATTTGTATTGACAACATTCAGTTTGATTTGCTAAATTCTCCTCAACATGTTTGAACAAAAGACCTAAATCTTAAACTCACAGCCTTGAGTAATGGTTGTCTTTTATAGGAACGTCTTGTCACCTAGTCCCATTGACTTTCAAAGAAAATATGAAGATCTACTGATCTTGATCAAGATGTCCAAATGTGGTTTTAGGTAAATACCAGCAAGATTCTCACCCTCTACCAAAATAGCTTCCTCCTTGCATCAGTTAAATTAACCTGCTAAGGCAGAATTCAAATACCTAAAGAGAAGTGACAAGTGCAACTGAAGACTCTCTGTGAGGTGGCTGATGTAACTCAGGCTGGTACAATGAGTCATGAACAACTTTATGATCAAGGTATTTAAAGCCAGGTGGGACAATCCATAGCAGTTAAACTGGCATTTAGGCCACTGAACCACCCTTGTAGTATTTCTAAAATATCTGAAGGAACAACAGTCATTTCTTAACCTTATTGACTTGGAAAAGACTTGTTTAGACTAAATGGTAATAGGACTACAATAGGGTTTAAATGCTCAGCATTCTCCCTTTTGACAACTGCAGTGTCCAGAGGCAAACCTGGTGACATTGAATAGGCAGTTGTGGCTGACTTTCTTCTTCCTAGCAGTAACTTCTAACTGGTCCCTCAAAATTTTATTTAAAAAACTATTCTAAGTTTTATAGATATTTGGCCTGTAATATAATCTCCATGGATACACATAAAAGCAAAAGTCATTGGTCTGAATTGCTCAGTTTGGAACAGTGCTACCATTCATTCAATGCTGAGGCTTTTTAGACAAAACATTGCTTATCCTTGTGGGTTCTGAATGTTAGTAAAACAATGCCAGAATGAACAGCTCATTGGTTTGGTGAATTCTAAAGGCTTAGAGTTTCTCCTTTTGTTTAGTGAAGTCTTGCTTATTATTGAAATAGTTGAATGCTTCTTATCCATGTAGCTTTACATCCCCTTGTTTTGTGAAAAAGTTAGTGAATAAGCTTTTAACATGTGACGTATTCCTGATCTCTCCTGTACACATTATGTCATCACTTTATTCCTTATTAGTATCATACTTGAGCAAATTCATTGTTCCTGAACTTTTGGTACATACCAGCACAAATTTTCAGAAGTACCACGATGAAGAACATTGGCAGCTGTTTTTCACCTGACTTCTAAAGTCAGATTTCTGTAATTGGTTCAGCTTTTTTTGTTTGTTTTCTGAGAATGAAGTACACTCATCGTCACACAATATCTGATGACTAGACAATTCAATGATTGCCACTGCAAGTCAAGATGATCTCTACAGTAAATTTAAACATATTATGTACCCATCAGAACAAAAAATGCCCAGTTACATTTGTAAGTATTTGATACCTTGAGGAATCACTCCAAATAATCAAGTGCCACAACAGTTTTTGCCTGCCAGATTTTTAATATAGCCTTTCCCTAATTCTACTTCAGAGAACAAAATAGAGCCAAACAGAGTAGTTTTGTATCTAGAGATTCTTTACAATATTAAGTCTATCTTCATCTCCAGTAGGTTACATGAAGTTATATGAAGTTCTTCCTCATTCATGCTGTTTGAAAAAACAGTTCCGTTTAAACTCCCACTTAAACATGGTATCTAACAGAGATTTTCTACTGACTGCAAGAATTTAAGAATATACCACCTGTGTCTCCATCCTCCTCATCCACTTCAAACTTAAATGGTTTCTGTTGGAAAATGGGCTAGAAAATAAGCATGTAGATTACTAAACTCCAATTTTTTGTTATTTCCATTGCCCTCAGTCTCTTAAGGCATGTTTACACAATGAAATGATACTAAAGATTACAAGACATTACTGAAAAAAACTAGCAATCCTCCTGGGCCTGTGCTCCAGGTTTTGGCATCTCAGTGTGACATCACAACTGAGCTAATTAGTGTTGCCTTTCCTGCAGGCTGCCTGGTGTGACTTTGTGACTTCTAGTCTGGATGAGCTACCCATGACATCAGCTTATTTTTGTGTTTTGACAGTTTCTGCTCTCCACCACCTGTAGTAGACATCGATGTACAAACCACACTGATTTCTGAGAGGTTTCTCCACTGTTTTACTCCCCAGGTGAAAGCAAAGGATCTCCATAAATTAGCCCAAGTGGATGCCCAAGTGGAGGCTTTCATATTGATCACACATGCCTCATAATTAACAACTTGACAAACAAATGCCTGTACTTACCCACACACTCAGTTTTCCAGGCAATGAATACAGCACTTCTCTCTGACAGGCAAAAGGGAAAAGAAGTTAGACTCAAGGAGCTGAGTGAAATGTTTGGGTTTGGGAATAATACAATTCCACTCTAAAAATATTTCCTAAGTGTGGAATTTGAGCTCAGCAAAACTGATGGAGAAGGATCTCAATTTTCATTTAGGACTAAAAAATATTAAGTTTTAAAAAATTAAAATTTATATAAATATATATATACACATAACTACATATTTATATGTTTATATATTTTTATTTATACTTAGGAAGCAGAAAGATTTATTTCTCATCTTTCTCCTGTTCTGATTTATTTTTAGGCTTGTTCTGGTTCATTTGGTCAGTGAATTTATCCTAAAATTGTGTCTCAAATTCTTTCTCCTTGTTTCTGCAGATAGTCTTCCTAATTACTGAATACTTCCAAGTTGTTTACATTCTTCCTCAGATAGGCCTGATGTTTCATTCTCTCTCACAGTGCTTAAAAACATTGTCTAAGCCAATTTTTTTTCTCTTTCTCCTCCCTGCTCCTCCTCCTCCTTTCTTTACTGTTAATTTTAATCTGTATTTTGAGCCCGGGAAAGATTTCCCCAGAGTAGTAGCAAAAATGGTATTATGAATATTCATAGATTGCTATGAACTTGGAGTTTTAAAATAGAACCTACTATTGTCATAGCAATGCATATTCTTCCTATTATAAAATATTCAGTCTTGCCTATAGTTGATCTTCAGTATCTGGAGCACTGAGCTCTTTTTTTTTTTTTTGCAACACTTTTTCAAGTCTAACTTATTAATTACTACACACCATAGCAAGACTTTGTAATTTAGCACTTTAATAGCCTTTTTCCTCTTTGAGCTTGATGATATTCCAGGGGAAAAAAAAAAAATAAAAAAAGAGAAGATTTGGTCTGCTTGTGGATCAAAGCTGGAATGGTCTTTCACTGCATAATCCACATGGAGTTCTTTGCCCAACAATTTCTATTGCTATTATTAACCAGAGCCACTTTTTATCCAAGCCTTCCTGTCTTTTGGAACTTTTATTTCTAAAATCTAATCTGGAGACAATGCTTCATTTTATTCCACAAATTTAGTCTTCTATTGCTAAAAAAAACCAAAACCAACCAAACAAAAAAAAATTTTCATCTTTGAAGTAACATATTAAGCTATAGAGGCCACAGGTTGCTGCTTAAATAGCCCTGAAAGTCAATTCCTCCTTTTTCTTCCTTCATCCTCAGCCATAACTCTTATGAATTATGCAGTATTAGCACTGGGACACACTTTGTTAATAAAAAGCAAATCTCTCTCCCAAAGAGCTAACAGGAAGACATGCAGTAAAGAAGAAACATATTCAGGTAACAAAAAGGGTTCTTTTTCTCATACCTAAAAATTAGTCCAGTTACCTAATCACATGCCACATATTATTTGTGATTTCTTCTTTCTCTTTAGAAGCAGAGCTCTTGGCAATGTTACACTTACCATAATGGACAACAAAATGCATTCGAAGGAGAAATTCTGTGTTATAACACTTTGTTAGATGCAACATTTATTTAGATTAATGTTTTCTCTGGAAAGTTTGGAATTGTACAACAGTGACTTCTTTGCCAAAGATGTTCTTACCCATATCTGTGACCAGTTTTGTTTCTGGGGCTTTGATTTGTTTATAAGTCAGGCAGTGTCTAGAAACTCGTAGTTCAGATATGGCAGGTAAAGACATTTCAAGCTCTTAATTTAGCAGATAGAAATATCTTTTCAATTTAAGTGGGACTAGGGGGAGAAGGACTCTTGAAGAAAGCAATGAGACCATGTAGAAAGGGTTATTGAAATCATTGGGATGAGCATGAGAAAAGGAAGCATAAACACAGAAATCTGTGGTGCTAATAATTAAACAACATGTAAAGTGTTGTTTTATAAAATCAAATAATGTAGTTACACAAAGATTAAACTTTTTCTACTTCATTGTGGCCCCACTAGTCAATACAGGCAATACCTGATTCTTCTAGGAAAACTAGAGAAAAATACCAATGAAATTAAAATATTGCTGAACTAATAAATAATAATTTACACTGAAAATAATTTATTGTTACAGTTAGCAGATTTACTTGCTGGTATTTTCAGTCCCTCGTTTCCACTTGGACATTGGGCCATTGACTGTAACTCTTTGGATGTAGCCATCCAGACAAGTTGTTATACAACTAACAGTCCACCTTTCAAGCCCATATCTCTCCAATTTAGGGGTAAGAAAGTTGTGGGGGATAATATGAAAGACCATGGAGAAGTCTTGATAGATGATAT
This sequence comes from Margarornis squamiger, assembly GCA_035222235.1. Lineage (NCBI taxonomy): Eukaryota > Metazoa > Chordata > Aves > Passeriformes > Furnariidae > Margarornis > Margarornis squamiger. Next base: position 39,216,064 of record JAWWTY010000001.1, read on the forward strand.
ACGTATCTCTTTCTTCTCCATTGATGTAATTACTCCACTGTAGAAGGCCACTAGATTAGTCAGGCATGATTTGCCCTTCATGATAATATGTTGCTGTCTATAACTATCACCCTGACTCCCATACGTTTCAAAAAACATGTTTCAGGAAGATCTGTTTTACAGTCTTACTAGATACAGGAGAGAAACCGACTGGTCAGTAGTTCCCAGGATCCACCCTATTATCCTTTTTAAAATGGGCATGATGTTTTGATGACTCAGGGCTGCTTTCAATCCATACTCTGGCCAGCCTATATTTGTGCTTGGGATTGCACTGCCCTAGGTGAAGGACCTTTCACTTGGCGAACATCATGAGGTTCACACAGATGCACCTCTCCAGCCTGTCCAGGTCCCTCTGGATGTCATTCCTTCCCTCCAGTGTGTCAACCTCAACACACAGCTTGGTGTTATCAATAAACTTGCACTCGATCTCATTGTTCGTGTCACTGGCAAAGATGTTAAACTGCACTAGTCCCAATACCAGTCCCTGAGGAACACCACTCATCACTGGTCTCTCCTTGGACATCGAACCATTGATCTTTAAGTGTGGCCATCCAGTCAATTCCTTTTCCACTGAGTGGTCCATTCATCAAATCCATGTGTCTCTAGTTTAGAGATAAGGATGTTTTGTGGCACAGTGTCAAATACTTTGCACAAGTCCAGGTAGGTTATGTCAGTTGCTCTTCCCTTATCCATCAAGACTGTAACCCCATCACAGAAAGCCACCAAATTTGTCAGGCATTATTTGCCCATATTGAAGTCATTGAGGCTGTTAGCAACCACCTCCTTAGTTTTCGTGTGATAACTTCCAGAAGGATCTGCTTCATTATTTTGTTAGGCACAGAGATGAGACTGACTGGCCTGTTCCAGCCCTCAAGTGTGTGTAACCCTACAGGCACAATTGCTGAAGAAATATTTGAGGCATTTAAAATTCCACCTAACCAAGTAGGAAGGAATAGCTGTTCCTCTCTCTGCTATTCCTATGGGAAACGTAAAAAGAAAGTTTATAAGTGCTTCTAATTTACTTGTAAAAGCTCTGTTTAAACACTTTCACCAGCAACCTTGATGTTTTCACACAGAAATGTGTGAGAAGGCAACTCACACTTATAAAACCGAAGAAAGAGTAGTCACTGGTGGTGATGGGGTAAATCATAAGAGGCTGAGACTTTTTTTTTTTTTTTTCTGGAAGACTGCCTGTCCACAATCCAGGTAGTATCACAGTGGTTGCAATAGACTGTATTTTTGTCCTATATATTCATTTCTACCTACTCGCAGGAAGACCTTTCATATAAATGGATGTTAAAAAACAGAAAACTAGACAAATTTGAGGGACAGGATCTTAGCAGGTATAAACTGTCTTTTCTGGCTGGTAAATCAATCTCAAAAATGCTACGAGGTTATGTTTCTAAACAGCACTTAGGTGAAAAGGATCCCTTGAAACTATAACTTAAGTTTACACTGAAATAAATTTCTTGAAGCTGTAATCACAGCTGGAAGCTTTCTGAAATAGAAGTGTATAAGACTGTGGCTTAGCTCTAGGTTTCCATTTTTTGTTTCTTGTTTTTTGAGGGTTTTGGCTTTTTTTTTTTTTCTTTTTCATTTGTGGAAACAATTATTCAATATAGTAATTTTCAGTTCTCATGTTTGTGTACATCTTGACATCTCTTAGGCATAAAGAAAATCTCTGCAATGTATCAAAGCACAGTAACCATGAATTTCTATCAGAAAGAACAATTATCAATAGCTTAGATTACAGTCTTTGTTTTGCTAAAATGGAATTTTAATTAGGTAGGGATAAAAACATTTAATTTGCTATGTGAAAGTCTTACACATAAAACATCCTTTTTTAGCTGTAATATTCACTTCTATACAAGCTGTTCAGTAGCTCATCTTATGACTCCAAAACATCAGTTTCACATATAGAGAATATCAAAACCCTTACTTGCTTCAGGTGACTTTTTGTTATCACTGCTCCCAGAGTGGCCTGTTAAGCTGGATAAATATGCTATCTTTTTTTCCAGAGCATAATAGAGTTGTTAAAAGCAATACATAAAAATTGCTCTCTACAAATCATCCATTTTTTGCAAGGCTCATGAAGAAGAAAGATGTCAAGAGCATTTGCAGGTAATTAAAAAGGGTTGTGGTTTGTTTTGTTGGTTTTTTTTTTTTTTTCTTAATAAAATGTACTGCATTTTGTGCTTGGTAACTATGTGTCAGCAATAGCAATCCACTGCCTATACTATCTGTAACACTATTTGCAATAGTTTTGTCATTCCATATTCTTCTACATCCAGTTTTCCAGGACTGTGAAAAATGTTTAACATATATTCTAATTAAAGTCCATCCCTTTTTTATGAAAATGCCAAATTTATTAATTCTGTGTACACACATTTCTTTCAGTCTTCTCTTTCTTTCACTACCTAAGAGCTGATATTCACTGAAACAAATTCACCTTGGAATAAGTTTAAATATTTCATAAGCTTGATTTAATTGCTGTCATTTCCAATAGCTTCTCTGCTCAGGGGACGCTCTTTTTATAGGAACCCTATTGGATTTTTTACTGTCAATAAAAATTTTTTTAGACATCATTAAGTTAGATTTTAAGGGTGAATGAACCTCTAGAGTTTTTCTCCTGATGGCTGTTAATTTCAAATCTACAATATTTATTCCTCTTCCAAATCTTCGATTCAGTTCAGGCTTAATAAAACAAATAATGGTAAAGGTATATGTACACCTTTAAATGTTTGGGTTTTCTTTTTGTATGTCAATCACCATTTTGTACTCTGCTATGGATAATTTTATTTTTCCATCATTTTCAACAAGTAGAACTGACAAAAAAATAACTGAAGAGATTACATGACCTACTATAAAAAAACTATACAGTAATATAATTTTGATTACTTCCTTCTGTCTATTATTTGTTTTAATCATATTATAAACTCTTTACTAAAATGAAGTTTAAAAATGCATTTACTTGTTGTATGTCATTCTTGTGACATAAAATCTTTCAAGATTTTTTCAGTCAGAAAATAGCAAATTCTATTAAAACTTGCAACTTTGGAAATTATTAAATGAATATTACTTCTAATCTTTCTGAGTTTTACTTGCACATGTGTATCTGTGTTTATGTGTTCAGATAATACATTGAGCTGTAAATATATTTAGCCATAAATTCAACCAGCCAAATCAAATGATGGTGTTCTTGTTCACATATGCGACAGTATGGAGAACATACACTATTGGCCAAACAGTGAATAAATGAACTATAGCTTTAAAATGAGCATTAAATCTACTGTAGTTCAGAAACAAGTAGAACAATCACAGGGAAAGGGAAAGGCAAGGAGCACATTTAAATAAAGATTCCAGTTGTTATTCCTCTGAAAAATTTCTCTTGCTATTTTTTGACTAAACAGGCAGAAGATTTGTGGTCTGACTTGGAGTTTCAGAACAAAAATATGTTACTTTTTGTAAAGTCAGATAGGTGTTATCTTCTGAAAAGTTGCATTTTCTGATGATTCCCAATAATTTTAAGTTATTTCAGAGATAAATACAAATACAATACAAAGTACAAATTAGAAAAACTAATTCTAATTTTCCCCCATTATTTGACAAGTGCAACAAATTATTCACCAATATAGCATCAATATGTCTTTATATCTGTATAACTGTTCTGACATTGTGCATGTGGAGACTAATTTTCAAGTTGGTTTTACATTAAAAACAGATTAAAAAATTATTATAGTTTTCACTTTTTCAGATTTGATATTTGGATATTCAAACAGAAGTGGATACCCAAGAACATCCAAATTGCATTAGTCACAATGTTCTCTACATTGATCAAGCATCTCATTCTGGTATGAATCTTATATATAATCCATTTTAAATGTTGTAGAGATGGGTATAAACAACAAAATGTGTCCTATAAAAAAGCGAAACATTCTAGCGCACATCAGTAGATGTGTCCATCTTGAAAATCAAAAGATTTTGGCCTGATAGATAAGAGCCACATAATCTGAATGGCTGAAGATCCCTGCAGTTCTATACGTTTGATTGGTTCTGACTTTTTCTTGTAAACTCAGATCAAGTGTCTTTTGTGTTTGCAAGGATGTCAAAAATAACGGGCCAAAACCTTTAGGTGGAACAAATTGTTTGACAAGTTGTACCTGTAAGGTCTTGTGGAGTCTGTTTGAAGACTGCTACTCTGTTTACTATAGCAAGTTGTGTGGCCCAGCAAGGGTGGGTTTGTAGAGACAAACAGTTCTCATCAAGAATCTGATGACTACACTACATGCCTTTCATAACAATTAAATTTGGAGTGGGTTTAATCTGCTGAACTGGACTGAGCACCCTTTAGCAGTTGAAGTGCATTAAGTACTCTCCTGGAGTGAATCTTCTGTCTCACAAACCAACATTGCAGTGTTGGGGTGGGACAAATACAACATAGAGAAGTACTTATATCTGGGTCCATCTCTGAGGGTATTCAATAGATTTGTACAACTGGAAAGAAGCTTTGAAGCTGTCACTTAAGAATTTGGATTTTGAGATCTTGGTAAGTGATAGTTTTGTTAAAAAAAGTTGCTCACTTAGGGCTAATTATTTGGTTTATCCTTTATCAGAGGTATGTTTGAGCTCATTTCAGTGTTTTGTACTTGTTCAGCTTCATCTATATAGGTGTCCTTGAAGGGACTACATTTTAATTTGAGGGGGTGCCATTTGAAAAGTAGTAGAGGAGACCTGAAAATGTATTTCAAGATATGAATAGCATTTCTTTAATAACTTTTAGCCTTTGTTTTCTGTTATGGTGGTATATTATTACTAGGACTGTACTGGCAGTGACACTTTTTGATTTTTGCACTGTTTCCATATATTTTTTTCCGAGGTCATTCAAAGATACAGTCTGGAAAAGAGTTTGGTGGTGCAGCTTCCTTTTAGTCAGATGAACCGGGTATATCAAGCAAATCTTTAATGGCCTGGCTGTATATCAAAGCCTTTTTTTTTTTTTTTTTTTTTTTTTTCCCAGATGTTTACTGGCTTTTCTGATCTGTGAGATATGTAGCAGTTTGTAATAGCTGCTGCAGTTTATCATTTCATGCTGCCTCTGGTGTCTGAATTAATAGCAAGGAAGCTGTGGCTAGGGTTGATGCAGGAGCATGTCAGAACTGGATGATGGAGAGATGGTAGATATAGAACTCGTGATAAAAATTGGTAAGTCAAGGTTAACACAGATTTTACAGTTCTCATCTAAGTATGTTAGCTACAGTAAAATACGTTTATATAGATTCAGTTACTTTAAAAAGATTAATGAAATTGTAGGCATATTATGAACTACTTATGTGCACTATCTTGACAATAGTAGTTGTTCACTCTGTGGAAATTGTTGCTTATTTAAGGTAATTTTTTCTGTGCATAAGAACTTAGTGGATGTTGGATAGTACCTCACTGTTTAAACTGGAAGTGCAAGTGCTAGTTCTTACTTGGTGCTGTGTTGCACATAGGATGGACCAAATTAGTAATCACACAAGTGCTTCTGTTATTCAAACAAATAGGACATCCCACCACTCATGTAATAAAATAGTACTTTGACTTTTTGTAAATTTCTTGTTCTCCATTTGATACAATTCTGGCATGGGAACCTTTCAAAGTATCAGGAATTGTGAATCTAATGTGGAAATTGTTTGTCACTCTTTAAGGACATAAATAATTTCACCAAAGCCAGAGTCATAATTGTCTTCCCAAAGTTAAGGATATGTTTCAGCAGTCAGATCTGAGACTTTCCAATACAAAGGCTTAAAACAGCATTAACAGCAACAGGACTTTGCTGAATAACCTCATTGAATAGAACAGAGCAGTTTGGAGAACCTTGATAAATTCTTCTAAGAGTCTAGACTGCTCCCATAAAAGTGAATACCAACGTCTCAGAGTTTAGAAATCTCACAGTCGCAGCCATAGTGATGACAACTACATCTAAGGCCACTTCATTTCTATCCTTAAATTAGTGAGTTCTATATCTGCTGTTTCTGTGGCCTGTACTCTTCATACATCTGAAGAACAAATGTAATAAAATAGCGTAACCCTGATCTGATTTTGTGAAAATATTAGGGAAACAATAAGCACTGTGTTTATTTATATAAATCTTGGTGAGCGAGCAAAAGAGAGTAACATATTTTTAGAAAGCCAACAGAATGTAGATGGCAAAACAGTTGCATGTATATATAATCATTAATCAGAGTAAGAAAGGATGTCAAAAAGACTATTAGTGCTAATAGTTTTCTAACTGGTCATCAATAGAAAACTCTTTCACCTCTAGGTTGAAAGGGTCAAGGGAAATCTATATCCCAGGCTGCAATAAACTTGCCATTTTACATCAACTAATATCTGCCCTGCATTAGGGACTGTTATACCACTGAAGGATTTGTCCTTTGAATAAAACATTAAATCAAAGTCTTTTCTGCTCTGTAGGCATTATGGATAACATGACATGACTAATAGGAGTGTAATAATGATTAGAAATCTCCAAAGACTACTGGCTTGATGTTTATCAAATGTACAGACTGGATAATGAAAGCAGTTTATAAAGACTTTGGCATCAAAAGTTTAATACACAAAAAGGAGGTGGAACTTCTTAGGGACAAATATCTCATTATATTTCAAACATAGACCCAATCTCTAGTGAAGACATAGGCTAAACCAGGAAACTTCTAAAGCAACAAAGTGACTTTCTCCGTTCACTGTGTTCTGTTGACTTCCAAAATGATAATTCTTGTGAGTATTTTAATATTTCTACCTAGCAGAAGGAGGTGGAAAAAATGGTGAAAACAGACAGATTTTAGAAAACCAAAATGAGATAAAATCAGTTATTTTTCATGCTAACCTAGCTCATAAACAGAAGATGGATGTTTTTCCTGTGTTCCTCTGTCATATGTAATGCTCTATGTATTCATGTACATTCCAAAACCATAGTCCATTAAGCATACTGCATTTTCCCAAAATTAAACCTTAAACTTGCAAAAGAAGTTATATGTATTGGCTATCATGATTCTGTGAAATGCTGTGGAAATTTCAGTAGGGCTGTATAAGGTTATAAAAATGGAGCTCACAAATAAAGTTGCTATTTACAAGTTTTTAATGGGGAACTCATTTCAATCCTAAATCCTAATTTTTAAACATGGCAGAATTTGTAATATGGCTTGAAGTTTTCTAGTTTTGCTGTAAATCTTTATCAGATGCAAAAGAAAATTTTTACAGTGTAGAAAAAAAAAATTAGTTTACTGCTGTTGTATTCACATATGCGTTTCTAGGAAAATGTAAACAGGACATGAAGCTGGAAGGTCATGGGTTCAATCCCTGTACAGCCATTCACTTAAGAGTTGGACTTGGTGATCCTTGTGAGTCCCTTCCAACTTGAAATATTCTGTGCCCCTATGGCTCTGGATCTTCATGGACCATTGTATGACCCTCTGCAGTATGTCTATGTCTCTCCTCTACTGGGGATCCCAGAAGTGGCTCCAGGTATGGCCACACCAGGGCTGAGCAGAAGGGAAGGATCACCTCTCTCTACCTCCTGGCAAAGTTTTCCTAGTGCAGTCCAGGGTGCCATTGACCTTCTGTGCAGCAAGGGCCCATCGTTGGCTCATGTCCAAGCTGATGTCAACCAGGAACCCCAGGCATTTTCTGCCAAACTTCTTCCCAACTGGGTGGCAGTAGCACGCATTGGTGTCTGGTGTTGTTATCTTCTTGCATTTCTCCTTGTTGAGCTTCATGTGGATCTTGTTAATCCATTTCTCCAGCCTCTCAAGGCCCCTCTGGAGTTCCAACCACTCACCCTAGTACTCTGTCATCTGCAAGCTTGCTGAGAATACAGTCTGCCCCATGATATAAGTCATTAATGAAGATATTACACAGTCCATACCCTGTATAGGCTCCTGGAATATATCACCAGTTTCTCCAGCTGGACTAGGCCTCCGACTAGACTTCTTGAAGTCTCATACTGGTCATTCAGCCTATTTTTAATAGATGTGTTCAAGGAATGTATATACACATCAAGTATTAAACAGATATTTTGTAGAAGTATTCCGCTCTTTCCTGAAGGTTCTAAATTGGATGATAAACAAAAGACATTGCAATTAGCAGCTCAACAGAGGAAAATACATATTATTTCCTGACATCAATTGTGTATAGAATAATTAAAATATAAAATGAGAAAATGTGGGAATGGAAATTTTGTGTTGGTATAATATTTATATTTATTTAGTACTGTATGCAGAGACTGATAGGAAGAAATTTCATATACTTCCTCTTTTCTGGAGATAATAGCATTTATCATATGAAAGAAATGAACAGAACAGTGAAAAAAACAAAATTCTTTTAAAGATACTATCTTCTTTTGCAAGGCCTGGGCACACCATCTGCAACCTCATTTCAATTGAATCTAGTCAAGCTTGATTTCAATACAAATCATTAACAAGACAGATTTAGTAGCACTTTTCAAACTATTAGTGTTAGCATATTCTAGGCTTTTAAAGACAACAGCATGAATCCAAGAATATGGCTTTTCTGGGCTGACCAGTGAGGAAGAATGTCAGGAATGGTAAATGTGCCACATTTTGAAAACAATAAAATGGTATAGTGTAAGTCTTCCACACAACTCTTCATATATCAGGTCTAACTGTGAAACAGAAAAGCAAGCAAGAAAATGACTGACAAAAAATATAGAAAAACACTGTAAGAAAAAAACCCAAAAGATCAAACCCCAGATCTTTAGGTTCTGTGTTTTAACTCCAGCTGGCAAATAAGTGTCACCCATGCACTCGCATATTCCCTGGTTGGGACTGGGGAGGGAGTCAGGAGGCTAAAAGAAGATATCTCATAGACTGAGATAAAGATAGTTTAATAGGTAAAGTAAAAACTATGCCCACAGATAAAGCAAAACAAGGAATTCTTTCACTTCCCATGGACAGGAAGGTGTTCAGCCATTCACAGGAAAGCGGGGCTCCATCATGCATAAAAGTGGCTTGGGAAGGCAAGCACCATCACTCTGAACATATTCCCCTCCCACCTTCTTCCCGAAGCTTCATATGCTGACCAACCATATAGGACATCTCTTTGGACAGTTGTCAGCTGTCTTGGCTGTGTCCCCTCCCGAATCCTTGTGCACCTCCAGCTTCTTTGATGGTGGGGTGGGGTGGGGTGGGGTGGGGTGAGGATCTTCCAGAAATTATCCTGACTATGTGCAAGAACTGCTCACAGTAACTAAAATATCCCTCTCTTATCAACACTGTTGCCAGCACAAATTCAAAACACAGCACCATACCAGCTACTGAGAAGAAAATTAACTCTGTCTTTATTACACATGGGAGTGTGTTCAATGTACACCAAATTAGATCTTACATTTTAATTTCCTCAGAAAAGAAACTAGTTTGTACACACTGAAACTACTTTTCAAAATAAACCATCAAATGATAAGTGAAGATCATGTGGCTGTTTGCACCAAAACTGTGCTGCTGATCTGAGCTAGTTTTTCACAGATTTTCTATCCAAAGCTTGTAAAGAACAGAAACAGAGAGTGGCATGTGTCCTCATCAATTTCTTTAAAAAAACATCGTGGGATGCTTCAGACTACTTCTCAGTGATCTCAGATTTATTTTGGATTTTCTTCTTTCCTGTGTTTTGTGGGGTTTCTTTTAATTTTTTTCTTTTTTTTTTCTTTTTTTTTCTTTTTTTTTTTTTTCCTTCATTCTGAAGCCTGAGAGAAGAATTAAAACTGCAATTCTATAATGCACTAGTGGATCTAATAGTAGGGACTGACTTAACAACCTATTTTACATCTTTATTTGTAATCATTCTTGTAGTATGGCTTCTAGTAATTTAGTCTTTCTTCCGCTTTTTATTTTGAAACATGTTCCTAGACTAAAGACACCTGGGATCTGTCAAACTTTTTTGCACAACTAGAAGTAATGTATTATGATCTTGCACCAAATCTAAATCAGAGCATTTCATCTTGCAAACATTCATGTCAGAAGTGTTTTGCGTTCTAGCAGTCCATGTTTTTTTCTGAGTTTCATAATAACCTTATTTTATCCTTGCAAACCTTTATGTTTTGTTTTTGTTGATATTTTTCCCCCTCAGTGCCCATTTTCTTCCTAGAGATATCACCATTATTTTCTCTACATTCAATAAGGTTTGTCTGAAAGAATGATAATGTTCTCTGGGTGAAATATGTTAATTCTTTTTTTTCAGGTCCAGTGCTGTTTTTTCAATGAAGAAATAAAAAAATTGTGTTGTAGCAATTTGACCTGGATCTTTTTTTTTATATAATTTCAGAATGATGGGTTTAATCCACTGTTATTTTTTTTTAAAGAATGAGACATCATTTTTTTTTCAGAGAAATAGACTACAGAGGCAATGAGAACAGTACTTTAACTTCTGCAATATCAAACTGATGCAGCAGTTTAGCACAAACACACCATAAGGCATGTTATTTTATTTTAGGGATATGTAGATATATTCTATTATAATGGCAATAAAGACTTGAAAATACATAATCTATCATAAACTTGTCACATCTTTTCTTATTGTTCAAGTCCTAGTTTGATTGAAACATAAAGAATATTAAGGAATCACATATAATGCAGCAAGATTAAAAGTTATAAATCACATGTGCGTTTTTTGAAATTCCAGCTCATTAATTAATATGAGAAAGGGAAAGCAAATTAGAAGTTTTAAAACAGGATCATTATGCTATGTATTATGTCTAATTATTTATTCTCAAACTATAAAGAAGAAAAATTTTAAAAATGTCTTTATGTAGTGAATAGATTGTACAGTGTCACTGTTGTTCAATTCTAAGTCAGACAAACTCAAATGACAATTAAGCCACAATTCAGAGTGACTAAGTATTAAAAGAGGGAGACAAAGATGCATTCAACTCAAAGGTTAGAAGCAATGAAAATACAAAGCCAACATTAGTCTTATTTAACTGCTTTTTGAATCTTATGGATTACTTTTTATTTTAGATTCACTCTACGCATTTCTGGCATGATGGTTCATGAGTGGTTTGCTAACTTTAAAGTCAAATTTAAAATGCTAACGTTTCATATAAAATCCTCATTTCAACTTTTGAGTGTTCATATTTGACAGGAACTGTCAGTCATTGCAAAAAGTGGATAACCTATCTACTCATGTAATTCATCTCATGTGTGGCAAGTGAAACTAAACTGTAACATCTGATCATAATGTTACTTTGTAATTCATGAATGAATTGGAGAAGGATTACTATAGAATCACGGAATCATTTAGATGGGAAAGGACCTCTAAGATCATTGAGTCATTTATACTGATAAAATGATATGTTACTCAAAACCACATACATGTTTATCTTCATGAAATATTAACACAGAGTTTTGTTTCAGGAAGTAAGATTATTTAAATCATGGCAGGACTAATGTCAATTATTCAGGAAACAGTAGGACAGTAAAGCTAATCTCCTTGTATTACAAATTA
>JAWWTY010000001.1:39232226-39244192 GCA_035222235.1 Margarornis squamiger
GATGGATGGATGGATGGATGGATGGATGGATGGATGGGTGGATGGATGGATGGATGGGTGGATGGATGGATGGATGGATGGATGGATGGATGGATGGATGGACAAACAGACAGATAGAGAGACAGACAGACAGACAGGCAGAGAGATAGATAGATAGATAGATAGATAGATAGATAGATAGATAGATAGACAGTTTTCACAATTGAACAATATTTATGACTATGCAATTTCAAATGAAACTGCAGGGACAAGATGGTAACATATAAACCAATAAATTTAATTTTGTTATGATGAAATTCTTGAGGACTATTTTAAGTGATCAACCAGGGAAATATTTAGAATAAACACACTTTGGTTAAGCTCTTCATTTCCAGTTCTGAAGAAAATGGTAGTCTTCTAATCTTATTTGAAATCTGTTAATTTACCATTGGATTTTGAATAGTGATATTTGGAAAATGGAAGGGCTGGAGGAAGGCATTAGGCAAAATTTCTTAAAGAGTCAGAAAGTAATTTACACCAGACTTTAGAAGGACTTGCAAAGTTAAAGTGGAAACTTGGAAACACACTCATGGTGCTGCTTTTTTTTTTTTTTTTTTGTATTGTGGGGGTTCCTGTCCTATACCAGCTTTCCATCTCTATACCAGCTTTCCATCTAAGCGCAGCTTAGCTAGAAAATGAAAGTGCAAAATATTTCCTCTGCATAATGAAAGCATTATTGTCTGAAACATATCAGAAGGCAAAACAGTGAGGTTGAATTTGTACCTCCTTATTCAGTTTCTCTCCCATATCCTGAATGAAAAAAGAGTCTGTTAATTCTTCAAAGAATAGAATGAAAGAATCCAGACATACTGAACTGCAAGCTCCAAAACACAACTGCTTCATGATTTATCTCATATTATTTGCAATTTACTACTAAAATTTAAAAACAAGAGCCGTCCCAAGGGATTATATATATGCTTCAAAAATAACCAGATATTTGCATTATAAGGTAAGGGAGTAAGATAACTGTTCAGATTTATACTCATACTTCATGCAAAGCACTGTAAATTAAGGCTGCAAAGCAGTCAGTGATATTGTTCAAATTCTGTAACACAACAGTATGTTTATAAGTCTTTCCAGGATCATGAAAAACTACTACTCTTATGTGCAATGTTCTGAAAACAAACCTGATTTTAATTTTGACCATCTCAATTCTGTGAGTTTTCAGACATCAGAGAATCATGACAGTATGTAGGTTGAAAGGGTCTTCCAGAAGTTATGTAGTCCAACACCTGTTCAAACAGGTCTGTCTGAAGCAGGTTGCTCACACCCTTCTCCTGAATAACAGTGAGGGTGGAAGTTCCTGTGAAACTGAAACCTATGTCAATGACAGACTATACTCACAATGAAAACATTTTTCTGTATATCCAATCAGTATTTCCAAGGCCATTAACTCCTGATGTTTCTAAAGGTGACACAGTGGCTTTCAGCAGCTGAGGATTAGTGTATGTATGCACGCTCTAACAATAAGCAATGGACACTAGTATTGTGTGGCAAAGAATAGCGCCTGTGCCAACATGGGGATCACTCAAGGTCTCTGCCATGTTTCTAGAACACTAATACAGGTTTCTCAGAGAAGTTGTGGAGTCTCCTTCTCCCCTGAATCCGTAAGGACCTGAGGAACCTGTTCTAGCTGACACCACTTTGCACAGTGGTGGTGAAATAAACCAGGATGCTAAGATCCCTTTTAACATCATCCATTCTGTAATTCTTTGATTCTATATGGTTGCTCTATCTGTCTGATAGAGATTTGGTGTTTTCTCCATCCACAGTGAATAAACTTCTGACACTTCAATCATTTGTGTGTTAGTGAAAAGCACGTCTTGCATGCTTGTCACAGAACTTCATAGAAATGCAGTAATACAGAAATAAAAGGTTGAGGAAGAAACCAGGATCAATGTATGCTGGTGTCATGGAATCAACCTCTTTCTGTTTAGAGAATTGTATAAAAATATATATGAGGGCCTGGAGTGCACCTCTGGCTTTGCCCAAAGTAGTGATGATGTGCCAGGTATTTGATTCTTATGAATATCACACAAGTAAGAAATTAATATTGAAATCAAAATGCTTCAATTATAAGAAATAAGTCCTGATTATTTTACTGGTCGTCACAGAAGTGTATTGTAGAAATTGTAATATGACTATTTGACAGATTGCTTTCTGCATGCTGTGATAGAGGAGTTTCTGGCTATTTCAAAAATAGGACTAAACTTGTGATTGTGTAAAAAATGTGGATAGCTATACTCTTGTGTGAACAGTTGTCATGGAGTTCTTGTTGACAGAGCCAAACGTGGAGTGTTAATCAGACCAAAGCAAAAACATTAATGTGACATGATTATGATTGCTTGATACAAAAATAGAACTTTCATAAGACCGTAAAACTGAAAATAATGAAAGGTTAATACCTTAAGAATACACTTGTTCCCTCCATTTCTACAAATGACTACAGATCAAGCAGAACTTCTGAAGTTTTCTACCCTCCTCGAATACTGTAAATCAGTGCCATGTAAACCTTAGGTCTAATGTATTACAGCTGTGCAACTGAAGATATTAGGTGCTAGCTAATAGTACTAAAAAATCAAGTTATATTATATATTCGGAAATGCATAGAATTTGCTGAACACAAGGCACGGCTAATAACTCGAACCTGAATATGTGATTAGGATACACTCTGAGGAACTTACCAATTAAAATAACCAGGCAGAAAAATTAATTATATAGTGTGTAAGGAGCATATTCAATATATAAAAATGGTAGTTTACAATTTTTATATTAGTAGGCTTTTTTTTTTTTTTCTTTTTGGCTGTTGGATTTTCAGAGATAAGGGGATATTGTCCACCATTTATCGGACATATGGAGACATTTCATATTATCAAAGAGGAAAAGAGTCCTACATGAAAAAGTCAAATGGCAAATTCAATCCGGAATCAAGGTCCATGACAAGACCAGGGCTTTTAGAGAGTGACTTTTCTTCAGTCAGTCTAATATGATCTGGGAAACAGTGTCCCAGAGTAGATGACTCTGTGAAACCCACCAGTGACTGCAAGGAACAGCTGTTTGGAGAAGGAAAATATACTATCAACATCTACTAACAAGTACTGATAAGTCATTATCAATCAGCTATTTCTAAATATCAAGTTACATTCCATCAATTTCTTCTGCTTTGAGTCAGTACTGCCGTAGTTGATGCCTTAACTATGCATTGTGTCTGCAATGTCTCCACAATCCCAACATGATCAAAGCCCCGCAACTCCACACCATCAGGTTTATTCCCCATGCTGCCTGCACTAGTATACTGGCACTTGAGTGAGCCATCTAAACATGTTGAGCTCCTGGAAAAGGTTGGGAGTTTCCCCATAATGGTGCCTATCAGGCATTTTCTTGCTGATGTGCAAGCACTGGAGGTCACTCTGCTTCACCCTTTTTCATTGATTTAGTTATTCCTTCCTTGTCATATCACCCCACGCATTTTGCCCACTGACCCTGCCCATAGTTCCCTTGCAGGGTGCTAGTTGCTCTGTCCTTCCCTCATCTTTCTTAGTTTAAGTAGTTGTTAACTGTTTCTACTCAGCATTAGAAAGAAAGCTCCATAAATAACATAGGATGCAAATAAGGAGACAGAATATTTGTAGTTTGAATACCTGATAGTTACATATTTGAAGAGATGAAGTATTATGAATCTAACGTGAAAAAGCGATGGTGTGATTTATACAACCTTTCCTGTTACATATCACTAGATAATACTTCTTGTCACATATTTAAATTCAAACAATATATTTAAGCCTTATATGTCAACCATTCCATTGTAATAACATAAATAAAGCCATCCTCTTATATTCTTTCAGAGATTATTTTCTGTAGTTATATTTCAGCTCTACAAGTTGTCTTTTAGTCATGAGGGTGGGGTCAAAACTAGCAAAATAGAACAATAATGAACCTATTTTTTTTGTCTCAGTTAATTTGCAAACATTCCTGACAACAGATAGGCTAAGGTCAACACAGCTCATATAATTCCAGCCACTGGTGTTTCCACTGTGTCTTCAGTGTTTCTTTCAGTGTTTCACTGCAAGATAAAGTCCTCTTTCTAACATACTACAGTTTTAGGGACAGCTTTAAAACAAACAGGCAACAAAGAAACAAAAAGCCAAATGAAAACAAACCCTTGACTTATATAGATCCCTCTTTATCTGCCACCTTCTAGTAATTCATAAGAACTTTAAAATGTCTGTTATATTCAGGATATAAGACCTTACAGAAGTCACCTCTCTGCCTGTCCTCCTTTAAAATATGACAGAACAATAGTTTACAGCAGTCTGAGATTGCAGAGGCTGGAACTGTTCCATTTTCAATAACCTCTACTGGTCTCAAACCTCCCCCTGATGAATTACTGAATTAATGACTAAAATTTTCTCCCTACTGAATAAATTCAAACTGTGTTCACAGTTTGAATTTATTTTAGTTATTTAATTTCATTTATTTATTTATTTATTGTTGATTTATTTGATTTATTTATTTAATTTCCACCTGACTAAAATGTGCAGCAGCAGAAAAAGTTGAAATGACCAGCAGAGTCACACTTCAGAGGAGAAAATGTTCTTGATACTCTGTTAGTGTGGCTGTCTTTAAATCCTCTATTTATGACCTTTTCACTTTTGCACACAGCTTGAAGACTATTTGCCAGCTGTATTGCCTAAAAAGGTATGTTCTTATATAACTCCATACACAGCTACTGATTACACCTTGCAAGAGCCCTTCTTCTTTCAGTACCTTCTCACTGAACATACTTGCTCAGAATTCTCCAAACAAACTAAACTGAACAGTATTTCAGCAAGAACTGTGTCTCAAACTAAGCATTTCAACAAAAGCTCACCACTGATCCTCCCCTGCTCAGAGGCAAATGTTATAGTAGACATCATGGGGATCAAACAATCACACAGCAAGAGAGCACTGATCCTCCAAGCCATAATTGTTGTCATTCAACATCTGTAAAGCTTGAGGAGATCCTGCAAGGTGTGAGCATTTGGGCAAATACTGAGTTATTTTCTGACAGTGCATATGCAATTCTGAAATGATGCTGAAGGCCGCTGTCAGGGATACATAAACAGTCTGAGGACCACTACAGTAGCAAAGACAGAGTCCTTGTACACCTCCTGGGCCATGGGACATTGGTATCTTTCAAACATTGTGACAGTAGTCTCCCCTTCAATATTTCAACCCACCTAGACTGAAGTACAACTAACATTCTCAGTAAATAAATAAAAAAAAAAGTCCTAATTGCTCTGCCTTACCCTCAGACATGATCAGACAGAATTGCCATGCAAGGATAACAGCTGATTGTATAAGCTGGAAAGACAGAGAAG
The DNA here is from genome assembly GCA_035222235.1 of Margarornis squamiger. Taxonomy (NCBI): domain Eukaryota; kingdom Metazoa; phylum Chordata; class Aves; order Passeriformes; family Furnariidae; genus Margarornis; species Margarornis squamiger. The sequence continues at coordinate 39,237,626 of JAWWTY010000001.1, forward strand.
AAAATGTTAATCACTTTATTAGGCTATACATTCAGACATAAAGCCTCTTTGAGTACCGAAGTTTCTTCTTGCGTTCTTCTCATTTTAGAACTGACTACAAATACTTCTTGCAACAATGAGTGGACCTCAACTTTTAAATATTCTACACTTTTATTTATTTGGTACTGAAATTTCTCATCTGGCGTTGATACATTCCATACAGATCTGTTACTCTGCTATAGAAATCTTTGAAAACTTTGTCTATCAAATATTTCATCTCTTTTATTTCAATAAAATTGGTTTACATTTATAGTGCCTGAAAACTGTTCTTTTAAAAAAAAGTGCACTTTAAGTCCTTTTCTAGTACATGAGTGTGTTTATTACAATAGGTTTAAAAGGACAATTGTGGAGTTTTTCTGTTGAACACAAGTGACCTTACCTTAAGAATAGGATAAAGTATTACATGCACTTTGAGACATTCATATTTCCATAGCTAAAGGAACCAAATGCAAAATACAAGGGAAATTAAAAATAGCTTATGATATATGTGTATTGCTTCACTGCTGGTCACCTTTTGTACAAATATAATCTCCATATGATCTAGTCAAATCCACATTGGTCTAAAATCTATATAAATATCTATAAAAGACAGTTACTAAAAAAGGCTATTTGCTTTAACACAGTTCTTTATTTCACACTGGTTAAAGGCATTGTAAGAAGCAGTACTTAGGTAAAACTTTCCAGTAGTGCCCATAAAAGTTGAATTAGTAACAGATAGCACTACGTTAATGTCTGAAATTTAATGTAGTTCCTTAATTGCATACTTCTACAGTGGATGACATTTTGAAAAGCACAGAATTCAAATTAGTTTGGCCATAAGCTCACTATTTAGACTGCATACATCATATATACAGATGTCAATCCAAAAGTTAAAGAACTTCCACTATTAGAAGAGCCTTTAAATAAACATACTTTATCACAAACTTATGGTTTTATTAAACAGATAATTTTACTATCTTGGGAATTAATACTGTCAACTTTAATACAATAAAAATGTGATAAAATTTCATTCTAACTCATGGATTATATTTCAAACTAAGAACACAATGGATACCAGATCATTTACGCTGTTTTTTGTCTCAATCTCCTCTCCCTAAACAATGTTGAATCAATTATATTTGTTCATTTTTGACAATTTGAGGTTAATTATTCACTTTCATAGATAGATAAAAACTAAAAAAAGGCTAAAACAACTTTTCAAACATAATTTTTCTCTGTCATTAATGTAGTTAATTTCTGGTATTGGAAATGAAAGACAGATATCAATGAGTTTATAAAAGGCCATGGTAAGAAATTGTAGACATAGAAGTATGTTTGGTAAAATATACTGATGTTTTAATCAGCAATAATCACAAAAAGAAGATGAAAGATACAAAGGGAAATATTACATTTTTCTGAATAGCTGTGAAAAGCTGACCAATTGAAATATAAACCCACAAAGCACCGGCAGCAGGCTCTTAGGTAACTGAACAGTTTCTTCCAAACTGTTAACTCTCATGATGCCTCCTATCAGGATTTTGGTAGAGGGAGCAGTAAATTGTGGTAAAGAGGAAAATATGGGCAAAAGCTTAGATTTAGGCCAAAACATGACATAGAAATGTAGCATTAAGGAAATTAAACCACAGGTAGAGAAGTTGAGAAGCTTATGAGGAAATAACAATCTTCTCGTTGTGTCAGAAAAGTTTGGAGGATGAAGAATTGTGGTGGCCATATTAAGCTGTTAGGCCTCTGGAAACAGCTGTTTATGGGCAGGATTCAACTGAGTGGAAAAATGAAGTGAACTGGACAATAATTTCTGAACATGAAATAATAGAATAATTCAGTTTGGAAAAGACCTCTAAGATCACTGAATATGACTGTTAAACCAGCACCATCATGTTCACCACTAAACCATACCCTTAAGTGCCACATCCACAAGTTTTTTAAAATTTCCAGGGATGATGACTCCACCTCTTCCCTGGAAAGTCCTTTTCAATGCCTGACCACCCTTTTTCAGAGAAGATTTTTCTCCTAACATCCAAACTAAACCTTCCCTGGTGCAACTAGAGACCATTTTATCTGGTCCTGTTTTTTATTACCTGGGAGAAAGACTGACCCTCACCTGGCTACAACATCCCTTCAGGTAGTTATAGACAGTGATGAGGTCTCTCCTGAGCCTCCTTCTTTTCAGGCTAAACCAACTCAGCTCCCTCAACCACTCCTCATAAGACTTGTGCTCCAGGCCCTTTCCTGTAGGAATACAAGATTGCACTAAATGGAAGAGTCCACGAGATGACTTGATGAGACTGAGGATCCTGCACAAGAGACAGTTTATTGCCGTGTATTGGGTAGTTACGGGTTTCCCAGTTTGTAAATTCACTGTTGTAAAGTTAAATAACATTGTTGCATGCTACACAAAATGGAGTTTGATGTTATCCCCCCTCCCTGATTGGACAGATTCTGCCGCAGTGAAGCTTTTCCCCTATATGGTTATCTCCACCCTCGTTTACCCCTTATGGTTATAACCCTTCCTAGTTTTAACTTTTCTCTGAGAGGATTTGCATGCTCCTCCTGGAATCCCACCCCCTTTCCAGAAAGTTCCGTGCCACCCCTATATAAGCTGGCGCCATTTTAATAAATGTGCCATTCCATCGTTCCACCATACCCCTGGTTGGAGTGTGCCTTGTCCTTCTTACCTTCAAGGGTCTCGTCACTTTCCCAGCTCCACTGCCCTTCTCTGGACATGCTCCAGCATCTCAATATCTGTCTTGTCATGAGGGGCCCAAATGATTAGATGGATTAGGATTAGATGTGTGTCTTCACCAGTACGAAGCACAGGGGGATGATCACTGCCCTGGTCCTGCTGGCCACACTTTTGCTGAAACAGGCCAGAATGCCACTGGCCTTCATGGCCAGCTGGGCACACTGGCTTCTCTCTTCTTAATTTGCTTCTTGTTATGGCAATTTCAACAAACACAGTTGTCTAAAGAAGAATTATTCTATTGATTGGAGTGTTCTTAACTGGAAAAATACTCTTTCCAGTTAATAATATATTATTTGTTGTTACTTTTTAGGAATTTCCATTTCTTTAATGTTTATAGCAATTAAAATTGTCCTAGCTCCTGACCATCTCATTTATATTAAAAAAACCCACCACACAGGTTCTGTCTGGATGCAGTCTTTTGACTGAAAAGTGATTTTGTGTCTGTCCTTTGGCTTTAGTGATCCACACACTGAAAATGTGCCTGTCTGGTAAAGATCATGACACATGTATTGAAAGCACCACAGTTTCATACAAACCTATCTTGGTAGTGCCACACAAGAATTCCTGTTGATGGGACTTTTAGAACACATCATAAAAATGAGAATCAAGGAAAATACAATGAATTGGGTAAAATATATACTAGATTGTATTATTCAAATTAGAGAATTGATTTTCCTTTGATGTTCAGCGATTTGATTTTCATTTGTAAATATTTAATCTTTTTGAAAAGAGCAGGACATACTTTTTGATTCACAGAATGTTCATAGAATTATTTCAGACATATTAAGTTTATTACAGAAGATTACTTAACTGCTTTTTAACGTGTCACACTGGGAGAATTTATACATTTTCCTTGCACATTTAGCAAGCCTATGGTATGAATAAATAAATAGGTCTTTTATTTTGAGGCATACCATCACAGTGACAGAATAAGCTCATGACAAAAGGTAGCTCTTTCTGTTGTAAGATGGTTTATTTTGGGAGTTTAATGCAGTACATATGCATGCATTTATGCACATATGTTTGAGTTCTTTGAACGCCTAGGACCTGGTCCCATGCACCCTGAAACCATAGAAAAAATTACTTCGGTGGTGAAATCAAACTTAAATAACAGGTCAAGTAAATCTTTAGTCAAGTAATCTATCCTGAAAATAATTTGGTCCAGAAAATTACTGAAAATGTCTAGGAATACTGAGACTCTTCTATTTCTTCAAAAAACAACAAGGTGAGTAGATGTCTCTGTGAGCTTTCTAAAGGTGAGTGTTTTAAAAACACTCAAATTTCAGAGTGCCAAATTTAAAGCTGACCTTCTTGGAACCCACAGGTGCCTTAGTCTAGAAAGATTTTAAAAATCAAGTTTGTATTTTAGTAGTAACAGATTTTGCATTGAAATCATGTATACCAAAGTTTTCATCTTCAAAGCATTTTTTAAATACGAGGTAGTTGATACTCGTGGTGTTGTGCTGAAATGGGTAAGTGGCAAATTCAACTTTATTTGAGAATGGGAATATAAGGAAGAGAGCTGATCCACCCAAGTTAAAATATAAATTTGTGAAAGTCTAACCACATGTAAATTCAGATTAAGTGATCACAGTAGTTCTTAATAGACTTAAAACATCTCAGTGTATCTTGCAATCATCACCTAACCATACAGGAAAAAACTTCAACATTTGAGTGTACAGTACAAGAACCATGATTTCAGTCTGTATGTTCAGTTTTAACAATTTTCTTACAATGATTGTGCATTTTGTAATTTCTTAGTGAGTTCTGGGGACTCACATATCTCAGAAAATGTGTAATGTTTTCAAGGTCAAACTCTTCAAAGGCTGAGATTTTCTAATGCAGATCATTGACTGATCACTCAAATAAAGTTTTCAATAGTGCTGATTGTTTTAGATGAAAAAGTAGCAAGTGAACATGATATGGAGGCTGTAGAGGATGAGGTTGTGAATGAGAGACACCAGCAGTAGAACAACAATATCTTATAGAAACAGTGGGAGATATGTGAGCCTTATTAAAATCAACAAAAATTTCTTCCTTCCTGAGAAATCACATACAACATTTGACTTGTTTTATTTAACTGAGAAGAAAAATATATGTGTATATGCATTTCTTATTAATTTTAAGCCAAAAAAAAATTATATTGCTAAATGTCTCTTTGAGTGAAATAAGACATATACAATTGATCAAGTAATTTCATTGTACAAGAAAAAGATGCATAATCATTCAAGGAAATTGTCTCGGAGATTTTACCTTTGTTGGTGTTTACGTTGAACAATTAACATAAAAAAGCAGCTTTTGCATGGGATTTATTAAAGTAAAAGTGTTGGCCTTGACTTTGCTCTACATCTAAAAGTACTTGAATTTTTCACATACAAAATTAAGAAAATTACTATGAAGAAGCACAATTCATCTCATAGTTGAGAGAATTCTGTGATCATAGCAAATAACAATAGAAACATGTCTCTAGGCTACAGCAGAAATTTCCTATTTTTTTCCTTGAAGATTTCAGTGTGTTTATATAAAATAATAGGCATTGTCTGTGGTCATAACAACAATGAAAAAAAAAAATAAAATCCATGTCTCCTTTTCCAGACACCTTTCAGGGTTTTTGTAAATTACTATTCCTTCTGACTTTATAGAGTGTTAGGTATTATTTAGTATCTCTACATTCACCTTGTTGCAGTAATTATATGGAACTGACTATAGCTATAAACTCAAATTCTTAGAATTCAGACTATTGCCTCCTAGACCACTTCTCAGAATTCAGATTCTATTCCCCATGAATGATTAAAATAGATGAAAAGAGGCACGCTTGTAATCACTGTGGCAAAAGAAGTAGCATTGTTGATGTTTCAAACATATTGTCATGGGAAGTCATCTTAAAGACAGGGAGGAAAAAGCCTTTCTACATTATCACATATGCAGTAGATGTAAATATCCAACTGCACTTCAAAAGGCAAAAAAGAAAAAAAATTAAAATCATAACATGCTTAACATTTTTTTTTTTCCCAGGAATGGATTTAACAAGGATCCCAGGGGAAGGATTTCAGGATCTGTGAAAAATGATGGTCATGCTTTGAATGCTTGTGACAGTTTGCACTTGTTTTCGTTTATGAAATAGGTGTTTTGTATATGTTGAAATTGATTGAGGTGTGGGGGTGGGCTGTGGGAAAATGATGAAGAGCATAAGGGAGTTCAGAACAGAAGGGCTGGCAGCATAGAAAGCATGTAAAACTTCTATAAAGTGGGTAGCAAGGATGTTTGGTGCCAATCCTAAAATAGGAAACATGAAACTTCCCTTCGTTACCCAGGTGCTGTGGGAAAACAAGACATAAAAATAACATAATTTAAATTGTTCCTTTGGAAAATATTTCACTGTTCTTAAGAAACTACACCTTCTGTAATGTCCAGGAAGGTGTGGAGAGACTAAATGAGATAACTGCTTAATAAAGTTTTCATTAAAATTATTGTGGAGAAGCCCTAATATGCAAGATACAAACCTGTCATCTAGCAATCATAATATGTAAACTTTGTATTTGCTGTGGTATTTATGTCTGGCCATGTGTCCTAGTTCAGCAGGTGGGGCCAGTTATCACTGTGTAGGGGTGATCAAAGCTATGTATTCTACCCCCTCTATTCATTCCCCAAGAACAATGGACCATTTGCAGCAGCTCCCCAGGGAGCCGCTAGCACCTTCACACCCAACCTGAGGGGGCGTGGCTGCTAATGGGCCATCAACAGTTCAACAATACCCCATGACTCAGAGTTAATCACCCATTGTG
>JAWWTY010000001.1:39244292-39265656 GCA_035222235.1 Margarornis squamiger
TTAAATTGTAACTCTGACTTATAATCTCTCTTGTGGAGGATCCATTTCTCCTGCCGGTTTACCTTTAAACCAGCACACCATGCAACCCATTTGCTGTGCTATTTATGCTTTCTACATCTGAGCATTTGATCCATGATGAATATAAGGAAATATAATTTCTTCCAGTCCATAACAAAAGAAGTCTTGTGTGCTGTTTTCTTAGCTTGCCTTATGTCTGAAACATACACAAGGACAGTTATCCAACAAGGTAAAGTTTCTTTAGAATCCTGCTGTGATATTTTCGCTGTGAAGCTGAGCCTTTAAACAAGGATTTTGCAAACTGTAGCATGTTCTCGTGTGTTTCAAAAGTTCTTTTTTTTTTTTTTGCCCTATAATCAGAAATGTAGACAAATTGACCGACTTCCATTACCAATCCTGTCTTCCAATCCCCTCCACTCCTCCAGAGAGTAACAGAAAGAGATACAGAGTTATCAGAAAGAGAAAGATGAAATATACATGTCAAACTATCAAAAAGTAGTCATCTTTCCTGATGATCATAACCTGAACTGGCTTCCTCAGTCAGCTCTGAAAAACTTCAAACATTCTTTCATGCCTTGGCCTTGAGTGTTTCTGTCCTTGAATGATATCTTTTCTCAGGTCAGTTGCTTGTGTTAAACTGCATAGGATGGGTTTCCCACAATTATGCATGCTTTTGAAGGCTCAGATTTCAAGTTTCTTCATTCCCTGCATTCATGAGATTCAGGTTATTCCTATTGGGTTTAATTTCTTTTCTAACTATGCAATTTCTTCTATTTAAACAAAGAGAATCTTTTTGAAGATCTTATCTCCTTGTAATTATATCATGATTGCTGAAATTGGTTTACATGTCCCTGTAGTGTCCTGTAGTAAGACCATGAAGCTGTTGAAGTACTATGTATTATGACTAAAGAGTTCTAGCATTCCCCTTAAATGCTAATTTAATTCATGGAAATAAATTTATTTTAATCTAATTTTTCACATGCTTTATGCTGGGAACAGACTTTCTACATCACATCTTGAGAAATCTGGATTCAGAAAAGTCATCTAATCTCTTGAGGTTGGATTCACAGTGGGAATTAAGGTTTAACATTCCAAAACTTGAGTTTTAGACGTCCTGTTGCTTAAAGGTTTTCTTAACCCCATGTATTAACCCTGGATCTCATGAAGAATGTAAGAGTTTTAACATGCCTTCAGGCAAGTGCTCCCCAGGGTATACTTCAAACCTCTAAACTAAGCAATTAAGTTTTTTATATTGTGCATATTACAGAGATAGAATCCAAGGAATGGGATTTACTCAGTATGATGATTGCAGGCTTTGTCTAAGCTATCCTTTAAAAAAAAAAACAACAAAAAACCCAGAAAGTAAACGTAGCAAAGGAAAAGGTAGTAGAAGTGGGATTTATATCCAAATACTCACTAGAACATGATGACAATAGGAATGGATTCCAAACTTCTCATAGATTTTGCTAGTACAGTAGTTCAGCAAGCAGTGAAGTGGTGCATCTGAGCCATACACCAATTATGTGGACATTGTTTAATTCTAAGATATGTTTATGTTTAAATTATTATTCTTTCATTTCTTTTTATGCCAGAAAAAGTTGAAAAAAATGAACAAGTACCTGGCTACATCAAAGAGGGTTGGAAGAAGGATTTTATTTATTTGCAAGCTTGTCTGTCTAACCTAGTTATGTCAATAGTCTAATAAAAGGTACTTCTTTTATTGCAAATCTAACATGTTCATATCACTAGATCATCATGGTTACAACAGACCTAAAAAGTTCAAGTAGTTATTCTTAATGAGCAACATAGTCAAGTTCCAAAATTTCTTTTGAGTAACATAATTCCAGAATTTATAACATATACAAGATAAATTTTGTAAGATGCTCAAAACTTTGGGAAAGACCATTCAGATTTCTACAACCTAACCTGATTAGAGACACTCATCAGACATAAGTTATTATAATACTACTTAAGTTTCCATGCTGCTGCATTCTCCCAACTATTTCAGCCTTCTTAACCATTGACTTTGTGCTTGTATTACCTTTGCAATGAATACTTTTTCTCTTGGAAAAAAAATTGAGTCATTATACTGGGTCTGGATGATGCTGACACAGAAATGAGGTTTTGTTTTTCTTGTTTTGCCCCTGTGGTGAGCAGGCTGCTGTTGAAGTGAGTTGGGAGGGGACACAAACAAGATAACTGACCTGAAACACTCACAGGAATGTGGTCATGCATTCAATGCTGCCTACATGGGAACTAGGAAAAAAAAAAAAAAAAAAACAAAAAAAAACAAACAAACCAAAAAAACCCCAACAGTAACAAAACAAACAAACAAAGACAAAACCAACAAAAAACCCAATCAAAAAGAAATGAACAAACAAAACAACAGCAGCAACAAAACCAGGTCAGCATAAGAAATCCCTGTCAAAATCCCTGGTAATGTCACATAATCTATTACTGAATATAAGATTCTATTAGGCAACAGGTAACTTTTCCTGGAGGAAAGCCTGTTAGAAGACGGTATAATATCACATGCAAATTCGACATGACTTTGAAAAGTTAAGAACAAGGACATGTTCTAAAACCAATAGACAAATAACTTGTTTAATCATTTGAGAACTTCATTGATTATGGCACAGAGAAGTCATACACTTCTGAAGAAAAGTGACCGATATATTTGTACAGGTCTGTCAGATACTGAATGCTTTGCTTGTATTTATCTGGTGCTATTGCAGACTCATAAATGATTACCACTGTGTATGGCCAAAACCACTAGACATGTACTTAGATTAGCTAAGCAAATATAATCTAAAAGGTATTTTTCATTTATATGTTTGACAACATCAATAAATCCAAAATGCACAAGAACTCTCGTGAGGTATTTAAATTATGGTATTTTTCCTTTCTAAAGATATCTGTCTCCAGAGGGTGATTTGTCTCATCTTAAAACGACCATCTAGGATAGATGGGTTAAAGAGCCTTCTAAAAATGCATAAGTACATACTCCTCTTTTGTGACTACAGGGGAGACTGTCAAAGGAGGAAAGTTCCTCCAGCAGGTAGACAAAGCACTGCCTAGAAACCAATCTCTCTGCTTTGTTTGAAAAACTTAGTGTTATGATGTACATTTCTGAATGGGTTTCTTTGAACAGTCAATTTGAGTAATGTTTTGAATGTGACTCTTCTAACTTGTTCCCACAGAAGCACAGGAATACTTTACTTATCAATCAGCTCCAACAAGAGGCAGAAAGATATCGTGGAGAAGGCTTGGCTCTGAAGAAAAGTGGTGAAGGACTGAGAATAGGACTATTCCAGCCAGCTTTCCTGATCTGATGATCTGCTTCAGAAAGAATGCTTTAATATTTTGTCACAAAGCTGCCTTCACCATTTCATCAAAAGCAAATCTTAATTTTCACTTTGTGAATGAAGTTTTTCTTTCGGTCCCTCATTATTGTAAATGAAGTTGTAAACACGGCAATCTCAAACTCTTGTTTTTCCTATCTCTGCCCATATGAAGGAAAAAGAGTTCCAGCCACTGTACTGTGAATTTCCTCTTTAGGTTTTCCTACAGTTTTCATAAAGAACTAGCAGATGTGGTCCAGAAAAAAACCCAGACAATTCCTGAAACTACCAGTTCTGAGAGTCATGTTGCCCTAAGTATTGCATCTAGCATGCAGCCAAGTTATGCAGAGACAAGTTAAATCTTAAATATGCTGATGTTCCCTGTCAGTCTCCTCTCTCCCTGTTTTGTCTCCTTTGTGTCTATAAGATTAGTAGCTTTCTCATGCACTGGTCACTTCCAATCTATGTCAATGAAACACTCAGCAACCTAAGGTTCCTTCTCTTGATGTAAATAATTCCTGTGGAAACATTTGAAGATTTCCTGAAGGATCATCCTCCATCCAAGTCTGCTGCTTCATAAGCATCAAAACTTCCTCCAGGAGTCTGATGGTTTTGCTGAAATATGGATTGAAATTAAAACTAACCAAAAATGGTAAATGTTTCAAAACAAAACCAAAGTTTCATTTCTTAATTGAAATAGAACATTTTGATTTCTTATTTCTTCATAACAAAACCATGTGTTTTTCTTCCACGTTATAAATTAGAGAATCATAGGATCACAGGGTGGAAGGGACCTCAGGAGGTTTCTAGAACAACCTTTTAGTCCAGTCAACATCCCCAGGAGACCTGACCAGGTTTTTGACAGCTTCATAAAGTTAAGTCCTAAAGGCATCCAGGAGTGGGGACTACACAACCTCTCTGGGTTAGCAATGCCAGTGCTCAGCTGTCCTCATGGGGAAAAGGTTTGTCCAGTCTGTACATCTATTCCCTTTGCAGCCATTGCCTCTTGTCCCTCAATGCACTGTTGTGAAGAGCTCAGCTACAGCTCCTAGATAGCTTCCCCTTGGTCATTGGGTGCTGCTGCTAGGTCCTCTCAAAACTGCCTCTGCTCCAGGCTGAACAAGCCAGCTTCCCCAGCTTCTCCTGACAAGAGTGCCTGCTCCCACCATCTTGATGTCCTCTGCTGAACTTCCTCCAGTTTAACAGTGCCTTCCTTGTAGAGCAGGACCCCATACTGCGCAGTGTCTATGACCTAACAAGTGTGGCATAGAGAATAGTCCCTTCCCTGTATTTCCTGGCTCTGCCCTGCTCCTACAGTCCAGGTTGCTTCCTGGGAATCCTATAGGCTGATGTTCAGCTCTGGTGCCCAGCAGGACCCTCAAAGACTTTCCTGCACTGCTGCTTCCCAGGCAGTCAGTGCCCAGTCTGTGTTATTGTGGAGGTTTGTCTTTCCCAGGTGAGAAGCTTTTAATTTATCTTTATTGATCTTCTTTAGGTTCCTGCTGTCTCACTCTTCCAGCTTGTCTTGGATACTTTTGAATGGCATCGGAGCCCTGGTTCCCATCCACTAATCCTCCTAGAGCAATGTCATCTGCTAATTTGATAGGAATGCACTCTGGTCCCTCACAAAGATATTAAATAGGAAGTTTAAGGACAAAGCCCTGTGGTACTGCACTTGTTACCAAGCTCCAGGTAGGGAATGTCCCCTTAATCACCACCCTCTGAACAATAATTTTTTTAACTGATCTGATTGTCTACCCGTTCAGACTGTAAAAGCACAAATTGCAAATAGGAATATTGTGGGATAGACTGTGAAATCACCTTCTCCTTAGTTTTCCCAGAAATGATAATATATATTTCACAGGACAAGGCTGGAAAAGACTTTGACTTTGTCAGATAATATTATTTTCGACAGTTCAAAATGTTTCTGTCTTTAAATTTTATGGGAAATGGACAGTTTTTGCACACTGAATTGGAACTAAACCAATTTTCCTCGGGAAGAAAAATTATGAGTTTTGAGCAGACATACTTAATACTGGTGTTTTTGCTGGTCCATGGGACAGTTCTTATTGTGCAGGTAAGGCAGACCGATAAATTGTTATTTTTGTCTAACAAAGCCTCATCAACACAACCCAGACCATAACATTATTACTTGTATTGGAGTTTTACTCATATCAGTGAATGGTTTGATTAATTTTATTGTTCTAGCTTTTCATTTCTGAATTGCTGTCATTCTCAGTAAGATTGGGCTCATCCAGGCTTTGATCACTAATTTCTTTTGCGTTACAGATGAGGCAATAAATGGTGGGGCTATGAAGTTTTTAGGATGCTATTCCTATTGCTCACCTTTTTGTGTAATTTATTTACCATTTTACAGTGGGGAAGCACATGCTCACACGCTCATGCTGTGTGCCTTACACAATTGTGTGATAAGGCATAATTGCTATTTAATAATTCTGCTGAGACCTGGCATCTTCTTTACAGAGAACAAACCTCTGTTTGAAAGGTCAATGGAAGCACCCAAGTCCTTACAAGGTATATAGTTGAGGCTAGTGATCTTAAGAGTACCAGCTCTTAGCCAGATGAACAGTTGTTTATGACAAGGAGCACTGATTATTAATGTTATTAAAACTTTTCATCAGTAAAAGCACATTAGTGGAGTATTGATGTTCTTTAGCGTTGCTGAGGGTCAGAGCTGGATCACACCTTGACATTAGCTTGGCTGGATCACTCTGAGGACACAGGGCTCTCTATCCTCTACGCCTTGTACTCTTGTGGAGTGCTCCTTCCTATGCAAGTTCAGGGATATGTGGTAGTGTGCATAGTATACCCAGTGTGTAACATCTTTTTAAACTAATTTATTAGGTTGTGGGAGCTATTGTTTATCACTGGCCACTGCTGGCCTCTAGTTTGTAATTCACAGGTGGCTGAGCTGATAGATGAGTATTTATAGATATATATTTATTACTCTGACTGATTTTGGTTGTATAAAGGTCAGGGTACAGTCTTTTTGTAAGCTCATATCACTTTACCTGCACTGGATAAAAGCAGATTGTGGAATGATTGAAATGCTGATTTGCCATAAAGTCATATAGTTTTTGAAGATACCTGTTATTTATTTAGTTCCTTCAAGTTAACAAATGGATTCTATTAGGGAGCACAGATATCCTTACCGCTCAGGCATTATTACCAGGGAAAAAAATAGGTTTGACTCTTTTTAGAGTTTAGGCTCTTTAATTAGCATGTTTATGGGACACCAAAAGCCCTTGAGTTCTGTCTAAGCCCCGTGTTCAAAAATTTAATGCAGTCTCTCTGTGTGTTAAGGATAAATTTGATGAAAGCCCTGTGAGCTCTGATCATTGATGTTAGTGGGTCTGCAAAGGAATTTTGCTTTTAGAAGTGAGGAATGTAACTTTGCATGGTAGTGATATGCTCTGCTGATTTCTCATATTCATCTTGTAATTTCCTATCTAACAATGTTTACTCCCTTCCGAAGCTAAAGGCTTTGGGGAATTTTCTGAAACTGTGAAATCCCATTCCTTTGTCAGACACATTTCTTTTATAAAGATAAACTTTATTTATCCATTACTTCAAAACATGTTTTTTTCAGTTTTATCTGTTTGGACTATATTTTCTATTTATTAGAACGGACACTTAAATTAATATAAATCCTTCTGTCGTTAGATTAATAGTTAATTTCCTCTTCTCCAGTTCCTGCCAATTCAACACTGTTTGGACAATCTTGCTTTCACTCACAAGCTACTGACAAACATACTAAGGGCTGGCAATGCCACACTCAGGAGAACTGAGTAAAGGAAAAGAAAAACAGGAAAAAACTTTCTTGCAAGAATTACAAGCCACTAATGTCTCCCTGGGAAATAAATTTTACGAGGATATTTTTGTCTTCTTTTTAGCTTAAGCTGGGTGAAACTTTGTTTCTTAAATTTTTAAAAACTTTTGCCTCCTGGAAAATAATAAGAAAATATTTACCTCATAGATATGCCCCATAAATTTTCTATAGAAAAGAGAAAATAATGAATAAAAAGAAAATGAAAAAAAGGAAAAGGAAAAGAAAAAAAAAAAGGAAAAAGAAATAAAAATATTTCCATAAACTATATGCAAAGCAGTTAATAGTTTGCTTAACATAGGTACATCTTGACTTCCAGAAAAGCCTGAAATCTTGTGATCAGTGATCTAATCACCTTGAGAAATAGAAGATGTGGATTTGACTGCTTTTGAGCCTACAGAGGAGTTGAGTTGAGTTGTCTTGCCTTCTGTATGAGTGACACATAAAGATGTCTTTGTGAATATGACAGGACTTCTACTTCCTTTAAAACAAAACAACATATTTTTTGAGAAAGGTCTTAACCAAATGGCAATTTGGGACATCTAGTCTTCTTGTCATTATCTGAGTTACATCTAAGTCTACAGGCTATAAAAAACCCCAAACAATTAAAGGTGTGGAGTTCCAGAGACAACTGGTCTTCAGCATTCCATGTAGAAACAGGTTAAGTGACAGGCTCTGCCGGATGGACCACAGACACACCACAATAGGCTGGTTTTCTAGGAATTAAGAGAGGTAGGTTAGAAGCTTTAACATCAGCATCACAGGAAGACTGTACACCAGCTATGTAATGCTTTTGTGGCTTTCTCTACACCTTCAGAACTGCTTTATGTTACAGTGTGAGGCAAGAGCATCAGAGTCCAGGCTTGTCCTGACAAAGACTATTCATTTAACATTTAAGAAAGGTCCTACTCATATTTCATGGCATTATTGTAAAGTATATTTGCTGAAATAACTGGCAGTGGCCTAGATGTTCACAAAGATAAGCAAGATCAAGAGTGACTGTCATCTATCATTCTTTATGACCCTGTGATGGCTTTAAATTTTTTGAGGATGCAGGTCTGACTAGGTAATTTAATGAATGTGATCAAGTGTTTCTTTTTATTTTCTTTTTCTTTTTTTTTTTTTTTTGGCAGAAGTTAGTGGTTGTTCTTGAGTTGTTTTCTGTTTTGAATATTAATTCTGATTCCTTTTTAATATCTGATTTAGGGGTCCACTGAGTACCCTATATCAGCTATGGGAAAAAACTAGATGGCTTGTCCTGGATTAATTCCATGCAACTAGGGCAGCTTAATTGCTGGGTTTTCTATCTTTTGAACAGAGAGAGCAAGAGCTAAGGTATTCTAAGCTATGCTTTCAGCAGGCTCTCACTCTGGAGGTGTCAGTCTCTCTCTACTGAAGGACAAAAAGAGCCAGAGGGGACTAGCCTCTGAAGACAGTCACCTAAATTTGATTTTCCTTAATTTAGTCAGTGTGATTGAATGTGATCATGTGTGAGTTTTGTTTTCATTTGGATTTCTAGTACAACTTCTGTTTTATTTATTCTGTACTGGTTCACTGAGAAAACATTTTGGTTTTGTGCTACTCTTTGTACTACTAGTTTGAATATTATTCTTTCATAAAGCCTGCCTGCCAAGGACTCCACGCATTCACCTACGCCAATAACAGAGGTGCAAGAAGAGGGGTCAGAGCATCTCACATTGAGAAGTCCTGGGAGTGGCAACCTGAACTGTTATCCTGGGCACAATCAAAAATTAAAATTTAGCACAGAGCTAGGTGAGGAGGACTATGACTTTTCTGTCACTGTTAGAATTCTTCACATAAATTGTCTTTGTCAGAGAGTATTTCTGAAGTGCAATTGGAATGCACATACAATTGAATGCAATTACCTCAGAAGTCAAATACTTAACAAATATCTCCCTTGGGAAGATACTCTGAGACTTACCTGTTTATGATGAGAATCTAGACCCTAATTCTCCCTATCCTTGCACAAGTTCGCATACATCTAGGTTAACACTCCGGTCCTTTTAGTATATACTGAAGGTTGTTTTAACAGTTTAGGCTGTTGATGCAGCAGTCCTTACAGTCCTATTATTGTTCTAAAATTCAACATTCTGCCTTGGTAGACTGGAATTCCTTAAAAACCCCCGTGCTTTGGGACAAAGTTTTCACTTCTTGCAGCAAATACAAACCAGACAAATTCTTCACTGTCATTACGGTGCACAGAAATGTATTCAGGATAGCTGTGAGGAGCCCTGTGTCTGCGCGGCAATTGCTTTCAACACGTTCCCAGCCATGTTTTCCATATTTTGTCATGCTCAGAGGCAGCCTCCATCCTTCAGTCAGCTGTGTCCACCCACCAAACCTTTCCCACCTCTGTTTCATTTTCAGAGACAAACATGAAATGAATGTTAAGTGGATGTTGTAAGTGATGTCATTTTCCTTTATACTTGTGCGAACATTTCTTCTCTACAACTCTATTCAAATGTGTTACCTTCAAGATGAAGGAATACCATTATGTTTGGGACACAGAAGTGATTAATCACCTCAAGAGGTGTTCAGTAAGGAAGATTGCCTTGGAAAAATTTTCAGCATGCAACATTTTCCCTTTAATTCCATCTTTTTACCTCCATCTCTGCCCCTGCCTCTATCCCTAACTCTTCTTTTATCTGTGTCTTTATGTCTTTATCTCTTTACTTCTCTCAAGAAAATATATAGAAACCTATATTTACAACTACTAATTAAAAGAAGATTCTAGTTCAGGTGTTGTCATGCCACAAAATATTTAGATATTTTTCTAATTATTTTATATATATATAAAATGCATTTTGCAACTAAGATTTTTCATTTTCAAAAACATTAAACAAGATATTTGAATGTTTTTTGTTGCTGTTTGTTTGTTTGTTTTAAAACTGGAGATTTATCAAGTCCACCTATGTCCTTAAAAAAATATTGCATTCAATGAAATTATATTTTCAACCAGAAAAAAACTTTTCTTCAAAGCATCACCTGTAGTTCTACAGGTTTTTTCAATAAACAGTTGTAGTAGGCCCTGCTAGGTTGGTTGTGGTGCATCCTAGTAAATCTTCCAGAATATCTGCATGACTACAAACGTGACAAGAATAGCAATTCCTCCTGCACCAGTCTTTGGAGCTGAGATTGCAACCCAGCTACTGATATTGAGAGTGACACATTTTGATCTAGATCTTCTTTCTTGTATAAATAATAGGCTGTATTTTTGGGTTTTGTTGTGTTTGTTTACTGAGACAAGAGGCTGCTGCATCAGGTTACTGTCTGCAAAGGGAAGAAAACTATCTTAATATACATGCTGTAAATATATTCAAGTTATTTTTTTAAAGATGAAGAATATCATGTGCCCCATTTCTTAATGCTGTAATTGCTTTATAAATATGATAATAAAGAACAGTTTTAGATCAATTGGGAGAATACCTTTCTTTCCTGTGCTTTCTGGTACAAACTGGAAGCAAAAAAGAAAAATTACACACTACTTGACAACTCTGGTCGTAGTGAGAACTGGTCTTATAAGCTCATCACTGGTATCTTGACTTAAATTTGGTTTACAGCTTTCATGATGCTTTTCCTTACTCACACCTTCCTTCCTTTTCTTCTTCCCTTCTTTTTGTCCTCTTTTTCATCTCTGGGGAATTACAGTTCTATATTGCAGTCTTGGGTTCCCTCTGGCTCTTCCTAAGGCTTATTTTTGCACACCTTCATCTTTCCTTACTATGACTTTTGCCTCTCTTAATACTAAAGAAAAATTTCAGCTTGTTTGTTAATTTCGCATGCATAGCATAAAAACACTGCATCCAATCAGCACAAAGATTGAGTATGTTCTTGGAGAGGGTTATATTTCTATGAGAGGATACACAATCACTCAAACATACAATGCACTGTGAAATAAATGTTCAGGGGGATAGTCAGGAAGAAAGAGGTGGTGGAGTTTCAGTGCTGCCCTCAAGAGTAGCTCTTCAGTGTGCACTGAACTCATGCTCTACATCCAATTTCAGGAAAAGTTAAAAAATGTGGTTAAATCTATTGTGTTTGAAGGTTTGAACTCCAAATGTTCTCTGAACAGAAGGGAAAAAAGAAACACACTGAGTTATTTTTTATAGGAAGTGAACTGCTTTGCAAAAGTAATCAAGCTGAGAATATAGCAAAGGCAATTTTAGTCACTCATAAGCAATATTGTCTGTAGTGACTGAATGGTATTGAAGAATGAGCTTCGTAACATGTGGTCAGGAGAAGCAAACTTCATACAGGAAAAAAGTGCTAACAATAGTCAAATGAATAAGAAGTATATGTTTAATTAAAAAAATAAACTCTTTGCTTCCCAAGTACTGAGGTAAACTGAGAGTAAAAGGCATGTTATTTCTAAGTAACTTCCAGGCATATTTTATTCATAGTAAAGACAAGAAGAGGGAGTAGCTTTTGTTCTTAGGTCAATGAAGTTACATTGTTATAAATGTGGTAAAATCAAGAGTTCTCCTCCTTGCATTTTGACCTGAGACACTTTTTAAAATTGAGACTTTGTGCTTTAAGTTTTGGAAGGTGTTTTATGAGAGCTGAATCTAATCTCACGCACATTCTCACCTGTGTAAGTCCTAACATCCTTATAGTGTACCTGACTTTTTTTAACACCTGATGGTTAAAAGGAAGAAAAGGATAAGTTTGGATAGAGATCAATAGTGATCCTGAAATAGGGACCAATTCTTAGCAATTTAAACCCAGATATTTTGGCTAGACATTGCTTCTGCGAGAAGATCCATGCCTCTATATCCTCATTTTACTGGAACAAGGATGCATGTATGAATGTGCTGTATCTATTCACCTTACTATTTAGACACAGACATTCTTGAATTGTGCCTGGATTTTAAACTTTTCTGATTAGATTTTTAATTACTTCAACATGGTGCTCAATCACTATGGTTCCAATAAAATATTAAAGAAAATTCCACAAGTGAACCTCTCTATTATTAGAAACATAAAATCGTGATGTTAGGATGGATTTCAATCAGAAGTGAAGTCAAAGCACAACATTTTTAGGAAAAAAAAGTTCTGTTTTATATATAAATTATTAATAAAAAGAAACGACTTTCCTTTTCTATTTATCAGTGGAGTTTAACCATGTAGATTGTAGGCATTGTTTTAAAAGGGAACTAAGAGCTGATCCATCATCATATTTTTAAATTGCACATTTTTTTTCTTTTAGGCTAAGGAGCCCAAAGAGCCTCAAACATAAACCAGAGGTACTGAATTGTGTTCAACCCTGGAAACTTTATTATATTGCCAAATTACTATAGTTTAGCAATTTATCATATACCAGGTTACAAGTACCTGTCCATATATGCACTATGACAAGTGTATAGTAATGCAGTTTACCTTCACCCTTTTTCATTTCTAGCTTACCTAACTTGAATGACCTCTGTTTGCTGGGGACTGAGAGTATGCAGTGTTAGAACTGTTCAATAGTGTGACAAGATGGGATGGACTTATTATAAAATCAAGCTTTACAATAGTAAACTGCAAAGCTACCCATATTAGGCAGTAAAGGCATATGTACCCATGATATGTTCATAAGGAAACTGCTCTAGACCTTTTAGTTGTACTTGTTTTCTTAGAACAATGTTTTCAGATTTTTACTAGTACATAAACAGAGGTACCAAAACATCAGAAGCAACTTTATGCCTCAATTCCAGGTCTGATTTGCACTTCTGTTTTAAAATTGGCTGTTAAGTGTCCCTTATGCTACAAAGAGTTCTGTCTTTCCTGTGGGATGATCAGCAAATTTTTGCAACTGCCTTTTCCTGACAACATGGAAGATAATAAGGATGCTATTAGAAGAGTCCCTGAAGTTATAAATAGCAAAAAGCAGAGAAGCCTGAAAAGATGGCATGATAAGCAATTGAAAACAGTATGTGGTGTGAACAGCCCACAAATGTCAGAGTGCAACTTTGTGCTGAAAACAACAAAATTCAGACTAGGAGAAAGCATTCATTCTGCAGATACCACATTTGGAAAGGCTTTCCTGTATCAGAAAACAAAGAAATTGCACTCAGTTAACTGGAAAAAAAAATGCTATTCTTGCCTGTGCTCTCAAGCACATTCATTTAGGTAGATACATTTTATTGCAATGATGCTGGCTTTTGTGGCAGGTATTAAGCTACCATGGCCAGGTGTGTATTCAACAAAAAAAGAGATGGGGCCTTAATGCACTAGCATCCAGGAAACAGTAGTCATCAGGGCTGGTAATGCACAGCCCAAGGGAACAGTCAAGCATAACATAACTCTAGATGTCAGAAATAAATAATAATTAAAAAAAAATATATATATATACGGACATAGGATATTCTTTTAGCCCCCTGACTATCTGTTCACCAGATAAAGCTGAGACAGCATAAGGAGATCATATACTGCAAGAACCATAGAGATATTTTGTGATAAAGCAGTGTTTCATTGGAAAATATGAATTAGTGGAGTATAAAATATTTCACTGAAAACCTCCTGAGCTTTCAGTGAGCAAACCTTCACCACAAGCACAATAATGCTCCACATAACTCTGTCCAGGTTCCTGGTGTATTATTCCTTGTGCAGCAGCTCTGGGACAGCTAATGCATTAATGCTAAGCACACTGCCTGCATTCTCAACGTTGCTGGCTCTACCTGGCATTAAACCTGTTATGTTTGGGGTAACAAACCCAGCATTGACAATAAAATCAACTCCTGTCACGGAACGTGGAAATGTCTGATTCAGAGTTTAGAGCCAGCCTGCTTGCATATTCTTTCAAATTGTGGACCAAGAAGGTACCTCTATACCCTGTGTGATGCACACTTCCTAGAAGTGCAGGCTCAAGAGGACGATTTTCAGGACAGCCACTGCAAAAGACAGAGATGGAGGCCCCGGGTCTTGCGGCTCTACCCAGATCTCAGTCGTGGGCCTGTGGAAGGGATGCTCTGAAATAACAGTGAAGCAACAGTAATTTAAGGCAAATGGTCCCTAAGGGACTGTTTAGTATTTAGGACTAAGGCGTTCAAGTTTGGCAGTGTGACTGCATCCCATGCAACAGTTCTGTGAGGCAGAGGACTGGCTTCTCTGGAGAGCCATGCAGCTATTCCCCTGTGCTGGTTTTGGCTGGGACAGAGTTAATTTTCCTCACAGTAGGTGTGTTTCGGATTTGTTCTGGAAAAAGTGTTGCTAATGCAGAGAGCTTTCCTAACCGCTGAGCAGTGCTTACACAGTATCAAGGCCTTTTATCCTCTTCACTCCACTCTACCAGTGAGTACGCTGGAGGTGCCTGAGGACTTGGGACGCGACACAGCCAGAACAGCTGACCTCAATTGACTCAAGAAATATGGCAGACCATATGGCATAATGATCAGCAATAAAATGCTGGGGGAAGGGGGAGGGACGTTGGGAATTAAATAATTCTTCTTCCCAAGTAACACATGATGGAGTCCCGCTTTCCTGGGGATGGCTGAGCACCTGCTTGCCCAGGGGAAGTGGTGAATTAATTCCTTGGTTTGTTTTGCTTGTGCACGGAACTTTTACTTTACCTTTTAAATTGTCTTTATCCCAACCCCGGAGTTTTCTCACTTCCTTTTTGAGTTCTCTCTGCCACCTCATCAGGGGGGAGTAGTGAACAAGTGTGTGGGGCTGAGCTGTGGCTGGGGTTAAACTCCATGGCATCCCTTCCTACTCACACTTTTTTAACACTACATCTAGTTGCTCACCTCTGACTATATTCTTCAGCAGAATAAGAAAATATTTGAATTTATAGGAATATATTTGAAATATATTTGAATATTTGAATAGGAAAAAAAACAGCCAACCAAACAAAAAACCAAAAACATGGTTTTCCTGTCAGCTGCACTTGTCACACAATAACTGTAGGGTGATAAGTATTCTTACATCTCAGACTCTATCTGGCACTCCTAGGAATATACTTCACAAAGGTAAAATTATTCTGGCAAACACAAGTTACAGGCAGAGCTCTGTCTTTTTCTGCCTTTGTCTACATGAGTTTTGTGCTGAGGTTGATTGGATAGAAACAGATCTGATTAAATCAGCTCAATCCTACTATCCTGAATCAAAAGGGGTTTTATTCTCCAAAACCAATCTATTACCTACCCTTGTTATAAGTTTAATGTCACCTAACTTCAGCTATTGAAAATAATGAGGCAGATGTAGTATAAACTTATTTTCTAGGGTCCACCTAGAGGTTATATTGCAAGCTGAGGCTTGCCAACTTTTCTTTTAAGCATCCTCTCCTTAAGAATAAGCTTGTTTTAAAATTTAATCTCTCATGGAATATTCATGAGTTTATTGGACAGTCAAGAAGCAAATCAATGTGCAGTACAAAGCAGGGGAGGCCCATGTGGAGGAACCTGCTCCTGCTAAACTTTGTCTAAGCCCTGCTGTGTGGACTGCTGGGGAGCTTCCTCAGTGAGTCACCTTTGCATTACTACTATATCCGGATATGAGAACAATTCCTGGACAATTTTCTGATGAACACAAAGCTGGAAAGAATATTTTCATTCTGTACAAGTTTGCTTTTCCAAAGTATTTCATTAATTTTTCTGTTGTTTTCTGCACTATCACCTCTCTGCAGCTTGTATCAATTATGATGATTCACAAGAAAAGCTTTGTGAAGTTCCAAGCAGGACATGTGCTGTTACAAGAGATTTAGGAAAGGATTTCTCTGATAAATGGCAGTCCCTTGTTGACATAATTGAGATTTAAAGTTAAATAGAGATATAGCAAGTGAATTATGAAAATGAATAGATGTGTTCAATAGCTTCCCTTTCATATTAAGATACTAGTAATATTTACTTTTTACTTGGAATTCTTTTTCAGCATAAATATCCTGCAGAAGAACATATTCTTCTGAATATCAGAAGGAACTAAACAATGAAATGATAAAGAACACTTTTGCCTTCATTTTAAGTGCCATGAAAAAATATATGCAACATACAATATATCAAAGTTGTTTATTTTCTTTAAGGGCTCATTATGGAAGGCTTCATTGTGTGTTATAGAATCAATAACAGCCAGTTCCTCAGAGCTAAGCATGGCACACAATCTAAAATAATTACACATGGTAAAATGCAATATTCTTGTAGGCTATATATACAACATTTCCTTTATATAATGGAAAGGGACTTCTAAATGTTTAAAAGCATTCCAAGAAGAGACAAATTATATTTTTTCTGGGATTAGGCAAAGTATCAGGAAAGCTCACAATCAATAATTCAATTTGCCATTTCTCAGAATTAATCCTTTTCTTAATGACTTTTTCCCCCTTGTATTGATATGGAGTCTAGATAATGCTGCAAGACTGCAAAGTCAAAGAAATATATTGTTTCCATGTTGTAAATGATAATGTTGAAAATAATTCTGACTGACTGAAGTCAGAAGCACTTCCACAAGCTAGTGCGGTCCTTGGCTATTTTAATTATTCTTAAATACTCTTTCTTTGGTGTCAGGAGATGAAGGGAGACTATACCAGCAGTTACATTTCCACACAATGGTTTAGCGATCTTTAGACAAGGCAGAAATGATGGATGAAAGAGATTTGTTGGTTGTGCATGAGTCTGAGCATTCTTACAGCTGAAAGTAAATCTGTGTGCAAAGAATTTCATAATCACCATCTTGATTTTGGTAAGACAGGGTAGGAACTGGGTGCTTTGCCGTGTAAGAAACTTCAGAGAAAATCTGTATTGGGCAGCATTAGTCCTTGCTTCCTTGGAATCACCTATTGGGTTCCTCAAAGCACTGAGTGGAAAGCAAGAAAAATATCAGGAACTTACATGGATCTAGACCCTGGTACCAAGAGTAACAAAAACTAATGTGGAACAAAGAATTAGACTCTCAGTTCCTTAAAAGGGGAGTACCATCTGGGAAAGCACAGAGGAACAGAGAGGAACAAAAGATCAAGTGTGTGGTGTTTGGTGGTTTGTCTGTTTGTTTGTTTGTTGTTTTGTTTTTTTGTTTGGTTGGTTTTTTTAATTATTAACAGATATTTACAATAATAGTAGTTTTAAAGAAATGTTTGAATCCTATTTCTGTGAAGGCTTCTTGTGCCCTGTTCACTGAGATGGACATATTTTTCAATTATTGGCAATTTGGTCCCCAAAACTAATTTCAGAGTGATATAAACTGCTACGACATTTATGAGAACAAAAGGTTTTCAATTTTTGTAAATGTACTTAATTTTTTTTTTTAAATTAAGAGCCTAAACATCTCATTTTGACAGCTGTAATAAAATATTTTAAGTTTGTTTTGAAATGTAATTTTTAGGTTTTTTAAATTGAAAGGAAATAATTTTCCAGCATTTCCAAGGCAAATGAATCAACAATTTCAGATTGATCCAGCAGCAGTTTATTTTTGCTTATTTTATTTAAGAATTATGTGAATAAGCTACATTCCTCCACTCAAAGTGATATATAGATTGCATTTCATTTTAAGAAAAGTCAATTTGGTTTTTTGTGATATTTCAGCTATTGGAGTTCTCAGGAATTTCTGCTTTGGCCCAGCGTCCTTTCATTTTTCAAAGTCCCAGACTGCAAAAAATTGTCAGTGAATCCAGAGAAACACAGCTATCAGCTCAGCAGAAACTAGCTGAACTTAAGCTGTTTTGAATTAACTGTATTTGGCAGACAAAACTCTCATTTCCTCACCTTTGTGAGCACTCTTCAATACCTGTTGTTGCAAGAAAGGACTGCTTGTAAATTTTTCTCACTGTCAGCAAAGGAAATGACTAGTATAATTTGCATTTAGGATTTAGAGAATTGAAGTGTTGCCTAAAGTCACTCTTGCACTCTTTTTTTTCTGCACTTTTTTATAGGTATAGTGGAACAACTCCTCCAAACAACATTTCACAGATGAAAAATCAGCAAGACAGGAATCATTAGGTAACTAAGTGTAGTGAGCTCTTTGACCCTGGAAGAAAACCTGGCTATTTTTCATTAAAAATGAAAAGTGGTCAGTGTTCTTTGTGTGCTGTAGCATGGTGCCACTCCAAAAAGGTAATTAAGCCTCAGTGGTAGTTTTGTCAAATTTTCCCCATTTATGGCAGCATGTTTTATGGATCCAGCTATAGAAAAAGGAGTTTGCCTCACTTGAATTAATGGACTTTTAGCCTTTTTAAACAGTAGTGTATTTCCCCCATTGTGCACCAATCCTCTCTAAGTAATGTGAGTACCACAGAAATGCAAACATATAATCATGTAGATGTTCATGAGCTAAAATTTCACCAGGTGATAGATTTAACATATACAGTATTGGCTAACTGCCTGTTAATTAGGTTCCTCTGTTAAGTGCAAGAAATTACATAAAGCAAATAATTTAATTTTTCAGTGACTTATTTGACATCTTATGCAGGTCAGTTTTACTGCTAGTATTCTCCCTCTTTATTTTAGTTCTCGAACATCTGAGCCAGCAAAGAAGACATTAAAAGTAAAATTAAAATGAAAATAGAAACTATGACTTAAACAGGAGTTCAAAAATCTGTAAATATAAGGCATCTGGGAGTCTTGCACTTAAGGTAAGACCAGGATTCAATAGATCTTGGCTTACTTTCTATTTGCACCACAGACTGTTATTCCATGTGCCAGGTTTTCCCACTGCAACCTTCCTTCCAGGTCTTGATTGGCAGCAACAAGTTGATTCAAATTTGAAAAGATTATTGCAAAAATTCCTGGGAGTTACAGTAAACCTCTTGGTGTTCTGGTAGATATTTGTTCCCACTCACAAAGGTGAATAAAGTAGCTTAAAAAGCAATTTTAATTAAAGATTTAAAGAAAAGTCTTGCAACACAGATAAACATGATAATGTTATGCAGTTCTTGAAGCATAATATTTTAAAGTGTCTTCTCTAATAAAATCTTACACTTTATGCTACACCTAATACCACTTTCTACTTACTTTCAACAGCTGTGCCTTGTACACTTGTATTTCACAAAATAACTAAAGTAATTTAGGCAGCTTTGCTTGCAATGTTCAGTTCTCAGCAGAAAGGGTGCAGAGTTGTGAACTAACCACAGTCTCTGGTTGTGGAAGTAAAAGCCAACAAATGTATAAGGACTCACCATGGGCAATTCATCATTCAGAGCTGTCCAATGTAGGTTTGTGTTAGAAGCCTTTGTCTTCACTGTACAGTGACTTTGCCCACCCAAGTGCTTCTTGGTTGTTACATTTCTCCATGTGCAAAGCAAAATGTTTTAGTTTACTCATCAGTCTTTTTTATCTCTTTCTCCTTCACTCCTCTAGATATCAACAGAATGACCTTCACTTCCTGCACATCCTACCCCCAGGTCTTTGGGTAAAGGCCTGTGTCAGTTTTACTTTCTCTTTATGCCTTAACATCAGCAGTATATGTGCTTTTCTACATTATTTTCACCCAGGTGGTTGACCTGCCTAGTTTTATTCTGGACACTTTTGTTGCTAGCAAATCAGCTCAATTTTACACAAACTTGCTGTTTTTTGTTTGTTCTTTGTGAAGGAAAGCACAGTGCTTTGAGTTTTTAAATGTAGTAAGGGGAGGAGGAATCTATGGTCACATGAGACTACTGCTGAAGAGGTTTCATCCTTCAGATAGCTTGCTGCTTCTGAACTGTGGTATTGTAATTCTCCTTGACTACAATGTACAATCAGCTTAGACTAAATTCAGGTCTTCTCAGCTCTGGGCCTTTTGCAAGACAGAAGCCATCAAACTGTAGTCTTTTCAGTATGGCATAGGGTTAAGGCATTTTACTACTTTTCTAGAGAATTGCTGGGGTTTTTTAAAGATAACTGCCAATACCTTCGTCATTCTCTTGTTCAGGTAGATTTTGATATCCATCTTCGGCATCCTGGATTTTAAAATCCTCAGAAAATACAAGAACAAGGCCAATTTTGCTGTTGAAAGAGTCAGGGCTTGTCTGGTTCAAGCAGTTATTTAGAGGGAAGAACAAAAGGCCCTTGTAAACAAAGGGGTTTGGGATGTAACACAGCCACAGTTCTGGCAGGACTGGCACAGATGAAGCTTAAAAACAGTGGAGGGCACAGCTGACAGGAACTTTGTTATGAGGTTAGGAGAAGTACTGTGTTTAAAGCAAAATAGTGAGCTTTGGGCTAATGGGCTTTGGGATATTTTAAGTAGTCTAGGGGAGTAGGATGGTTCAGCGTTTTGCACTACACAGGACAATGATCTGAGAGCATACCTGAAGCTACCCCATGTCTCTCTTCAGGAAGGCTGGGTACCTTCATCTCTCTTCATGTTCCTTCAAAATCAGAAAAATTATTGCACCCTCAGGACTTGATTTCTCTGCACTTTAATTCTACTTCTTTGTATTCCTCAGAGTTTCTGCCTGTTAGCACTGCAGGTGGTTTGGGCAGAGCATGATCCTTGTTATGTGATGTACAGAACTTAGCACAACATTTTCATAATAACCAAGACTTCCATTGTTGCATTCCTATTTATTGCCAATGCAATTTAATGTTAGTTTGACCTGTGTATGTGTTATTTTGTTCTACATCTTCTTCCTGAAAATCATCCTGTTTTCAGATATATTCTGGCTGCAGAACTTAGGCATTTTGTTTGTCTTATTCTGGCTTTTTTTTCAGCCTTATGTGTTAAATATTTATACTTTTCATCTTTATGTACGATTCGTAATAATCTGTCACTATTTCTCCATGTGCTGAACTTAGATTAACCTGCATAGGTAATACACGGCAGTGGCAAAGTCTAAGAGCTGTGACTTGATACTCAGTAGGAGAATGGACTAATGAAACATTGCCATTCTAAACCTTAATTATCTCAATCCATATATTCCAGAAGAACCAAATAAAAAGAGCTCGCACTTCTTAATTTGTTACACTGACAGTATGGAAGACCAGAAAATAGAAGTATTTTCTGTAAAATTTCAGGAGGTTTGTTGCTATTTACGTTTGTTTGTGGAAAGAAAACAAACAAACATTTTTTTTTAAATTTCGTGGGTTTGGGATTTCTTAAAATCAGGAATAAATTAGAATGTTTTGTCTACAATTAGCTAACCCATATAAACAGTGGTTGGGATTTGAAGGGGGAAAGGGTAGAAACCAGGCTTTCTGGAGATGAGCCTAAGTGTGGAAAGCCAGGGTTAGGAGTGAAATCAGCAGAGCAGCTG
>JAWWTY010000001.1:39265756-39315042 GCA_035222235.1 Margarornis squamiger
AGGTTGAGTATTTATGGGTCAGAATCAGGGGGAAGGCCAACAAGTCACATCCTGGTGGAAGTCTGTTACAGACACCCCATTAGGATGAAGAGAGTGATGAATTATTCTACAAGCACCTGGCGGATGTTTCAAAATCACCAGCCCTTGTTCTTGTGGGTGACTTTAACCTGACAGATGATGGGAACTCGGCACAGCAGAGAAGAGTCAGCCTAGGAGATTCCAAGACTGTACGGAGAATAATTATCAGTATAATTATCAATTCATCAATGGCCTCATTAACACCAAAAAAAAAAAAGAAAAAAAGAAAAAAGAAAAAAAAAAAAAAAAGTTTTCTTAACAGCAAGCATTATTTTGTCCAAATCAGACTAATGTATGGGTCAGAAACTTAGCTGTATCAAGACAGAACTCTGAACCTTTTTGCATGGCAGATTATTTATTGTGTACGAGCTAGATTTAGACTTAGTTTATGTCTGAACAAATCATTTACTCTGAAGAAACCATTGATGTTGGCACTTGGGGTATGGTTTTGTGGTGAACATGGCAGTGCTAGGTTAATGGGGATTCTGTGGTATTTGAGGTCTTTTCCAACCTTGACTGTTCCATGATTGTGTACTTAAAGGGTAGTATTAGATCAGGCATAATATTTTAATTGAACTTAAATTAAATAGTTTTGAAAAATTCCTCTATTCATATATTTAAATAAATAAAGGTTCCAGTGCAGGGTGAAACATTTTTTCCCAAGAAGCTGATGTTTTATAGTAAATGTAAACAGTGACATTCAGCCGGTTCTTCTCTAAATATTTGCATAGGTGCCTAGTTACAATCCAGCAATAGATATCATAGGATATGTAAGTGCCTGTAAATGACAGACTAAAGCAGATGACATGCACTCTACCTCTAGAGTGT
The DNA here is from genome assembly GCA_035222235.1 of Margarornis squamiger. Classification (NCBI taxonomy): domain Eukaryota; kingdom Metazoa; phylum Chordata; class Aves; order Passeriformes; family Furnariidae; genus Margarornis; species Margarornis squamiger. Next base: position 39,266,663 of record JAWWTY010000001.1, read on the forward strand.
AACCTCTTTGGAGAAAGGCACACACCTCTTCTTATGCAGGGTAACTAAAGTGTTAGCTGCCTCATAACAACAATCTGATCCATCCCCACACTGAGCTGGAAAGAATCACTTGGAAGAATTAAGCATGAGAAAGAGGAGTGGTGTTTCTGTTTTCCTCTATATTCTCAGACTGGACAAATTTTTAAGGCTACAGAGGTGCTTTGAAGTCTTCTCAGGGGTCTAATGCACAATTGCTTTCCATTAGGTAAATGACTATTGTTACTCTTCCAATTAACTGTGTTTGAGTGGGGATAAAAAGATAGTGATTTTGAATTGGAGACACATCAGATGAAACAACAACAGACAGACTCTCTTGTTTTTCCTGATTATTTTCTGGTGACTGGAACATTTGTTGAAGAAGATACGGATTTTAAACCTTCCGTACTTGAAGGAAATAGGGAGCATAAGCTCCTATCTTCTATGAAAATACCCAGATCACTGAAGGTGAACTGTCTAATATCCCAATTCAGCTTCTCCTTTAGCAATCACCTCACCTAGAAAAACAGGCCAAACCAGGCAACCAAGCATTAGCAACACCACAATCAAGGATGATCCTTTAATCACTTTCTTTGCTGAAGTTAAAAAGACTTGTTAGTAGCTGGCTTGCCTTACGAAAACACCAGCTCACGCTAACCAGGAGAAGTACAGATTTGACTGGAAAACTAAAAAGAATATTATGGAGGACTTCACACAGAGATAAAATATGCAGTGGAATAAATGGTGGAGACAGTTAAACAATGCTACATTGCAATAATGTGTTGTTTCCTAATGATTAAATTTCCAGTCCTGACCCTCACTTGACTTTTAACACTCTGATCTTCACAATATGAGTTTTAGTCACTATTTTTAATTGTCCTTCATAAAACACATCTTTATTTTCATAAGACAGACTGCTTGGAATATACGTTTATAAATGTTTTTCTTTTTTTTTTTTCCCCATTTCTTGATGGGAAACATACTTTTAATTGGTATGGATTGGACATTGTCTGGCAAGAGAGCAAAATGTTATATTTGAGGGGGTCTAGGCCAAGACACAGTTTGATTCAAAGATATTTCTTTCTTTTCAGAGGAAATATAAAGGTTTCTTTTTACACATGAATAATTCCTTTTACAGATGAGAAAGTCACAGACAGAAGATAAGAACACAATCTCTGTTCAAAAGAATTTAATATCAAAATTAGATAATTACACCTTATCAGGTTGCACATCTTCATCTACATATTCCTTTTTTCTTTCACTGAGTGGTGTAAACCAGACCTCAGTCCCACCTCTTTCACACCTGTCTGATTTTACCAGCTAATTCAAAGAATCTATTAAAATTCACAAAGTTAAGCAGCAGCTGTGTAAGTATTTGCAGGGTCAAGCCCTTGTAGTTTAAATCTTTACTACATGTGTATCCAGAACCTAGCGATGGGGGGCCTTGAATACTCATTTGCATCTCCTTGGCAGAAACCTGAGAGCAATTCTTTTGCAATACTCCAAACTCTACCTTGGAATCCCTTTGAGGAAAAGGAAAAAAGAGGGGTAGAAGCTTTCCTGAAAGAGAGCATTTTTGCAATCTAGCTACATGAAAACTATTTCAAATGAGCTCTTCAAGTAGCAAGTCTTTTACACCCAGTCATTCAAAATATATTTCTTAGTTTGGTATTCATGGGGAAATTTTGGATTCTCTGTGTATAATTTTTCCTTTGATATTAACTCATTTGAGAATATGTATTTTTTCCTTTTTTTCATTTTTTTTTTTAACTGTAAGCCAAATTAATTTTGCTAGCAGTGGACAGCTTATTTACATTTTATCAGGATTTTTTATCTGAATTTTACTAGAAACTTACCTGCATGATTGTAGGCTGTGCAGAAACTAAGTAAACTCCTGAAGATCCCCAAGAATCTGTATGGAGGAGCAGCTGAGAAAAGGCTGGGGTTATATACCAGTTGCAGGGACTTGGCTCTGAAAAATTATAATTTGGGAATTACTTAACTGCTGTCATTCAAAAATTCCTTTAGCCAGAATTTTTTTTTTTTTTAAATGGATTTTTTTTACTGAGTTTCCTTTTATCTACTGATAGGTAAATCTATCTAATTATTATCTATAATATCTATCTATTGATAGATAGTTGTTTTCTTTTTATTCTCTGGACTTTAAATCTTAGTTATAGGTAGAACTAAGAAAAATGCATTTTTTAACTTGTAGAAAATCTGAAGATTCAATTTCTTCTCTGAATCCCAAATCAAGATGAAAATTTAAAGTGTTGACTCTCACATAAATTTAGAAATTGACTCAGAAATATACTGACTTTGTGTAGATATTTTAGAACTAAATAAATTTTCCCCAAATTTGAAATGTTTCTTTTAGTTCTTTTGAGTCATAGTGAGGGCATCATAGGGGCTGAAGCAACTCCCTGTGGACCAGGGTGATGACCCTAACCACAGTCATCATGCACCTCCATGAGGACAGGAGCAGGATAAGGCTCAGTCAGGATATCATCCCATGCATTAGCACCTGGAACAGCAGAATCATCAGGAGCCCCAGGCATGGCTGCATCATGATGGGGACTTTGCACTGGTGTGGTCTCTCGTGTGCCATCTCCCTGGTCATGATCTCCCCAAAGCATGTTGAGAAGCTCACACATGCTCACCATGGACTACAGCAGACTTGTGCTACATCTCACCTACTAAACTAATGTGGAGGCATCCTTGGAGTAAAGAAAGTTACTGTCTGTCCTCATGGTTTTCTAGGCTGTACCCTAGCATGTATTTGGTCCATTCAATTCATCACTTTTTCAAACAATTTCCAGTCACTCTGTGATAGCCAAAAGACCTCAGGGCTCAATCTCAATAAAGAGTTTGCACGCAGCCTACTTTGAGGGTGAAAGAATTTGCTACTACAACCGTGTGGATCCTTATTGGTTGTCCTCAATGCCTGGGAACCTTTCTGGTCGTAAGTTATTTACCTGGCATGGATGTAGTCCCTGAAACTTATGTGTGTTCTATAAACCCCCATTGTTCATGAGGGCAAATGTGCGTTACATTGTGGGAAATGCAATCCCTGTGAAGCTGTCTAGAATATGACGAAGGCACTAGCTATCTACCATAAGGCAAGACAGCAGTGGAGATAAGTAACACAGTATTTTACTGAATTAGTTCAATATGAACTATTTGCCATTCTCAAAAAATAAGACATTATACTTTGTATTGATTTTTGAATGCGGTTGTGAATTGGAACATGAACTTCAGAATTTACTAGTTACCTCTTATATCACTGTTCAGGTAATTCTACCCTAAGACACATAGATCTTCCATTACAGCTCTTTTATTCTATTTTATTAAACTATTTGTTCCAACATAGACTCATAGACTATGTTAAAGGTACTACTCCAAATTCTCTTTAGTAATCACCAAAGCGTAATAGCCCAAATGAACACTGTTAAATTACACTCTTTACATTTTAATAGTAGTGGCAATCATACATTTCAGCAAGATACTGTGTGGTATGCTCAAAAGCATTTATTTGATTAGCATTTAATATTTTCTAGTGAATTTAGGTAAGGCTACCTCATCAGATAATATCTTTTCTGTTATTTTCTTCTGGTAAATCCTATTAATGGCAATATTGTCATTAAGCATGGTGCCAAGAAACAAGAGTAGGGACACAAAAATTGAGCTTGTTGAAGGTACATCATTGATCCAGAGAGAAATCATAAGAGTATATCAGGAGAACTGAATTACTGAAATACTAAAAACTGTATGGTGTGCTGCAGTACAGTGTGTGAAATTATCTACTTGGGAAATAATAAAAATATCTGCTATAAATGGTGATATCTTGGTTGGAAATTAGAAAAGAAGAAAATCATATTAGAGTGAATTAACCATCCATTGTATGCAAGAAAATTGGTCACACACAATACAAGATCTCACCTGCGATATGGCCAGAGGAAGTTAAGTATTACTAAAATTGTTGCATGAAGCATCCCCAAAATGTCATTTGCGGGATAGATATAGTTCTGATCCCATTCACTAAGCAAATGAATCTAAGTAGAACAGATAAACTTATTAAGAGAAGAGGGCAAAGAGGGTTTCTCAATTATGAGACAGAATGCAATTAATTTAGTTGGTTTGCTAAACTGAATGAGAAACATGGAGAGGGTATTGTCAGTGTCCATAGAAGAAGGTAACTATGTAACAAGAGAAATAAATAAAACACCAATATTTCCAGAATTTACCATAGTTTCTCTACCTTATACTACCCAGTCTCTGACTGGACAGATCTTCTGTGATGACAATAAGGGAGGTACTTGAATTATGTAAATTGTTTTGACACTATGCAACTTGTTATATGACATTTAGATGCAGGAGAGAAAGGAGAAAATGGGAATGGGAAACAAAGGTGCAAGAAGAACCTGTTGAGAAATGAGGCTGTGATCACAGATATCACAGGTCATACCTTTTGCTAGGGATAAGTGTACATGGTTATATATGAAGATATGTGTGATCATGGTGTGTCTGTAATACTTCAAATGCCTCTGTAATTAAATTGTGTGGCTTTCCCTGGAAGAAGAAAAAAAGTTGCTACCTATACAACCTAAAAGATGCAATTTTCAAAAGAACAAATAGGCACACAAATTTAAGCTAAAAATCTAAAGAAATTATCTGGCCTCTAGAAGTGTGAACCTAAACACCCTCCCAGAGATGCATGAGAGAAAAAGTACTTTCATAACGAGATGCATCAATTTGTCAGAGGCATTATATAACATTTGTCCTCAATAGCGGATGATGGGACTGAGATTTGGGTGTCCATTCCATTGTTCTATTCCATAACTCTACAGGTTTCTATTCATCCATCTTTCTGTACATACCGAAATAAAAATAGGTGACCTGTGTTTAAAACTAACTTAGCCTTTTGAAAATCAGACTTCTGTGTTACTAGGGGAAGACCACATACCACATCATCTAATTAAACAAGCTTGATGAAAATGTTACTATTAAAAAAAAAAAAAAAAAAAAATAGGAAGTGAGTGACAAAGAATCACAAAGTGGCTAGAAGGCACATAATGCAAAACTAAAGACAAAAGAACAACATTTTCTACCCTAAAAGTGATATTGTTTATGTCAAAAATGTTCCATTATTCAAATAAGATTGCTTAAAGTTAACAAGTTCTGGTGGTTTCTGTGGAAACAGGGTCAGAAAGCTATAGGTAGTCAGCGTGCTGCTGTTAGCTGAGAAGGAGATCTCTCACTTGCAGATTTCAGGAACTGCCTGCCTGCTGGGAAACATGTATAAAAAAAGCATCTTCCAAAAGTATTGTGCAGGGTTTCAGACTGGTGGAAATGATGTAAAGGTTAAAAAAGGTATAAAAAAGGAGGTAATAGTCTAAAATTTATGAAAAATACATATATGGAAAACATCTGTATTAAAAGTATCAAATAATGTCAAAAAGTATAATAATTTCAATTTAAAAAATATAAAAATTTTGTTTTGCTGCGTTACCTAATAGAGGTTTCAGATAATTTGGTATTTTTGTGAGAAATTTAATTGCAGTCACAGTAGCAGCTGCTAAAGAATCTACAGATAACTATTCAAGCTGAAAACTGATCAGCTGTGCTGCTAGTACAGGACCTGTCAGAGGCAGGACAAAACAAAAAAAGAACCCACAGTGGTTATGGATATAGGGATGTATTTAAGAGTCAATGAGAGGAGAGCTTTTATCCTATTTGTCTACCTCACATTACTCTCTCACTCTCCTTGGTGCTATGTCCAAAAGATCTCAACTTCCCTTCCCAGAAGGAGCATCACTGCTGGTCTGGGAAGGTCAGTCAGGAAATCACATCAGCCAACACTCATAGTTCAGTCCCAGGACTTCTTGTCATCTTGGGCGTCTCCTCATGTTTCTCTCGTGCATATCCCACATCTTCAGGATCCCGACACTTCTAGGATCTTTCCTCTAGACAGGGCCTTCACCTTTTTCTGTCCTGGTCCCCTTTCTCCTTCTAAGGACACTTTTTTGGAACCCTTCTTTTCAAACACTAGCGCTCGGTTTTCTCCACTTAAATAGCGTATGTGCAGAAGCACAACATGTAATCATCTGAGTCTGTCTTATGTGTCTTCATTAACGGGAGGATTTGAGACTTGACACTTTCGTTCAGAGCATGTATTAATAAAAGTTACAACAAGCCCATACCAGCAGCTGATAGCAAGTAATAGGCTTCTGCTTGAGAGCTCAAAATTTCAGTTTTCCACCAGACACACACACACATAGACTGCAATTATTTTCTGGCACTCACAGTTTAAGCTATTTTTTAACCTACAACAGTATCACATGCAGCACATAGCAGCACATTCATTAATACATATACTTTCTAAGAACGACAAATTCAAATAAGACCTGGTTATGACAAGACATTGTCTTCATGCATTCTGTGAAACAAGTTAGGGGGTCAAAAAGAAAAGCATCTCAAAACTGTTGAATTTTAATAATTTGAAGGAGAAGATAAAAATTAATAAAATGTCTGAAAAGGAATTTAAAGTGAACAGTCAGCATCCCCTGACATTGCCCTTAGATCATCACATTTCCCACCTATCACATTTGGAATAAAAGTTGGGTTTTTTACTTTCCCCCCAAAAATTAAAAGCTCATACTAATGAAAACAGCTCTGAGTCTTACAGATGGGGCTAAAGCAAAAAAAAAAAAAAAGAAAAACAAACAAACAAACAAAAAAAACCCCAACAACAAATAACAAAACAAAACGAAAGAGAAAAGCAGAATTGTTTTACCTTTTTTTTCAGCTTTCACACTTTGGCAGGGAGAAATTTCTCATGATGTCCCACTGATAATGTTTGACAGGGGCAGCAACAATGGTGTTGGTACAATGAGGAAATGGAAAACACACGACAGCAGACTAAAGAAGAATTTTGTGGTGGGTCAGGACATAGGGATTTGCTCCCGTATGATCTTTCACAGAAGGAAACTACTCTGTTTATGCCTTGTGGTTTCAGATTGAAGACACATTGGGATATCCCCAGGTATGTGAACCCAGTAATGGTCTCATGAAAATTTGTGTTGCCCTTTAGGAAATCAAAAACCAGTTTCCTCTGTATTTTTTTTTAACCAATTGTGACCAAAAGCCTGTTTGTCTTTATTACCAAACAACGTTTAGTTTTGCCCAGGTTTGAAAATGCAACAATGGTAAGCAACATTTCTCAAAACAGTCTTTTTGTTCTTCTTTATATGTTCCTTTCCGATCATTTGCTATTCAAGGACTGCTCTGATGCAGGAACTTGTCTGACTGATTGCTCTGTGCTGCTCTATTTAAACTCTCCCTCTTTTTCTGTGGCCTTTATTCCCATGGGTATTTTTAATGTTGCTCTCCTCAAAGTGCCGGCCTCCTTGATATTCATCTTGAATGGTAGTATCACTGTGGCTTTTCTTTGGCCTTTTACATAGTGAAAGGGCGAATGAATCACAAGAGACCTGAAATCCAGAGATGCTAAAAGGTGTGATAAGAGTGCAGAAAGCTCTCTTTTCCTTTTTCACCCCTACTTATGTATTTTCTCTGTTCCTCCCAGGTTTTATGCAGGTATATTTTTCAGGGTAGTCAGACCTGCTGAGATGTAAAATGAAGCAGTGATAAAAGTAGACAGATGCATAAAAAATGAGATGGTGACACTGTGTTTAAGGTGCTTCTCTCAGAAACAAGTCTGTGAAGATTACCCCTTCTACACTGTGTGATCCCTAAATGTTTTGTTTTTCTTTAAATCTCCTAGAATCCCATAATTACTAGGGAAACTAGAGTCATTAAAAAGAGATGCAGAAGAATAAGAAGTAATTTTCTCATCCACATACCTGCAAAGAAGATCTTGTCAAATATAACGTTCTCTACAGCCTTAAAAATGTATTGCAGTTTGAAAAATACCTGGATTTTGTAGGCAATTTTTTGTAGGTGGAATAAATTGTTGATCAGGACTACCTGAAATGGAAAGTCTGCTCTTATATGAGTGGATAGCAATGAGCATCTTTGTATGCATTAGAATTTTAAATGCTGTCCAGCTGGTCCGAGATTTTTTTTTACAGTATAGTGTTTTGTCTATCATAAAAACAGTTTATCAACCTGAAGAGGTCTTAAAAAGTATAACTGAAAATGGAGTTTAATTTTCAAATTGTGCATAGAAGAAGCTTAGGCCAGGAGTTTCTTTTCCATGGTCACAACTTTACTACTTGTTTTTTGATATGTTCTTGTGGGGCTGATAAACTCTGAATGTTAGGTATTTCATTCTAATGAACACCACAACCCAAATATAAAGGCTCCACAATGTTTCAGGGGCTTGAAACAGGAAGCTGAATGAGAAACTCTTGTTAAATACATTTCTCCAGTATCCAAGAGAGCATCAATGTTATCTTTAAAAAGTTGCCTATGCTCTGAACTTGCAGTACTGCACCTGGTATATTAACCACTTTTATATGACAAGTAAAATTGCAGAGGGCACAAAACATTTTCTTATTCCTCTCTACAATTTTCTTTTGCTTTCATTGTTTTGATTGGGGAAACAGTTATTTTTCACTGCTACAAGGATAAATTTACTGATTTCCAAGTGATACTTTCAGAAAATACAATGAAAAATTCCAGTGAGGATCTAGATACTTACTTCAATCTAAGATAACAATTAAATTTGTTCTAATTTGTGCAATCTCATTTTCTTATTCAGAATTTCCATCACTTCACGTTATGTGAAAATCACACAGTAGTTTTGATGACTCTAAAATATGTGTGTGCCACTATACTTTGGAAATGTGAAGAGTACAAATATCTTGGTACTTAGCAAAGACAAAGCCTGGGAAATGCAAATGAAACTAAGTTTGATATTTGAATGACCTTTGATAAATACATGTGACATTTTGGTAAAATACATGATTTTGAATACACATGTCAGAGTTAGTAGGGGTTTAGTAAAAGGTTGTTTATGTATGTTTGTAGGCACACACATAAGCATATACACACAAAGCTGCACATATATACATAAACTTAAATAAAACCACAGAAACTGTTAGTACTCTTAAGATTTCTGGCAACAATTAGACTTCAGAATTCTACCTGTAAGTATTCTGGTGAACAAACTTTTCTCAGTTGTTTTTTATTCATGTACCATTATTAATAATATTAAACCTGTGAGGAATTATGAGTTACTTCCATTAAGGAATAAGTAAACTACCTTGTATTTGACAGTAATCAAAACTAACCAACAATGAAGCCAAATGGAAATGCTAAGCTGAAGGCTTAAGAACTTGACTTTGTGCAGCCTTATGACTCCAAAATTGCCCTGGAAAGAATAAAAGATGACAAGTGACATTTGTTGTATTACCTAAGTAGCTGGCAGTTAGCAGAGATAACTGGAAAGAGTTCTAACTAAAAAGACAAGTTGAGATATAAGAGCCAAAGCAGTATAACTTGGCTCTTATAGAAGCAGCTCCTTTGCAACTGCTGCTGCAGTTTCTTGTTCACACAGACAAGTCACAGGGACTCATACTGTCTCCCTGCAATTTGCTCCCTCTCTGCAACTTGAAGTTTCCTTTTGATGGACAAACTGTGTGCAACAGGGCCACAAGCAGGTTTCAGGCACAGGAACAAGGAAATACTTCTGAATCTCCAAGTTGGAACACATCCACATTGTCTCAAATGAACTGTACATGGATAAGCCCATGGGCCTTGATGCAATGCACTCATGAGTGTAGAGGGGTCTGGCAGGTGTGTCACGTAAAAATTGTGGAACCACTATTAACAAACTTTCATTGACCAGTGTGACTATGATGAGTTCCTGGAGACAGGAGGAAAGCAAACATCACACCTACATTGCTAAGATAAACTTCTACAATCAAGTTACTGGCCTAGTAGATGTGTGATAATACCTATCCAGTCTTCAGGAAGTAAGTCATTGAATCCAATAAGCTTGTCAGAGACAGGATGTTGATATATGGGCTGGATGAGAAGGCAGTGATATGAACTGAAAACTGCCTGAATGGCTGGATGCAGAGAGTGGAGATCATCAGTGCAAAGTCTTGGTTGGAGGTCATCAACAAGCACTTGTACCCCAGAGGTCAATACTAGGTCCCGTCCTCTTTAACCTTCATTAATAATTTGTATGCTGGTGTGACCACAGCAAATTTGCAGGTGACACAAAACCGGGAATAGCTGATACACCAGATGATCATGCTGTCATCCATAAAGACCTCAACAGGATCAGAGAATCATAGAATAGCTTGGGCTGGAAAGGACTTTTAAAAGTCATCTAGTTCAAATCCACTGCAATGATCAGGGAGAACGTTAACTAAAGAAAGTTGCTCAAAACCCTCTCCAACCTGACCTTTCCAGGAATGGGTCATCTACAGCCTCACTAGGCAACTTTTTCCAGTGTTTCACCACACTCCTTGCAATTTTTTTTCTTACATCTACTCTGAATCATCTCTTCTTTAGTTTAAAACTATTATCCCTAGTCCAGTTGCTACAGACCCTATTAAATAGTCTGTCATCAGCTTTCTTATAGGCCCACTTTAAATATTGAAAAGCCTCAATAAGATCTCCCCAGAACCTTCTTTCTCCAGGCAGAATACTCCCAACTCTGTCAACCTTTCCTTATAGGACGCTCCATAATTTTTGATCTGATCATTTTTGTGGTCTCCTCTGTCCTGAGGACTCCAAGAGCTAGAGTCACCTTTCCTTTGAGGAAAGACTACGTGAGCTCAGACTGTCTGGCCTGGAGAAGTGAGTGCTCATTGAGGATCTTATCAATATCTATAAATATCTGAAGGGAAGGTACGAAGAAGATACCCAGAGAGGTGCCGAGTCTCTGTCCTTGGAGACCTTCAAGAGTTATCTGTACATAGTCCTGGACAACCTGCTCTAGGTGGTCTTGCTTGTGCATGAGTGTTGGACAAGATGACCTCCAGGGTTCCCTTCTAACCTCAACCATTCTGTGATTTTTTGATTCTGTGATATGATTTGAGTGCCATAGTGTGATACACTGGGTCAGTAAAAATATTATTTTATTATTTGGTTGGAGCCAAGTTGTGTGTGTTTGTGGGGAAGGGCCAGCCACGGAACTTCAATGGAGTAGCTGTCAATCAAAAGGGAGGCCTCATAACCTACTCACACCATGCCCCTTGGAACCCCTGTCCCAGCCTCTGATTGCCTATACCACTCCTCACTCCTGCCTGGAGCCGCAGTGAGCCAGAGGCCCACCTAGGAGTTGGGTGGGAGAGGTTGGGGGTGGACATGCTGGCCAGACCACAAAAAAACCCCGCAGAATTTCCTCTCTTCCTACACTCGCTACTCTTAATATTTTCTTCTTTAGTTTTTTTCCTTAATATTTTTTGGTAACTTAAAATCAGTGGGTAGGGTTCTGCTAAGTTGTGTGGGTTGATGTGTGCTGGGTTGGTGCTTTGTGGAATGCTCTACTTGGTTGTATGTTATCCCTATTAAACTTTTGCCAAAATCCTACTAAATTCCTACTAATTCCTACAAATTCGTACTAAAATTAAAAGTGGCTCCTGAGGAAAGTGTAGTTTCTTCCCTTTAGGCTACCAAAGGCTCTGCAAAATTTCATTGGGAAAAACTTTTGGAGTCTTTTATATTTTTAAAATAATAGTTTCAGTTAAGCTTGTGGCTCTAGGATTGAGGTCTTACACATGGTAACAACACTTCTTCTGAAGCTCTAGATAGGGCAGAGATGGAAGTCTATGTGAAAGCACAGGAATTTGAGAAGAGTGTAGCTCCATAACATATACTCTTCATAACTCTTCTCAACGCATGGAAATGCTTTTAATTGTAAAAATAAATGTAACCTCACAAGGAAACTGTGGTAAAAAATGTGTAAAAAACCCCAGCAAAACCACAAACCTCTGGATACATGCCCCTGCCAAGGAAATTCTGCTACTACTGCTGATGTAAGGATGCTGAGGGCAGTAACAGGACTTAATCACCCTGGCCATTCTCACTTGGGTCCCTTGTCCACAGGCCCAGGATTCATGTTTCAATGTAGGCCTTGGCAGACCTGTATTGAGCCATGCTTTAGTTATCATAATCTCTGGTTCTGAGTCCTGCTACAGAGTGGTCTTCCTGGGAACATCCTGGCTCCAATTCTCTTTGATAGATAATTACAGGGCAGCCAGCATAATATGTTACTACAACATCTGTGTGGTACCACACTTTGCTGCTGGAACACCCATCAGTGAGGCCACTGACCATGCCAAGGTCATTCTTGGATCTTGGCTCTCCCTCACTCATCAGGAAGTTCTGCCTCTCTGCTCCTGGATAGCTGGAGAGCCTATATGACTTCTCCCTGTAACTGTTGACACTCATTCTCTCAAGAAAGATTTTTTTTTCTGTAAACCTTTCTGTATCTTTGGATTTGTAACTATTTTCCCCATTAGGGAATAGCTCATTTCTAAGTTTTTGCCATGTCTGATTGACACCCAAACCAAAAACTCATGAAATTTAGAGTACTATCTTACCCTCAGAGTAAACACCCTCTTAGGTGATATTCTTTAAAGAGCTCTTTATCTCTTATTGCAGAGCTCTAAAAACTTGCTGTTGACTTCTACTTTTGCCCAGAATTAAAAATATAGCTGAGATGTTAAACATATATTTTTTTCCTAATTAGAAATGAGCAGAATAGTAAAAGAGATAAAGATGCTAAATGCATATGATATAAAAAAGAAATTATACTTCTATTTTTATGTAACCCATATATGTAACTACTCTTTAACATGTATGTAACTACTCTTTTACATGAAAAAAAAAAAAAAAAATCTAAGAAGAAAGCAAGAACTGGTAAGAAAACCCAGATTCTGGGTCTGCAAAGAAAGTGCAGTGCGAGGCACATGAAGCCTGTCTAGATTCTTTACATGTTTAGTACTGTTTGAGAATAATAGTAACAAAATGAAGCTAAACACAGTCACTGCTTATCACGGAATGAAATTATGAAAAGCCAAGATTTCAAGAAGATTGCATCCTATAACTATTTCTAGACAATACCAATATAATGAACTATACCTAAACTGGGTATGTTTTAGAATATAGTGGGAACATGAGACATCCAGTCATGAATCATAATCTCTTCATCCAGAAATCCACAAATGAATAGCCATTGAGATATAAAGTCATAGCCAGTAATACTTAATATTCCCTTTTGAGCAACTCACTTTCTATACCCCAAAGTCAGAACACCATTCCTTTTCTACCTGAGCTTGATTTCTTGAACACATCTCAAGAAATCCTCACTGGATTCCCCACACTGGATTCCCCACAAGCTTCATAGAGACCAATTGCTTTCTTCCTAATTTTTAACTGCTTAATCTGGAATACTTCTAATTTCATGCTTAGATGAAGAGACAGTAAAAAAAAAAAGTCAATAAATTGTCAATAATACAAGAGACACTTAAAATCAGGTGGTTAGAGAATTGTCCCCTGCTAAAAATATAGCAACAGGGTGTTTAATATTTTAATAGTAGCAACTGTTGGTTTGCCAGTTATTGATGGTGTTTGTGTTGCTCGGAAGAACAATTGCATTACCTTGTTCTTTAACTGATCAATAGCTTGCTTATAACAGAAACATAAAATTTTCTATATCAACTTCTCATAGAGTGCTTCTGGCCACACACGATGCTACCTGAGAGTAACTGTGTGTTTTGCATATGTTAATAAATTATTTTAACAGTAAAAAGTAGCAGTTTGCTATTAATCATGACCAATTTCTACAGTGTTACTTCTTTGCTAGAGTTGTCAGCAGAACAAGAGCACTGGAGCAGAATTCAATTCCCCAGTATCATATAGGAAAGCAACTCTTTCCTGCACTTCTAGATTCTAATCCAATAATTACCTCTGCAAGGGAACTACATCCATCAATTACATCCATTATATTGCAAGTGCCTTGGCAATGCTGGTGGGTTATAACCACTGTAATTCAGTTGCAGAACTCAGCCCACAACGAACTTAGACTGTGCATCCTTTTATTAACCTTGGAAATCTAAGACTATCCTTGGTCATCCAATAACATCAGTGCATTACACCTACTTTTTCGCACATATCTCAGGTTAAGCCTCTTCTGACTGTGTGAAAAAGTTTGCAGAATTGATACTGACGAAATTATCTCTTACCAGAGCCAAGAGTAGTTTTCACTTCTTAAAATAAATAACCATTTAAATTAAAATGCAGGAAAAAAATTGCTAGGATAATAAGCATAGAATTTTGGAAACCATAATCTTCATGTGTAATGCAAGGATGATATTTTTTTTTTTTATAAACAGTGAAACTTCATATTATTTTCTAACTCTTTTATGTTTTGTCGTATGTTAAGGAAATTTTAACAAATATAGCTGTGAATAAATATAGGATTATAATGTGATTATGAGACATCTAAGAGCAGGACAGCAAATGAATGGATTTAACACCTGTTAGTATGTGCTTTTATTAAAACTCCTTGTTAGCTGGGAATAGAGAAATAAGACTGTAATTCTGTCTATACTGACTGCTATATTGAACTGATTATTAAAGTTGTTGTACTGTTATTACTGTTCCTTTAAAGAATCAGTCAATGATTTGATAAACTATTTTCTTCATGCTCTAGAGACACATGAAGTTAATTTTGGGTACTAACTCAGCTGGATTACAATAATCATGCCAATATTCAAAATCCTAAAACAAAGTTTCAGGATTTTCATGGAGAGTGGGTGCATAATTTGGCTAAATAGTTTTGCTTTCTTCTTTATTTTTAGGATATTTAATGGTTTGAATATTATTTGACAACAATTTTAATACCATGGAAGTTTTGGTTTAATGTCTGCAACAAAGCTAGATTGCTGTGCCATTTCTGTTAGTGTGGGACTGAGAACTTTGTCATAAATTGTGCCTTAAGATGGGTGAAGATCTATGCCCTGAATGCTGCTCAGCTTCTCATCAGATCCTTTAAAATTCTAGTGTCAGAAACTCAACAAGCATAGATCAATCTAATTCCCTTGCATCAGCACAGGATTGAATTTGCAATATGCTTTCACTAGAACTGCACTAAGTGCATCAAAACCATATAATGTTATCTATAAATGTACGTGAGGGGTTATTTATTTATTTATTTATATTCCTGTCTTTGTTCAGTTTGCTTCTTTGAGGTTTTTATTTGGTTGTGGGTTTAGGGTTTTTTTGATAATTGAATTTCATTACTATGTCTTTAATACACATTTTTTCTAGTATTCTATTTCTTCTGTTTGGTCTTTGCTTGATTTACTTGCACTTTTTAGATTGAATAACATGTGTTGTTATGGAACACCAGTTTCACAAGCATACAAGTAACACCAGTGGATAAACACAGTGAATAAAGAAATCTTTTAACAGAAGCTTTAATTTGCACCACATAAATTAAGTACGGAGATATGCTGATTGGTGAAAATAATGGTAATAATTAAGCTATCTTTCATGGGTGGCATAGTTAAGAAATTTTACTGTAAAGGTTTCCACTACTTTATGTGTAAAGATGTATTGTAGCATGCACATCACTTGAAAGCAGATGTTAGTGAACTGCAAAAATGTGTATTATGCAATCTTAATTTTGTAACTTTGAGATTTATAAGCACTATAAACAAGTATGGCAATTTACTTATGCAACCCACTAATATACAATTCTGAACAGTTATCATGCAAACTGTGTTATGGTGCTTTCAGCATTTTTAGCAAGAGAATATCTTTGTTCCACTATAGAGCCAAAAGGCCAAATTCTGTAATGTCCTTTCAAATGGTGATGAAATAATTGAATTAATTAATAATATGGTGTCTGCCTTCAATGCCTCTGCTGTGCTTTGCTCAGTTCCATGCATACACTGTTTTTAATTTCAGAAGCTATTGTCACAAAGATATTTCCACGTTAAAAAAAAAAAAATAATAATTTGGGGTTATCTTTAATATTATATTTCTCATTTAATTGTATCTCTCTACTTATTAACAGCTATTATGAACAACTTGTACAATGTGACAGAAGCACATGTGAAGACTTATTTTCCCAAAGATGATTTTCATTTCCCCCTTTTACTTTAATTCCATTCAGAAATTTGTCTTGTATCTTCAAATATTTGGATCAAGTCCATAACATGTTAAGTAACCTAAGTGTAGTATGTAACTTCTCTACAGAAGAACATTTCTGCAAAAAAAGTAATAAAACCAATCCAGCAGAACCACAGAAATCTTAAGCCAACCTAATGATCACACTACGTATAAAAAGAAATATCTACTATAAAAAGTTGTACTCTGTTTCATTGAAATGCTGGGATGTTGCAAAGTTTACTATGCACCTTAATGAACAGACCTTCAACCAAACCCCCTAGTCTGAATATCTCTGGAATCTGCAAAAATTCAGATTTCAGACTATGTTTGGATCCTAATGGTCCAGCTGTGCTGAAAAAAATGTTGAATTATTTATCCAAGCATCTCTCCTAAGAGTTAAAAAAACACAGAGATATTTATTCCTTCTTTAGACACTTTTTACTGATGTGTGCCATGTTTCTCAAAAGCTTGCCTTGCCCTGGAGCAAGAGAACAATATCAAGTGTAATTCTTACAAGATTAACTATGATGACATATTCCCCATGACCAGCCTTACGGAAAATAAAGTTCCCTAGGTAGATCAGATTTACAGAAGGTTATATGCTCACCCTCATAATCCTGTTTTGGCCAAACAGTTTCTTCACATAATCCACTTCTGTTATAGTTGTGCAAGCATGAATGAAATGGAGGTTTTGAAGAGTCTAAAGAAAAATGGAGCTCTAAACTCATGTAATTCTGCCTCAGAAAGTGACAACACCTTAGTGTTAGAATCAGTATTTGCCTTTTCTTTACACTTTTCTTCACACTTTTCTTCTTCCCCAAAATCTTAAAATAACTCTTATACTAACAAGCTGTCCAAGAATATAATTTGTTTTGGAGTAATTTATAGGGTCAGAATAACATTGATAGGTTGTTAATTCTCCATAGTGTAGGAGTTAATTTGTTATTAGTACAATGCAGTGACAGATCCTGTTTAACTGAAACATAAATGCAGGAATTGAAAGAACTAAAGCATCACTAAGTGCTATCCTTATTCAAAGACATTAATTTGCTTGGGTAATTGTTACAGTATATAAGTAATCACTCATTGAATGGAATGTTTTTCCCTAACAATGTGATTTACAAATGTGCTTATAATACAGTATTTAAATGGGCAAAAAAAATTTAAGCCAATAGGAGGCTAATTAAATTGACACTATTAAAAGGAGGTTTCAAAATGTGCTCAGTAAGTATCTGAAAGAGAACATGAGGAGATCATATTAAAGGGTATTTTCGTGTTTCTGCAACATCATCAAGTATCAGATTGTTAACTGATAGGACAACCCAGACACTCTATTTTATGACTTCATATGATACACAGATCAGTTGCTTAAATTACAAAATCATAAGGATGGTTTGGCTTGGAAGGGACCATAAAGATCATTTTGTTCCAACCCCCCTGCCATGGTCAAGGATATCTTCCAGTAGATCAGGTTGCTCAAAGCCCCATCAAACCTGGCCTTGAACATTTCTAGGAGTGGGGCATCCACAAACCTTGCCAGTGTCACCATCCTCACAGCTGAAAATTTCTCTATTGACCAGATCAGAGATAATGTACCAGCAGACTTTCATTCTTGAATTTTGCTCAAGAGCATCTGAAAATAACACACTGCAAGCAACACAATTTATTTTCTGCTAGTCTGCTGTATAACTTTTTGATATTCACAGGCAGCACAAAAATGATTGCCCATGAACCACAGAGTAGTGGACACAGCCTAGCAGATCTTTGAAAGTTAATATAGGGAGTGTGCTAGTCTGTAGTTTTCTCTAGCACTTTTTTCTTTTTTTTTTTTTTCCCCTCTGGAAATAATTAATTAGCAAATTTTACTTTCACAGAAGAATTCATATCCCCAGTGATGGGTCAGTGTTTTGAGTCTTGCATTATTAAATCTGCTGTGAGGACTGACTGTGACTGTTCCAGATGTAGTTTCTCTCTTTGGTTTAGGCAATATTAAAAATTTTGGTGTGGTATATAAATGATAAAAATAGTTAAGTCGATTGATGTTCTGTGTTCTTTTAATGTACTAGAGTATAAGTACTAGACCTATCTCTTGTCCTAGTGAATTTCGATGAGAACCACTGAGAACATAGTCTTACAGAAGTCTGAATTTAGTAAATATTAGGAGAAAAGGAAATACCTACTTTATCAAATTAATGTAATTTTTTAAAGTATTTTTTTTACTGCTATGCTAAATGACATTGAATCTAGAAGCACTTAAATATACAAGGGAAAAATTATTCTTGTCTAAGGTTCACACTGGAAGTCATATTTCACTATGGTTTCTTTCATGTTAAGGGAAAGAAAAAAAATAAAAAAGAATAAAAAAAGCCTGGAACTTAAAGTTCTCACATAGCTAAGATTAAATAACACAGAATCAACACCATCTTATATAAAGAATACATAAATAAATAAATAAGCCATGGGTCTTCTTTACAAAACATACAGAATCAGTAAAGGGCTCATGCAAAGGAATTTTTCCCCTTTGAAGTTCACATTTAATGTATCCACTTTTCCAAACTTGCGTATCCCTACTGTATTTACTATTTGATCTTGAAGAAAAAAATTCTATTCATCACATAAATATTAGTCATGCCACAGAATGCTTCACTAGAAGTGTCTTGGATACTACACTGAGTAGTGCACTCACTAAGCTACATAAACTAAAATTAATTTTGCTCTTTATAAACTGTTAGAAAGAGTTTGGTTTTCTCCAGAGTATTCCTTGCATGGTGATTTCAATGAAACAATATTTATCTATGGCTGAAGCCAGTACATGGCTTTGTGACCAACTGCTTGCTAGTTTTTGTTGTCTACAGTGCAGTAGCTTACAGCAGATAGTTCAGAATACATGTTAAGACTTAATGTCACAGTGCAGCAGAATTTGCACATAACCAAGTCATATATTTGGAAAAGGTAAATTAGACAAGGCGTTGGGTTTACTTGTTTCTATACTAATTCATCCACAGCTGTTGTGATCCTCTGTACATGTACAAATGCCTACACAAACCTGTTACATATATATGGTACTATTAACGCATTTGGAACTTAAAAGTTCATTCTGCTCCTGTAGCTCCTACCACCATTGTGTCAAACCTTAGCTAGTTGAGGACAACTATTTCATGTCATTCCTAGAAAGTTCATATCACTCTTTCACATGAATTAATAGTCTTGTTTTTCCAAATTACCGAATGAAGAGCTGGCATGATATTAAAGGCTCCTTTTTTAAAGTTTGTAAGTTATAGTGAACTTTGCAGTATGAATTTGTCTAATCATATATGTCAATAAGAATTCTTCCTTTTATTTATGCATATAATCAGGTTTTAGTGTATTGGTAACATGAGAACACATTGTTAAGTGCATGGTTACTTTTGCTAATGAACTGAGAAAAGTTCTAGAAAATAGAAATCTGTGAAAATAGATACCATGCAAATATGCACGAAAATATGATGGACAATTTGATTCACCTAGAGTGTGTAAAACGACCTCAAATGGAATAGTTAATAGATGAAGCGCTATGTAGTGGAGATCCAGCACAATCAATCTTTAATCACAACTATGCTTGTAATCAAAACTCTATTCATCACTGAATAATTTTAATAGAGCTAAAACAAATGTAGTCATTAGGGGACATTTCAAATTTGCTTAAAATTGCTTCATTCATAGGTAGCTAATTGAACTCATTCATAGAGTTATTTTCAGATTAACTCTTTGCTTTTAATCTGCCACTGTGAAATTTTTGTTAGTTTTGTTTTTCTTCATGTCCATTATCAATCTTCTCTAACACATATAACCTTGTAATGCCTTTGAAGACTTTCTTACAATCTTCCATTTAAACCAGATTATTGTGATTGTATAACACTGTTGAATCCCATTGAATTTAATATTAAAAATTAGTTTTCTGTTTGATTATCTTTTTTTAACAAAAGGAAAGCAGATCATTTTTTTTCAGAAATGTCCATCAAGTAATACAGACAGTAATTGGACAAAAACTCTGCAACTTTGCTTCTTACTGTCCCATCAGGACTTGGGTTGGTAAACCTAACACTGTAGACAGAGTAGTAGATATGAAACCTACTCAACTACTAGAAAGAAAATAGTTAGAAAATAACTATATTTAATCCATCAAGTATGGAAACATTTGATTTTTATCTAATGACCAAGAATACCTCTTAAAATCTCTGTGGAGTTTACACCAAACCTGAATTTTCTGATTGTCAGGATTTTCTATATTCCAATGAGGCCATTCCAGAAATTGTATTGTCTGCAAAATCATCAGATATTACATTGGACTATCTGGTGCAATTGAAATTGATGCTTGCACTCCTGAACTGCCTCGGCTAAGAGGCTAAGAATTCAGTGTCACAGGGAAACAACCACAAAGTTTCCCTGGAAAAACAGAGCAAAGCTTATCCATCTGGGCAGGACTGTATTAGGGATCTTATTCTTTCAATTTTCCTCCTGTCCTTGATTGGTAGGCAAACAAAGAAGTCTAGTTCCCAAGTCAGCCAAATGACATCTTTAATATAAAAAAAATATATATTTTTTGTTAATACCACTAAGTAAGATTTTAAATCCATTTGTCTAATGTAAGCAGTGCCAGTTCAAAAATTAATTATTATTTAATTAAGGAATAAAAGGACTTTAAAGGCTCAGTTTTACTTAACTTTAGATCATAACTTATTTGTAAACACCATAATTCTAGCAGTTATTCCAGACTTTTCTTTGCTATGAAGAAGCAGCAAAACATTTTCATGCATCTATTTTATGGCCCTCATGCAAGAGAGTGAAAAACCATTTTATCAATACTATGTTGACATAGGAATTCCCATAAAATCTTGAAATGCCTTAACAGGTCTAGTAAAAGTGAAAAATGTAACTGCATAGATGAATTTTAATAAATCATGTTATATGCTGTATGCTGAGATGAGCTAATGGATTTCTGCATGTTTTGTGACCCATTAAACTGAAATTTCATTGCCACTGTAGTGATGTTTACAGTATTTTTTTATTTCTTTTTACAAAGAAGTGTCATCCTCAAATTTTCTTGTTCATTAAGTTTACTTTGAAGACATTTCCACATAAAATAACGTCAGATCCAGTCTAAAGATATTTTTTTTTTCATTTACTACAGAAACTTCTCAATTGACTGCATTATTACTTTACATTTTACACATTTTTACTAGAAACTTTCCATAAAAGAAGAATTCTAAGGGCTTTTTGGATCATGTTATTACACTTCTTTCTGATGAATTAAACTGAAGTTAGGCACTTCTGTGTAGGTATAAAATTTTTATCATGGAGGTAGAGAACAATCAATATATTTACAAAAATATATGTGTACAAAAACTCTTGTATACTGAGGTCAGCAGAAAACTTGTTCAATACAAGTATAAGCAAAGATTGTAGTTGCTGGTACAAAAAATCAAGTGTGAAAGTAAAGGCTATAACTCATCTTCTTTCTGAAGCCATTATAAGCTACCCTCACAGAACTCAGTGTCTTTCCTTACATCATGGAATCATAGAATCATAAAATCATTAAGGTTGGAGAAGGTCTCAAAGATCCTTGAGCCCAACCATGAATTTCACATCATTGTGTCCTCAGATTATTTTAAACATGAGAGTGGAAGAGAAAAATGCTGCAATTTCTGGAAGTGTTTGTTTTGGTTTTCCGTAGTGGGGTTTTTTTCTTGCTTGATATTGTTGTGGTTTTTTTGTTTGGTTGGTTGTTTTTTTTCAGAATTATCTGCCAACTTTTATGGTCTATAGAGAAAGCAACATATGAAAAGCACTGACCATGCAGGCAGGAGGCCTGCCCCTGCTGTCACCCTGTCAGTTACTTGCTGTAGAGGTCTAAGATGACACCTGCCACTCTCTCTTCTCTTCCATAGTAGTTTGCATTGTCTGTTTAAGACATTTGGCTCTTTAGGACAGGTAAAGAATGAAATCAAGTTATATAACTTCAAACCAAACCATCTGAAATCAGACAGACTGCTGACAGGCAGTCACATTTCAGTTATGTGAATCCTTGAATGTTAAGTCTAAAAGAGCTACGTGGTCTTCATGAGTAGATCTTATTAGTCTGAGTGAGCATCCTGTTCCCACACATAGGATAAACTTGTGCATGTGGAAGGCTGAAAACAAAATAACTTAAAAACTTTGAATAATGACACAATAACTATTATCTTTATGGCTATTGCCAACTGTGTTGGACATAACAATTGCAAATCCATGGTGAGCGGTCATGTGTGATAGGCTACCTCACATGTTGATGGCTGTACATGTGGGTCAGACAACTGGAGTTGGAGAACTCAGCAGGATGGTTAGTGTCAGAGCAAATATTTATTCCTTATCTGGAAGCCTGATGACTAGAGTCAGAAAATGCCTTATTCTTCCTTATTCATTATCTTCTCCAGGCATGCATTTCTCTGTGTCAATGTGCATATATGCAATTCCCAGAGGTAAAAAGAGTTTGTGATGGTAATTAATAGTGTTACATTGTAAAAACGATAAGTACATCCACAACTTTGAACAAATGTTCCTACTAAGGCCAGTGGAAGTAGCATTGAATACCTAACCCTCATCCACTATTTATATTTCTGTAAAAATCTGTCATACACCGCTAGTAATCCTAAACAGAGGGATGAATGAACATCATTATTGTATTAATGCATGGGAACGTGACAACATGCACTGTTACCGGAAATTGAGTATGTTATACAATGTTATTTAAAGTACAAGTTTCCCAAGGAGCAGCTGAGGGAACTGAGTCTGTTTATTCTGGAGAAAAGGAGACTGAGGGGAGACATTATGGCTCCCTACAACTGCCTGAAAGGAGGCTGTAGACAGGTGTGGGACAATCTTTTCTCCAAGGTAACTAGCAATAGGACAAAAGGAAGTGGCCTCAAGTTGTGCCGGGGGAGGCTTAGATTGGATGTTAGGAAAAAATTCTTCACTGAAAGGGTGGGTGAGCATTGGAACAGTCTCCCCAGAGAAGTGTTGGAATTACTGTCCCTGAATCTGTTCAAAAGGAATATAGATGTGGTGCTTAGGGACACGGCTTACTGGTGGACCTGGCAGTGCTGGATTAACAGTGGGACTCAATGAACTTAGAGGTCTTTTCCAAGCTTAATGATTCTATTCATTTATGTCCACTCATCTGGTAAATACCAAATCCATTTAGCATGTTCTACTACATATATCAATTATCTATCAAAAGTATCTAGCTATTAGACTCCGAATTATAGTTGGCTGAGCATTTGTCCATAAGTACCCCTAAGATAAATGTTGGGATGCTACTTTATAAATGACATATCACATATGGTTAGGCAAATGCATAAGCCTTCCCAGCACACTGTTGCTAAATGCACTCAAACTGCTGCAAGGCTGGTTTAGTATGCTCTAAAGTTTCTGTCTTTGTGTTAGATAAAATTTTCTTTTACCCAGCACTATGAAAATCTATATCTTAACTTCCTCCAACTTGCTGCACCATAAGGAATCCAAAGAAGAAGCAGCTGCCTAAAACAGACTGCCCCTGTTTAACCTGCTTTCTGAATGCTTCAGTATCTCAAGATAGTTTCCCCATCTAACTTTTCTTTCTCTGGAACTGTTGGCCCTTCCATATGAAAATCAATACTTACACTGGGCAAGTACAGAAAAAAAATAAATCAGAAACATTCACTTTTGCTCAGGTGTAAGAGTGGAAGGGTAGAAGAGGCATCTTTCCCAAAGTGAGTATTAGGTGTTTTGTTCTCCTGCATTCCAGGGAAGCTCTCCCTGCTATGAGAAAAAGATAAGACCTTCAGACATGCCAAGAGCCCCCAAAGAGCATGAAGCCAGAGGTGAAAAAAGTCCTGAGAGGAACAGTGAGCAGGTCTTTCCCCAGATCTGGGGTTTGAAACACTGTTAAGATTAATGCTCTTTTCAGTCTAGTGTTCTTGACTTTGAAAATAAATTTTCCTACAATCCTTCCACTACCTGGCATTTTGGGGGTACCTGAGCATTATTTTATTTCACACTGGGTTTTTCTTGTTCAGGTACAATATAATTGTATGGCCAGGATTCACTATGTAAACACTTTCCAATATATAATATCTAACCTTTTTATAAGCATGTTGAACAACAGCTCTACTTAGCTGCAACTTGAAATACAAGCTAAAAACATTGTGCTGCACATGCCAATCAAGACCAATTTACATTTGCACTAATTATAGCATTATAAATTCTTCTCACTGAGTTATAGTGAGGCAGATGACTTAGAAAAAAAAAAAAATTCTGTTGGGCAGGTGTGAACATGAGCAGTCAAGGAAAAAACCAAACAAACACCATAAAGATTTTTTTTTATTTTTTTTTTAATAGCTGCCCTTGTTAGCACCTGCTAAGTGATACTGTAGAGAGCAAAGGGTTTCCCCATTCTTGGAGTTGAACTCTGTCAGTCAGAATAGATCTTGTCAGTTTAGACAAAAGGAAATAATTTTCTGATCCCTTCTGGTGTTGTAAAAGATGAAAATGAAGTTTCTAGCGAAAGAAAAAAGCCCAAAAACTACTACTCATGACTTTTCTAAAGATTAGATTTCCATATCTTGATGTTAATAGATTAATGATAAAACTCAGATTCTTTGTAGCATGATATTCCTTTTATCTATTGCATTGATGTGAATAACTGGATCTGTGAACAAAGAGTTAAAAGTTTATCTTTAGCAGAAAAGAAGTGTATTTTTTAATGTCTCTACACATCTGTTATTCTTCTGGGAAAGAAGAAACTAAATAACTGAAACTATCACCATCTGAGCAATCAATAGGTTTTCATAGTTACAAGAAGGAACAGGACTTTGTTAAATCTTATTACATGAATGTCTCAGACAAAAAGAATATAAAGTGCATTTTTATGTATTAATTATTAAGAAGAAAATTTACTTTTACTTTTTAAATTTCCCAATAAACATAACAGGCATTCACTCCATTTCAGATCACACTTTGTGGTGAAATTAGCCTTTTGAGTGATGTTTTGAAAGATCTAAAATTTTTTACTGCAATGATAATAAAAAGGCAGTAAGAGATGGAACACAATATGCTGAAATCTTCAGTGGAACATGTCTCTTTCTTCCTTATTCTCTCCAAACACTCATTTGGTTTTTTCCATCTTTTCTTAACTCTGTCTTAACATTGAGTGGTCTGACAATGCCTTTTGAGATACACTAACACAAAAAAAGTATGATATTTGTGTTTTCATTTAAAAAACCCTCTTCTTAAAAATGAATTTATTTACTTTGCGTCTTACCACATACAAAGTTGTTCAAATAAAACAATACTAAATTCAAGCACTGACTTAAAAATAAGTGTCCTTCTATGCCCACCTGAGAGGTAGTATAATGAACACCATAGGAGCAGGGCAGCAGAAAAACGAGATGATTGCCGTAATTTGCTTAGCTTTGTCTACACTATGTTTGCTAAAGCACAATAAAAACCTACATTGGAAAAAAAACTTTGGTTTAATATATGCCATGGTTCTATTTCATAATTAGATTTTCCACTGGACTGATTAGATTCTCTTTAGTCTTCCATTCCTCATCATTTAAACGAAGACTTCTTAAAAATGATGTGAGAAAGAAAAAGGCTGGAGAGCAATTAGTGAGTTCCAAACTAAAGATCCTACCAACTTTTGAACTTTTCTACTACTTCATCTGTGCTAAAAGAGAAAACAGCTTTGGTTCCTGAGATGAAATGAAGAACTTTGTCTATTCTCAAGCTATGAATTCCATGGTTTTGGATCAATGTGACTTGCTTTTGAGATTCAGCTCAAAATTAAATCATCTTACTTAAAAAATATGTAGATCATACACGTAAGCTGATTTTCTAAGCTCCCTATCTAGCCATTGATGATTAACCATTACAGGTAATTTGTAAATGTACCAGGCACTAAGAGAGGGAATAATCTGCTTCATAATTGCCTAGTAACATCCGAAGCATGAAAACATATCAGAGATAACTATCTGTGATCTGTCAGAGTTCTGAATCCCAAACAAAAGCAATTGGAGGCTGCTAGTTATTCCCCATAGCTAGTTATCCCCCACAGCTAGTTATCCCCCATAGCTAGTTATCTACATTTTGGCATATTAAGACCTTTCTCAGTGTCTCATTTAAAGTGAGCTTGAGTATTCCCAGGGCCCCACTGGCAGTACAGGCCAGAAATTAAATTCAGTTTCTCTACACAAACACTTATTGTCACTTGAGACAGACTTGTTCGACTTGCAGCTACTACTTTAGAAGGTCACTGGTCTTCCCTAGGTTCTGTGCCACATCTTCTTGCTCTATGAGAGTGTCTTGGAAAATTTAGAGCCTTTTTTGACTATTTTAATACCATCCACATGCTTTTTACACCAGGGAACAAAGAAAAGCCATCTATAAAACTACATTATTAAAAAGTATTTGAGAAAGGCTATTGACTACTGAATAAATCCAGAACAGGCAAGCATGGGGAGCACTAGTGGGGTTACTGAATGGATATCATCTGATTTCTTTGATTTGTAAGTTTTATTGTAGAGGACTAATGAAGGGGGGTGAAATGTTCTCAAAAGGTAGAACAAAGCACTTTCTTGGATTGTTATTGCTAAGCCTAATAACATAGGCCCCTACAGGAAACACAAGGGAACTGGTGGGAGGGAAATTGCAGTTTTGGTATTATAGAGGCCTGTGCAAGCACTGCCAAGGAAATGAGAAAAGAAAAACACACCACTGAAAAAGACAGAAAGTTAAGGTCCAGAAACTACTTGCAGATGAAAACACATTCTTAAGAAGCCTCAAGTTACAGTCTTTGCAACATATTGTATACACTGAGGTAGGGAAAAGTGCACCTTGAGTTATACATTAGAATTTATATATATCTCTGAGTGTAATTAGCTGAAGTGAAAAACAGGAAAAGCTACCTAAAACTCATTGACACTGCTCTATGGTTATTCACTTATCTTCCACACAAACCTGAGGTACCCACAAAATATGATGTAGTTAAAAGGTGGAGGGGTGAGGCAGGCATCAGCACCTGTTCTGTGGGATGAGGCCACCTGGTCCACATAATCATATTTCTGTGGCAAAATAGCAAAAACATATGTGCTGTGAATATATCAGAAAAACTCCCAGACCAAAGCAAGCACAGGAACATGTGCGTGTAGAGTAGTAAAACACAAATACAGCATCTGACGGAGTGTCCAGCTGAGTGAGCAGCAGGATGGTCTAATAGCATTGTACTATAACTGCAGTAGTTCTGCAAGGTCTCTTTCAGTGTCTGCATGGATAATCGTTTAATTTGACTCATTGACCCCCCTTATCACCATATAATTTTCTCTGTTGTGTGAACCTTTCATCTTTCTTTAGAGATAAAATCCATCTGATCTGAAGTGAGCTTTTTTCTCAGAAAATAGGATTGTATTTCTTCGCTTGAATTTCAGTATGAAGTCTACCAAGAACATATTATTTTTATGAATAGTGTATAACAACCTGTTAACTTGAAAAGTGTGCAGTAGTTTTTTATATGGAATATTACAGTTTTAATTATTCTGGAGCCTGACTTACCTATGCAGAAAACAGGTTATCACTATATATCTTCTTCTGAATCTTAGTGGACTATATGGTAAAAACTCTGTTGGAAGACTGATATTGACTCATCTGCTGAAAAAAAATAGGAAGAAGTGAACAGTTTAGGGTTTGTGGAAGGCTAGTGTGCCTCTGAAGATGACAAAATGACAATATGTGAAATTCAATAGAGAATTTTCAGTGATCATTAGAATGAGGCTGTAAGGTTGCTTTCCCGCCTTTTTTCCCTGAAAGATAAGTTTCAGGATTTAGTGAGATGTGTATATATATATATATATATATATATGTCTTCCATGGTTTTACCTTTTCCTCTCTATCCTTTTTTTTTTTTTTTTTTTTTGAGAGGTATTCATTCTTTTTGGTTTTTTTGGGGGTCTTTTTTTTTTGTTTGTTTGGTTGGTTTTGTCTTATTTTTGGTTGTTTTGGGGGTTTCGGTTTTGGTTTTGTTTTTTTGTTTGTTTGTTTGGGGTTTTTTTTGTTTTTTTTTTTTTGTTTTGTTTTGAGGTTGGTCTTTTTGTGGTTCAGTTAGTTTAGTGTTTGTTTTAATGGTGCTTGTTTTAATAGATTGTTCTCCTTCAGAGTCTTTTTGCAGACTCCTGAAGGGCCAGTCTAAGTGATGGAAGATTCTGGTTCATGCTGGACCAGAGGCAGAGCTGATAATCTGGTACCATACAAGTGGTCTGGGAATACAGAGCATGAAGATGAACTGAAGAGCTACACTTAAGAGAACTCTGGGGAAAAAACAGTCATTTGGAAAGGATTCCCATAGTGTCTCATTGCCATCCCAATGAATGATACCGGCTAATGAAAGGCACAGATCAAAGTGAGATCTAACAGCAAATGCTTACAACTGATAAGTCTGTGATGCTGATGCCTTGAAATCAAAGGATGACAGGTTTTGAAGTCATATGAGGAAAAGTAGCACTCCTATTATGAAAAGGCTGATGCTGTGAGGCCTGGAACAGGCCCTGACACAGCGATATTGGGATGCTCAAGCCACCCACCTATGTGCTCCCTTTTTGGAGAGGTAGATCACCTGTCCCATGCCCACTCTAAACCCACTGACTGCAGGCACAGGGTGAACCCTGCATCAGGGTCAGACTGGAGGTTTTGATTTCTTGTTCTGCTCCAGCTACTGTGAGCTAGAACAGGTCTCCCAGTAGGCATTGCCATACATGCCTTCACAACATTCCCATACCTAAGTGTCCATTTGCCTTTCTTGGCCTTCCTTTTCACCATACTTGTATCTACCTTTCTCCTCCTAATTTCCCCCCAGGTAAACAACTGAACCCATAATTTCTTTTCCCAGTTAGTACTAGTTTTGCTAACAAATATTTCGTTTCTGATCCTGTTACCTAGGCAATCTTGGCACTATATGTTATTACTGATGGTTACCTGAGTGCTGTTTTCCTTACAATATTGCACTCCCACAAAGGTTCCCAATACTCCACTCCAATTAGCTGTGGAGTTTGGCATTTTCTCACATACCTCCCACTTAACCACCTGTGAGATTCAGCCATCTCTCACAACTCTAACTTTTGCCTGCCTCCCACACAGGTACTTGTGTTCAGCAGCTTCTAGTGTCCTGTCCAGAAGACTTTACTTCCTCCTCCATCACTTACTCTGAGCCAGATTCTCCTCAGCACCCTGAGAGTTTGCTTGGAGTCTTGATATCATGTCCACAGTGGGCTGTCCTGGTCTAGTCCATTTCCCATTGCTTGAAGAACACATGTAGTTCTGATGAGCTGGGATGGTGCCTTACTGAAATCCTGCAGAAACTTTCTTCCATTTCAGCTCCCAAGTTAAGCATGCAACCTTGCAAAGGGGCTGATGATGGGAAAGACATTTCATCACCTCCTTAGTTTAAGAAAGCAATTGTAAAACAACTTTTGATATCAATGACCTTATTAGTTCTTGACTTCTCAGAAAGTTAGTTATGTAATTTTCATGTCTTCTGAGGGCTGGACTCCCACTTCTTCCATTCATCCCCTTGTGACTGAGGCTCTGAATTTCTGCTGTTCCCTGCAGTCACACACATCTTCAAGACAGAAAGACCACAGTGTCTTTCACATATTTATGATGAGCCTTTGTATCACTGAAAACCCTATTATCTGTTTGCACAGGGAACAAAGCAACAAGTATGTAAAATACTTTGCAGCAATAAATTAAAAGGCAGAAGGGATGTATTTATGATGATATCAGTGCAGTTAGCAAAATAGGTTATATTTTTCTGAATTTAAAACTCCCCAGACACTGTCCACTCATTGCTTCTACTTACAGAGGCCTCCTGTGAAATATAGTTAAACAACACATCACTCAGGCAGATATTCTCTGGTGAACACCTTTGAACAACATGCATGCTCTTGAAATAAATTTTTCCTTAATACTCAAGAAAAGTGAGAAAACTGAGTGAATAATACATTCTCCTTAACAATTAAATGAGGGCTATATAGAGAAATTAAAAATTATGAGGTGACAAAATCTTTATTTAATGGTGAAAGAGATCCTCCCAGATTTTTGGTATGGTCTTGTACTGTCTCAGTGCTGGTAAGAAGCTGTGCAGCATGTCAATGACATGGACAGTTACATTGATTTCCCTTTACAAATTCATCTGTGTGATGTATTACCATAATTCTTTTTATTTCAGTAGTTTAATTTTTAAGGAATGATGGCTCAATAAACATTGTTGCACCCCTTATTGTCAGGCTTGTCTCTTCATAGCTTCTGTCAGTGCACTCTTCGGTGCCTTAGATAAATATAACAAAATATAATTAAAAAAATTATATATTAAAATTAGATAAATACAACAAAAAACGTCATCCACATCTACCTGTCTCATCTGCCTTACAGTGAACTGCACAAAGAACTTGAGATATGTCATCAGTGACAGAACGCTCCACACCCAGCCTTCCTGGAGGGCTCACTGGCCCTATGGCTTAACTTAATCCCACATTTTCTTCTACCCAGTTTTTCATATGTATTGACATACAGTTCCTAGTAAAGAGTCAGACAAATCTACACTTTAAAACTCTGCATCCTTCTTAGCCTTTAAATATATCAGACTAAGTGGCATAACAGAAATAAATAAATTGCTCCCTGTGCTCACTGAAGATAGGGCAAAAAGCAATAGGTTTATAATGCAGCAAAAACTATTTAGGACTCTGATGGACTTGCAGCAGAAGATTAAAATCAGACATCTAGTTTTCATTTGGCTTAATATACTGGACTGAATGCTGTGATAAGTCAAGAGGTGATCACTTGTGGTATCAGACATCCCCACAGTAATGGACAGGGAAAGAGACAAACACTAGCGCTTTAACAGCTTCATCTTTCTCATTTTGTCTGCCAAGGCAAATCTACCACAGCCCTTAGTTTAACCATTACAGTAAGGCTTCTTAGCTTTAAGTACAACCTGACTTTGGAAAAATTTTTGAAAGGTATTGACAGAAAATATATCTTAAGCCTCTGTAAGAAACAGCTTACATAAACATCAGTTAGGATGTTTGATCTTGTATGCGATACAGGCAGAGGAAGACAGGGTTTGTCTCAGTGAACTCGTGGACTCCCTTCCCCTTCTGCTCCCTGTGATTTCTTTGAGCAAATCAAACAATTTGACAAATTATCATAAGCAACCTGAGCCACCAGAGGTCTGTAACACTTTGTGACCAGCAGACACAAGCTGGTACAACATGACTGTTTCATTAAGGGCTCAGACTCTTTCCTTAACTCTGAAGTGGGTTTTTTTTAGATTTTATTTTATTTTATTTTTATTTTTATTTTGTTTTGGATGATTTGTTTGCTTGCGTATTTTATGCTTTGAAAATAAAGACTACCTTTAGAGTGCTCCTTCTTTAGAAAAGTCTAACACTAAATGTTAAACATGAATAGTGAATATCCATGAATAATCAATTCAGGTTCTTTAATCCTGCCACATTTTTCATGGTCAAAAAATAAAGGAAGGACTTCCTATACAATAAAGAACTGAAAAGCGTTTTGACTTCTAATTTGGAGTCTTTCAGTTTTGAGGTACACTAAGCATAGAAGTGGAGCATCCAAAATTACTGGATGACTTACAAAAAAAAAAATTTCCTTTTTTTTTTTTTGATGTTTCATTGAAGTACTTGAACTTGTTCATATTGATTTTTTTTCTAGAAGTGGTGTTACTGATCATCAGTCTTTTAAAAATATTTGAAGAATTGTATTTCAATATTTAATTAGCATGTTTTTAAATCTTTGTGAGAAAACCGCATTTTGTTTTGAATTTTTCAAAAGTTTGAGAAATTAATCTGAAGCAGTGAAACAACTGAAATAACCAATGCAAAACTAATTGACATAAACATTTCATTATATTTAAAGTTTTGAGTTCATTCTTTATCCCAGTCTCATAGGTAGTTATTTTATCAACTTGGAAATTTCATTCCAATTTCAACCATGAAAAATTACACCTTCCACTTTTCCTTCTTCTCCCAATATTCTTTATATTAAAATATGAAAATACCAACCCACTTTTCCTTACCAAATTAATTGTAAGAAATAATTTTATACTTCCATTGAACTCCAAAAAAAAAAGATATTGTCTTCCAGTGTATCTAACCCTATTCAATAAAATTTTCAAGATCCAGAACTTGCACTAGAAGCATTCAAAACTAATTTTCAGTTACATTATTTTTAGGACTATATTATCTTTTCTGCACAAAAAATTACATGATTTTTTCAGTAATAAATTTTGAAACAGAGAGAAGAAAAAAGGGACAGAAAAATTTCTCATACTTTTTCCTGCCAAGAATGTACATATATATATATAGATATATACATATATATGTATATATATGGGGTCTGGCTTTGATAGAGTTCATTTCCCCACAGCAGCCCTCACAGTGCTGTGCTTTACATTGGTAACTGGAAGGGTGTTGGTAACACACCAGTGTT
Source organism: Margarornis squamiger (assembly GCA_035222235.1). Taxonomy (NCBI): domain Eukaryota; kingdom Metazoa; phylum Chordata; class Aves; order Passeriformes; family Furnariidae; genus Margarornis; species Margarornis squamiger. The sequence continues at coordinate 39,299,330 of JAWWTY010000001.1, forward strand.
TTGGCTGCTGCTGAACACAGCATCAGTACTGTAACATTCCTTCTCCAATCAAGGGCAAGATTCTGGGAGGGGACACAACAAGACCTGCTGACCCAAATGACGTCACCTTGGATATAAAAACTAAGGAAAGGAGTCAGAAGGGTGGGTATTTGTTGTTTCCAATGGCTGCCTGCCATTACATCAAGAAACCATTACATGTGCTGAAGCCCTGTTTCTTGGGACATGGCTGGAGATTGCTGCTGATGAGAAGTAGAGAATAAACCTTGCTATTTTCCACTTCACTTTTGTGCACAGAAGCTTTTGTCCTAGTAAACCAGGGAGAGATACAGTGACAAGGTGGGCATCTGATGTTCAGTAAAGGGCAACACACCACAGTCCTTTAGGCACTCAACCTGTCACACAAACCCACAACCCTGGGATTAAGAGTCCCATGCTCTACCAACCGAGCTAGCTGGGCAGCTTCTAGAAGCTTCTAATAAAGCCATCCCTATAGCCTCCCAGCTACCAAGACCTGGCCACAGACAACAAATAAATTTTTTTTTAAAAAAAGAAAAAACAAATTTTGATATTCAGTTCTATTTATAGGGTCATATAAATAATTCTATTATAATAATAGTTCCAAGCAGCTACTCTAGAAGGAAAACAATTAGGGACCAATGAGACACCATAATAAGTGAAGAATGGACTCTCAAATTGAACAGTCAATAACTACAGGGATGAAAACTGCCACTTCAAACTGTTTTTGCAGTATTTTTGTGCACCAAATATGTTTTACATAAACTAAAGTTGGTTCACTATACAGTGTACGAAGAATCAGGCCAAATTTATAACAGGCTTTGTAATTAACTAGTTATATAACTAATGATATAACATGTTCTTAATGTCTTCACAATTAGAAGTAAACAGGATTTTTTAAAAAGAAATATGTTGTTGATTGTTGGTTGGTTTTTTTTTCCCCTACTAAGTTTTATATCATAATATCTAGACCAAGGACAGCCAGTTAATTCTAGATGTCTTCTTATATAAAGGGAACTCTTCTGCTTTGCTTATTCACAATTACCAACATGTAACCAATGAAATATTTGTCAGACTTTATATATATATATATATATATATATATATATACACACACACCATGCATAGTATATTTAGTTTAGCTTGTAGTCTTGTTTTGGAAAGTGTCAAGTTTTATTTTCTTAGCTGTTCAAAATGAATACTGTAGGCAGAAGATAAGGGGCTTGCCAAGCTGGTATGTTTCAAACCAGTGTATTTATTGCCAATGTTAATAACACAAATAATGGAGTACAAACTAAAAGCAAAACATTAAGAACAATCTCCACAGATATGGCCAAATTCTGTAAAAATATCACACAATGAATAATTATCCAAATGTACAATTTGTTTTGTGAGTTATGCAAAGTAGTTCTTCCTGACATTTCAGTTTATTGCTTCAGCCTGAGTTTCTCTGCTGAAATTTGTGTTTGTACATCTCTATGGTAACCCTGGAGTAGGGAAGGGAAGGGTGTCTAGGGAAAAGAAAGTAATGATGCTTCAAGAAGGAAAACATGAAACTGAGAAAAACTGTGAATGAAAAAAAAAAAAATTTCATAGGACACTAGACCAACATAAAAAACTCCAAAAAACCCCCAAAACAAACAAACCCCCCTCCCCCCCAAAAACAAAAACAAAAACAAAAAAACCCGACAACAAAAACCCCCACCCTGCATGGCCAAAGAAGAAAAATAAATTAAAAGCATGTTTTGAATTAAAGTCCTGAATACCCTTGTGCTGAATAAGCCATGTTTTTTATTATTAATCCACGTTTAATCTGGTGACAGTGGAAGGAAAAGCAGGAAAATATGCTGGACTCAACAGGTAATTTTAAGCAGCCTAATGTCAATACCTATGCCCCCTGTGTAGTCTAAAGTGAATTGAAGATTTTATCTGACTTTTCACACCTAACTAAAGACATCTAAATTTTGAGTATTGTCCTATATAGCTAAAGGAGGTAGTCAGTTCCAAAAGGTGATTTCATCCCATCAGATGTGTCCACTTCTCAACACTGATTGCAAGAGGTGACTGACTTAACTCAGGTGGGTGAGTCAGGCATGTAAAATTGTCTGAAAATAATAATCTTGTGCCACTATGTGAATGAATCAATTTGTTACTAACATCTAACTACCATTTCAAAATAAATTAATCGTCCAAACTTTTTAATATATGTTGATGTAAATTAGGGTGGGGAAAATGAAAGAAAAGAGAAAGATAATCTTTGGACCTACCTATACAGTTTTAGATTTAGATCAAGCTGCCCATTTGAGCACTGAAGAACTTAGTATTGCTAGTTACAAGGGCTGGGACCAGTTTGTCCCTATGTGGGTAAAACCAAAACTGTGTATTCTACACCCTCTGTGTCATTTCAGATGGACTGTTAATAATAGATCATTTGCAGCAGCTGCCCAGGGCACACCTGACACCTCAGGATACAAGCTGCGTGTTAAAGAACCCTGTGAGACAGAGAGGTGTTTCTGTCTACACACCAATTACTCAGACATGGTAACTCCCCTCCGGGCAGCCATCAGCACCTTCACATCCAGCCTCAGGGGTCATCTCGGCTAATGGACCATAATGGCCATTGAAACAACCTAGACCATCAAAGATTCAAAAAATATTCCATTACTCATAGAGTTAAATCACCCACTGTGAAACTCTTCCCCCACCCCACCCCTGCCCCCCGGGGAGGTACTGGGTATTCCCACCTGAACCTGAGCATATATAATTTTTGGGTTTTGGGACTTTTGGTACCACTCACTGAATCCAGAGGAGGACCAGAACATCAACAGAACTCTGACTGCCACTCTCAACAAGACTTTGATCATTACTTTGACAGAACTACAACCATCATCCTCACCAACAGGTTTCCTTTCCTTTTAATTTGCACTCATTGGGGCATAAGGTGCTCAGCACAGGGGCTATCAAACACTATTCTGTTCTTGTCCCTGGCTGCTGGGTTAGACATCTGTTTTTGTGGGTTAAAACCAGTTTTCCTTGGTACCATTGCCTTTATTGTAATTTTTTTAGTAAATTGTAACTCTGACTTGTAATCTCGCTTGAGCTGGCTTCATTTCTCCCACCTGTTTACCTTTAAAACAGCACATGTATGCAGAATCTTGGCATGATACCCAATATTTAAAATTCACTGGGCTGTTTACAAAGGACGGAGTATGTCCACAAGAGCAGGTTCGCTGTTGTCAACCCCTTTGCTACATAGTTAATGTCAAACAGAGGCCACGGCTGCTGAATTTGACACACTGTGACAAATGGAGATAATTGAACTTATGCTCTTTCTTATATAGGCCACCACAGCTCATCACCTCTATATTATTTCACTGCTAGATGTCCCTGTTCATGAGTCATGAGGATAATAGAAGGCAAGTACTTGTCAACGTCTTATAACAGAAGGTAACTAATTTTAAAAAATGACTTTGCATCTGTCCTACTCTGGCTAATTTTACCCTTTTCTTCCCATGACTATTATATCAATATGGATATCTGTATTTTTCTGCTAGATGAAGAAGATCATCAAGTGATGTCACACACATTGATCACAAGGAGTGTTAAACAGAAACACTCCCAAACAAGATGAATTCTAACATTAGTGGCACAATCATAAGTATCAGACACCCCTTTCCGATCCCCTGTCATTTCAGATTTTTCCCAATGAATAATTTAAATGAATTTGTTTTTCCACTGTTAATTGGTGATGTTTTGCTTTTTAGAAAGAGTGAACTTATTGTCTTGAGAGCAATGAAGGCTCTGACAGAGTCCGCCTTCTTTCTAATCTCAAAGTAATTTCTTATGTGAATAAATGCTATGTTAAAATGTGTAAAGAGCTGGAACTTGGTCTTAAATCACTGTCATCCCTCAACACCAGTGCCTGACTACTTGTTTTTCCATTATATTGTGTATAAAATCTCAATGACATATGAAGTAGGGTGAAAGAGAGAAAGAGTGCATTAAACAGTTCTCTATATTACCTATTTCATGAAGGAAAAAAAAAAAAAAAAAGTGGAAAATAGAGACAAATGAGTCCCAAAGCTATTTAGAACAGATTTCTCAATTAAAAAAATAAAAATAAAAAAAAAATAAAAATTAAAAAGAATCCTGAAAGCTAGCTTTATAATTTGAGTGCCCATCTTAATTATATTTTGATTCTTCATCAGACACAAAAGGCCAGTCATATTTTCTCCTTGAGTGACTTATTTTGTAGTTTTATGGGAAAAAAAAAAATTAAACAAGGTTTCCGAGACAATAGTACAGTTTTCACAACTCCTTTAAACAGATAAAAAACTTTTAGTGGATATTAATATATCTCACTTCACCCACTATCACATATAATCAGTATGGATCATTGTGCACAAAAGCATTCAGGTATGTTAAGAACACTTGGTCAGCAGAGTAAGAGAATGTACAAAACCATAGATGCCATCTTTCAAGTCAAGTCCTTAAGTAAAAACATCATCTTCCTCTTCTGCTCTTTTCATAAACCTCTACAGGACAACAATATATACAGAAAATCTGGTTGCTTATCTGTTATCTGAAAAGGAAAAGAAAAGCCAAAACCGAAAGCAGACATAATGATATCAAATTTCTGAAATCCACAATCCACAAGTTGCACAGTAATTTACACTACCTGTAAGAGAGAGAAGCAGGAACACATGAGTCAGTTTCCCAGCTGATGATCTCTCAATCATTAATGGTTTGGTAGGTCAGGCAACTGGGCTTTCCGATCATACAATCAGAGCCTCAAAGGGAGCTCCCTGGATGATATATTCCTCCTCCTGCTACCCAGCATCAGTATCTCTGCACTTCATTTCTGGAACATGGTATTTGTTGCATCATACATGACAGATGACTGTATTACTCTCCATGACACACCAAAGAATGAAATGCAGGATACACTGCTAGAGATGATAGCAGCTTAGAAATCTGTAGGCTTTTGATGCTCTTTGACTGTGGTTTACTAAGATGCTGATGTAAAGGCTCAGAAAGGAATCTCTGTATGCAGCTCAAAAACTCTTAAACTCTAAGATGTATATTGTTTTTCTTTGCTGTGTTTTTTTTGGGTTTTGGTTTTTTTGTGTGTTTTTTTTTGTTTGTTTTTTTTTTTTTTGGTTTCTAGTAGTTGGTTTGAATACAGTTATTTGTCTATCAGAAAAGATGAAAAAAATTATAAAGGTCAGAATCAGCTTTTTATTTTAAATTAAAACATTGTTTGATAATCATTTTGTAGTCTGTCTTTTCATACAAATATTCTGAGTTATATAAGGTGCAACATTTTTTTGTTTTCTGTTGCTAAGAATTGAAGCAAAAGAAAGTAGTAGGAAACTTTTTTTAAAGGCATTTTTTTGGAACTCCCAATACCTATAAAGATGAAGAACCTCGTAACAAAGTAGATGTAGGCTTTGTATCTACTCTGCCATTTTTATGGTGAGCACTTTCATGTGAGTTACCAGAACAGTTATTAATTAAACTTCAGTTCTTCCCTGGATGATTAATGGATCATGGGTCACTTCGAGAGCCTTTGCCACCTTCTAAGATGTCACAGCTGCCTATTATGTCAGCACAGGTGGATTCATTATGGCCATCAGCAGAGATGAATGTCTTCAGGCCATGTGTGTGAATTGTCCTGATGCCTCCCTGAGGGGAGTTATCACAGATGAGTGAGTTATTTGTGTAAGGACAAAGAAACAACACCCAGCTCCTAGCCAGAGGTGGCAGGTATGCACACCCTCAACACTTGGATTGTCTGTCATTAGCATTCCAATCTTTACACACTTTTGGATAAATTCTTCTCCTAGGATAATAGAGTACCACTCTTACCTTAAGTCCCTCCCAAGAGTCTAAATTAGTAGGCATTTTGGGGGAAGAGAGAAAAGGAAAGGTGAATATCAGAGTCTTTGTGTAACCCAGGATATCAGGCCATTGCATATCAAAGGCCAACTACACTGGGCTTTCAGTTGGCTCTTGACATGTCACTTAAGTTCACAGCATGCACTCCTCTTTTTCTCAAAACATGGTAGTGATCTATTCTTTACTATCTTCTTAAGGATAAACTCCTGGTATGTTTTTGTACCATCCCTGTATCCTGCATGAAACTTTGGAAATAATGGGATTCAAAAGAAGCAATTTACTACATACACATATGTAGAAAATTTGAACAGGTGGAAGATATCGTGAGTCTTGAGGAGAAACAAAGAAAACAAAACCACACCCAAAACAAAAACAAACAAACAAAAAAACCAAAACAAAAAGCCACAAAAAACAATGTAAAACAAATGATAAAGGGGAGGGGGGTGGGAAGAAAAACTAAGAAAAGCAACCATCACACCCCTAGTCATGGCAGTCAGAAGAAGTCTCAGAAGACTGAAAACAGGAAAACATTGCAAACATCTTAAAAAAGAGTAGAAAGGAGTACCCTGGGAACTGCTGACCTGTTAGCCTTACCTCTGTGTCTCGGAAGATCATGAAAGACCCTCTTAGAAGCTGTGCTAAGTCCGCGGAGGACAGGGAGGTGATTAGAGACAGTCAGAACAGCTTCACCAAATCTACAATGGAGCATCTACAGCAGTAGACAAGGGAAGGTCTACAGATGTCATCTGCCTGGACTTCTGTAAGGCCTTTGACATGTTCTCCCGCAACATCCTTCTCCTTATATTGGAGAGAGATGGATTGGACTGTTAGATGAATTAGAAAGTGGTAGGACAGTTGCATCCTGTGGGTGGTGGTCAGTGGCTCAGAGTCATAACGGACATCGGTGGTGAGTGGTGTCCTTCAGGGGTCTGTACTGGGACCAGTGCTATTCAGCGTCTTTATCGATGACACAGAGAAAGGAACTGAGTGCACTGCACCCTCAGCAAGTTTGCAGAGGACACCAAGCTGACTGGTGAGGCTGACATGCCTTGAGGACAAGATGCCATCCTGGACAAACTTGAGAAGTGGGTCCAGGGGAAAATCATGAGATTTAACAAGACCAAGTGGAAGTTGCTGCACCTGGGCCAGGGCAATCCCCAATATCAATACAGGCTGGTGGATGAAGGGATAAAGAGCAGCCCCGCTGAGAAGAACTTGGGGATGCTGGTGGATGAGAGGCTGGACATGGGCCATCAATGTGTCCTTGCAGCCCAGAAAGCCAACTGTGTCCTGAGTTGCATCAAAAGCAGTGTGGTCAGCAGGTGATTCTTCCCCTCTGCTCTGCTCTGCTCTCATCAGGCCCCACCTATAGTGGTGCATCCAGCTCTGGGGCTCTCAGCAAAGGAAGGCCATAAACATGTTGGAGTGAGCCCAGAAGATGGCCACAAAGATAACAGAAGGGGTGGATCACCTCTCCTATGAAGGCAGGCTGAGAGAGTTGATGACAAGGCTCCAAGGAGACCTTATAGCATTTTCCAGTACCTGTAGGGGGTACAAGAAAGTTAGAGAGGGACTTTTGACAAGGGCCTGTAGGGATAGGACAAGAGATAATGTCTTTAAACTGAAAGAAGGTGGGCTTAGATTAGATGCCAGAAAGAAATTCTTTACTGTGAGAGTGGTGAGGCACTGGAAGAGGCTGCTCAGAGAACTTGTGGAAGCCCCATCCCTGGAGGTATTCAAGGCCAGGTTGGATGGGACTTCGACCAACCTGGTGTAGTTGAAGATGTTCCTGTCCACGGCAAAGGGGTTGGAACTAGATGATCTTAAAGGTCCCTTCCAACTCAACTCATTCTATGATTCCCAAAAAAAAAAAACCAAAAAACCCTACCCAAATCCAAAAACAAACAAACAAGAATCACACACACACAAAACCAAAAAAACAACCCTCCCACAAAACAATCCAGTAACCATTTCATACCACTGAAGATTCTAAATTTAAAATTCATATTTCAAGGTTTGATAAGAACATGGCTGTCTTTTGAAAACAGAATATATACAAGTACGCTTGACATGCAAAAGAATATCTAATAAACAAGCTACTGATGTTTGATATTACATTTGCATGTCACTCTCTGAGTTCAATGCACTGAACCATTTTCTAGCCTAATGATAAATTAAGAGAAAAGGTAAAAAGAAAAAAACAAAGAAAGAAACAAACAAACAAGCAAATAAACATTTAAATTCACTTAGAGAAGTGGAGTTCTTAGGTTTTTTTTCCCATCTAATAAAATCTACATTAGGGAATAAAATTTCATTGTGTATTTTTCACTTACAAAGTGTTTTTCACTGACATACAAATAACATGGAGAAGATTTCTTCACTGGAACTGGGTTTAGATCCTGTCAAGCATGAAGGTGTTCTAACATAAAATAAAGGACCCCTGGAAAACTAATGTTCAAAATAGGAAAGAGAGCGTGAGACTTCATCTTTCTTCATTCTTCTATCCTGTCATGAAAATACAAAGCAGAGAATAAAAGTGTTTGCAGAATAAACTTCTTCAATAATGTTTCCTTTTCATTTTAGTGAATAATTGTAGCCAGAGAGTTGTAACTGGCAGTAAAATACCCACTAAGACAGATCAGCATAAGAAGGCAGGGATAGAGGGGTTTGTTTGCTTCTTTAATTCTTTTTGTGCAAAGTATTAAAGGTACAAAGTGAACTTTATCACGAGGTCAATGATTTAAGCCCCAGCAATAACAAAAATTCTTTGTATTAAAAATCAAGACTTTTTCTTTTTTTTAACTGAAAATCTATGACAAGGGGAAAATCTATGATGGAGCCTGCTAATATAACTTCTGGAAATCATATATTGTGTTTATAGGTGTAAGAAATTTCTGAAGATCATCTGGATTTTCTGAAGGTAACTGGATCTAGCCTCCCACTCAGAGCATGGTTAACCTTCAATATATATTTAGCCTCAACTTTAGGTCATACTCAAGCATTGAATATCTCTGACCTCTCCAAGCAATTTGTTGCAGTCTTTGACCAGTCATACTGTGAACACTTTTTTCCTAAAAATTCTACTCACAATTTTCTTTATTGCAGCTAATATTCATAGCCTCTAATATCTTCAAAGTGCACCTCTGAGAAGGATCTGGCTGTGGCTTTTCTGCACTTTCCTTCTGAATGTTTGAAAACAGCTCCCTTTCATTTCCTCTTTTCCATGCTGACAAAATCAATTCCCGTGGTCTTTCCTCCCCTTTCCTTGAATACCTTGTGTTCCAGACTCCTAAACACTTTGGTGGCTTTACCCTGATTAATTTCTTTATGTCAATGTTTCTTGACTATTTAGGAGACCAAAATTGGACATGACACTTTGGGTGCTGCATTTTTACTGCCAAACAAAGAATAATGATTGGCCTGCTAGCTACACTCTTTCTCATATAGCCCAGCATGTTGTTATTCTTCATTTCTGCAAGAATACACTTCTGAATGTTTGGCTTATGCACTGGGACATCTCAACCCCTTTCTGTTAAAATGTTTGCTGGCCACTGTGTCCCAAGCCTTTGCAGGATATTGCATTCAACTTTGTTCAACTTCATGAAGTTTCTGCCATCTTACCTCAGTTGGATACCATCTGCATACTTGCTGAAGGTGCACTTCATCCCATTGTTCAGGCCAGCAACAAAGACATTAAACAACATTGGTCTCAGCATCAACTCTTGAAAATGACTGAGATTAATTTATTTTTCCAAACCTGAATATTACCATACCCCACATGTGGGATCAGGACATACTGTGGTCATGGTGCTGCTTCAAGATGAAAATAAAGACAAGTACTGTAAAACCTAGTATTTGATACAAAATCATTTAATACATGCAGAGGAGTTATTCATCTGGTCTCTAATTTGTACACACTATATCAAATACAGATTTTCTCAGTACTATTCAACATCCTTCATGAATAAGCAATTACTACCAACTCTCTACCACTGGCTTCGGGAGACTGAAGTTTAAGAGTTTTGTATGCCTTATTTCGACAAGGTTTGAGGAGTCAGAAATAGTCACTCTCTGGATTAGTCAATATACTCAACCAAGTTGTAAGAAAAATCCTTTCATAAGAAAGTTTACTATATGGGATATGGGAAGGCAATTGTTCATATTGCATACATATTCTAAGAATAAATAAGCATTCTGTGCCTTTAGTTTGTGCAGAAGAAAAGGCAGCAGAATGATAAGTGAGATAATAAATAACAACTAATGGAGTCACAAAGATTTGGGGTACCTCAGTTTGAGGGCAGAATAGTTTCCGGGTTTTGCAATGTTATATTTATATGATTTATATAGTCAAGACTGGTTAAATTATGGTGTTCACCTTGATTTTTATCTTCATGTATCATTTTCTAGACAAGCCATGACTTTGAGCTTACAAGTTCTAATTAGAATTAGGAATGCTTCCTCATATAGAAAATTACATATGCAGTATGTCAGAGAAAACTCATGGCAAAATTATGCTGCTGTTGGTAAAATAAAATGGCTCCTCAGATGCAGAATAAGCTACATGTATGAAAATAACCTTCATCAGTATGACTGGAGTGCTGCTAGAATCTGCTGAATTAACTGTGTAAGTCATAGGGAGCAGTGTAGGCTGCATCTTAAAGGTACATTTTAGCCTTACGTATCTTGCTGGGGTTTCCTGTATGTGCATTTGAGTGTGTATTCATAGACACACATGCACGAGTGTATGTCTTCTCCAGAGCAATATTGTATTTTATAGTATAAGATTACTGTATATATTACAGTAAAATATTGCTGTATTTTATAGTAATAAGATTCTGAATATAAAAATATCAAATTACAAAGTCCCTTCAGCATGGTGTAGCATAGTCATAGTAATTACAAGTCCAGGTAAAGCATGGAAAATTCCAGTAATTCCAGTATACGGCATGTTTTTAAAGTGAAGACATTTTAAAAATTTATCTTAACAAATACTTAAGTAAGAAACCATATTATAATTGCAAAAACATAAAGCCTTTTCTTTCCCCCCTCTCCTTTTTTTCATAAAATTCCAATTTGTTATATTTTGTGGCTTATTTCATTGCTGTATCTGGTTATTTCAGTCATGTTTCATTACTCTCTTGATATAGCAGGACATAATATTATTGGTACAACTGAATATGTCAGATCAAAACCATGGAGAAGGAGTCTGCGAAATTAAACAAAGATTATTTTTTTTCCATATTCAAAAAAAAAAAACAACATTTAGTTAAAATTATACTTAAAACTATAAATTCGTAATCTGTTATGGTTCATGTGAAAAACATTACATCTCTAGACAAACACAGAGTAAAGTCGCAGTTTCTGCTTTGGCAGAAAACTTTAATAAGGGCAATACCCGCACCACACTCTGGCAGGCTGCCCACGTTTGGGAAAATGTGATCCATTCAGCAGGTCCCTGTTCAACATCCGCTGAAGTCATGCAGCTCCATATGATTGTAAAGGGAAGAAAATTGCCACTTCACACAAAAATCTACCTCAGCTGCTCTTACTTTGAGGCAGATGTGCAGAATGAGCTGCATGCAAAATTTAGAAAACAAAAGAAATTATCGCACTATAGGGATAAAGTGATTTAAAAATAATGCCCAAAGTGGTACATCTACCACTGCTACTTCTGTTGTGGAAGGCTCTTTGTCCTTTCTTATCTTCACAAAGAGTTGAAGAGCTGGAGAAACAAGGGAGATGGTTAATTACTTTCCTAATGGCAGCACAACAATGAATAAAACAGCAACTGTTTTATTCAGTACACAATATTTGGTTTTCACAGAAATTGACTATCGGTAGTTTTCTGCCTTTTCTTCCTGTTCAACTGTTTCCTGAGACAAGTAAAAATTATACTGATGGTTATGGAAGAAACACTCAATATAGTAAACCTCCAAGACGAATAATGTGCCAAAGGTGGCAGAGCCAGTTACAAATATGTTACACTTCCTAGTGTGACTATAAAGTGACCTTATATATGTGGAAGCCTAGGTGGACAATAATGCTGAGATACTGGTATTGTTTCTATTCTCATTCCAGATAAGTCTCTAAACTAATCTCTAAATGTACATTTGAATTAAAAAAATATGTTTCAGCAATGTTTTTTTTTTTATATTTACTGATACTATCTTAATCAGATATTCTTAGATAGCACTTTGGAAGCTAGTGAAACAGCATAAATTCACTCAGGATTGTTTTCTCATTTCAACTGTACTTGATGTTAGATGACACTCTAGTATTTGCAGTTTTTACTCCATCTTTTCTTTTGGAAACAAACAAACAAAAAAACAAGCCTCAAATATTTTACCAAAGAGTGAACAAATTCATTTTTCTAATGAATACCCTGCAACAAGTCTTAGCTTTCTTTTGCTATACTATATTACAACCAGTGTTGGAGTTACAACCAGCACTGGGATTTTGCAGAAGACTATCTATGAACAACACCTCTTCACAAACTGTTGATTTGTAAGTTATTTGTGAGTAATTCTGTTGACCCCAAGAGAACCTTCTGGGAATACGTCTGTGAGTTCACACTGTCAAAATTCAAGTTTAATATTGCTGTCACAAAAAATTAGAACTTTGAAGATTATGATTCTTTCATAAATGCTAAGGTAACATTATTTGAAAGATACCAGCTCTAAGACGTAATGCCACTCTAGAAGATTTTTGTTTCAGTAAGTTAGTTGCATGAGCCAAATGTTGTGAAGATAATGGGACAGAATATTCTGAAAAGACAGAGAAAATATGCAACAGAGGCTGTTGTATGGTTTGCCCATATGGCGCTTTCAATAATTTATGAAACATGGTCCAAAGTTGATACTAATTTATCAGTGTCTCATAGACAGAGATATTAGCTTCACTCTCCAAAAGGAACATAGACTACAGTCACCCAGCATATATAATCACATACTAAATACTGGTATATTAACTGTAATAAGAAGCTCCATTACAAAAACCACAAGGTTAATTTGATTTCAGGACCATATTTTTAAATTAATTTCTTTGTGCTCAGGTTATCTGCAATCCAGCAATTTTGTAGGGGGAAAAAAAAGAGGTAACTAAATTAAGAAAATGATGCCCTATTAGCTAAGAAGTCAAATCTGGACCATTATTTGGAAACAAACTTCATGCTATCTAAAATATGTTGGAAAGATATTGCTCAATAGCAGGATTATATTGCTGACTACCTGTATATGTCACCGTGTATGTTAAAAGCAGGGATATAACTGTGAAGTAAGATATATGCAAGTATCCCTAAAAATGCCAAGGCAGTGGAAGGAATTCAAGAAAATCTATTCTGAAATCAAGAACACTAAAAACTTACAAAGGAAAACTGCACCAGGCTGCAAAGCACTGGGTGTCCTCTTCCTCTTCAGGCTTTATCATCTTCACCGGCCCCACCTGGCCATCTCCAGGTGGAGGAGGCCCTGTGACACATCTGTGAGTGTTACCTCTCTCCTCACATACCAGAGAGAGAGAGAAACCCCACAGCTCTCTCTCCAATGCAGAAGGAAAAGATAAAAAAGCCATCTAACCACCCCTGATGTTACAACCCAACTCTGAAAGAGAGGGTAACTGAGGTTCTAAATAGATCCCTTGGAGCTGATTAGAATGAAATGACACTAAATGACTGGTGTTTATATATATGTACTTAAGCCAAGTTTTTAGAAAAACTTGGTTGCAATGCAAAGGAAGTATATTGCAGTTTTGGTTATTAACTATAGAAATATAGCAATGTAATATAAAAATAATGCTTAAGAAGATATATATGGATAAGAAAGAAAGCAAAAAAAAAGGACTAGAGTAGATAGTGGCAAGGAAAGACATCACCATCCATGGATCTAGTGACAAGACCTGATTGTTACAATTTAAATGACCATTGGTTAAAATGATCGTCTTGATCCACTTGGGGTAGGAGAAGCCCACAAAACACAAACTTCAATATACATTCATGTTGAGGTGAGAACGCTGTTCAGCACTTAGAAGCCAGAGGACTTTTCCTTATAACATGGCATTGCTCAATCAGGTGATCCACAGAGAGTTTTAAATGCTCTTTTTAAGCATCATCTATAGATTATGGTCAGAGAAAAAATACCATATTAGAAAGATTGCTGATCTGCCAGGTAATACAATTGGCTTTCATATGTTGTTCCTGTCTCAATGTTTGGTACTATTTTACCCCATAACAACAGCAAGATCAGTGTTTCTCCTTTTAGGAAAGTTTACCTATTTCTAATTCTGTAGTGCTGCCCCTTTCTGCCTATGGAATTAATTCTTTAAAAATATAAACATACAAAACAGTTATTACATTAATCTTATAACTGAGAGGGGACTCAGGGGAAAAAGGAAAGATAACAAGGAATAATAAAACTGATGATATAAAGATGATCAGAAACAGAGATATACATACTTATGAGTGTTTTTATCACGTTAACAGAAACTCACAGAATGCTATAAATTACAGGTTCAGAAAACAGAGGCATCTCATCTTACTGCCACAGATGATGTGTTAGTAGTAAAATCCTATGAAGAAGATGCATAGCTCAATTTTTTGGCATTTCCCAAATTACCTGTGAAATTCCTACTCATTAACAAACATTTTTGACAAAAAAGAATGGCTTAGTCTGCTTTAATAACACAGCAGCAAAGTCATCAGATCTGCATCCATGTAATAGAGGAAAGAATTTTGACCAAATATATACCTAAGTTATTTTCTGTTTGTTTGTTTGTGGTTTTTTGTTTGGTTTTTTGTTTTGTTTTGTTTTTGTTTTGTGGATTTTTTTATTTTTTTATTTTTTTTTTTTTACTTCTAAAAGTTCTGCAATCTATTCTTACAAAAATATGGTTAGCATATTTATTTCATTATATTTATGGTAGTCATTTAAAAATGTGCAAGAATATTGCTTCAAGTATTGCTGCAATGGAGCTTTCACTCAATAATTACATGCCTGATAAATAGCTTTATAAATCTCTCAATACACTCAAGGAAATAAAAGTTCTTCAGAGACCTTTTCTTACAAGCATTACTGCAACATCTAGTAGGACAGAATGGATATCTGATGTGACTCAGCAAAATTTGTATGACGTCTTCCAACAGGAAGTACATAAAACCAGTTTCTGTGAGTGACAATGCTGAAAGAATATAAGATATTGTCAGAACAGTAAGAGCAGTATCCTTTTTCACTGAAATTGCATAAGATCAAACTTTACACAGTTAGAGTGGATCAAAACTTCTAGTGACTGACACCTCTTGACTCAAATATGATTCCAAGTTGGCAATATCATGAAATGAAAACATAGATGAATAATGCAGACAACGAATGAGCAATTAACATGCATTTTATGTCTATTACTCCATGCTCTGACACATTGTTAGAGGTATTTTCAAGCTTTTATCTTTTGATTTTACAAAACCTTGCCAGAAAGTGTGTTCCTTGGGAAGTTCTCTCTCATCTAGAGAATCTGCTTTTGGAACATCTACACAACCCACAACATAAAATCAGCATATCCTCCTCAGCCAGCTATACTCTGTATATTCTTCATGATTGGTGCTTCAAACCTTCTCATGTCATGCATCCCATCTTTCCCACTTAGGTTTCCATTGTCTGCAGACTTGTACATCCTCTTCAATGGTCTGTTTATTCCCTGCTGTATCCTGCCTTAGTCTACCTTCACTTCTATCTTTTAGCTTCAGTCTCTTCTCACAGCATTGGTTTTTGGTTTTGTGTTTTTTTTTTTTTTTTTTTTTTTTTTTTTTTTTT
>JAWWTY010000001.1:39315142-39333333 GCA_035222235.1 Margarornis squamiger
CATTGTTTTTTGGTTTTTTTTTTTTTTTTTTTTTTTTTTTTTTTTTTTTTTTGTTGTTGTTGTTGTTGTTTTTTTTGTTTGTTTTTTTTTGTTTTGTTTTGTTTTTGTTTTGTTTTTTTTGTTTGTTTGGTTTTTTTTGTTTTTTTTTTTATTTTATTTTCAAAGTTTTTTGCCAAGCTTCTGATCTTTTCTCCCTTCTGAACTACTCTCTGCTCACCAGCACAATCACAAAGGCATTCGATGGCCTTTGATCTCCCTGCTTTGTAAAAGCTAATTTCAACATTAAGCATATTTGTATTTTAAACTCACAAACTGAGAACTTATGAGGTAACTGTATTGATTGCAGTGGAATTTCTGCTAGCTGTCTTTAAGATGTGCTTCCCTCACAATGTTTAAAGTTCACACCAAAAATCCTACTGGAGTTATTATCAGAGTTTTTAGAGAATTTGACCTCATTTGACTGTTCTTAGAGAAATTAAAAGGAACTACTAATCCCTGAGAAAAATATTCAATATGTATCCTATTCTGCAGAATACATTTGATGTAGAAATATAAGCCTGCTGTTAGTTCATCTGAAGGTCATCAGTATCAGTAATGCAAATGCTTCACAGTTCCTATAAATCTCTAAGTTGCCAAGGGGCTTCTGCAATACACAGAAAAATTATTGACTCTTACAAGGCAAGCACTTTGGCAACCAGTCTCAAGTCACAACCTGTAAATATTGCCAAATACGTATCTCTTATAATAATCAGTTTTGAGACTTAAAAACTTATGCCCGAGAGCAGAGGAGAACCGATCCAATAAATAGTTTGTGCCAGAACATTAATGGATGACAGAAAAGTACAAATCTATCTTAAGATTTACACAAATATTCACACTATTCATCATATTCTTTAACAGGCAAATTCTGACATAACACTCAGTTCTTCTGGCAAAGTCACAGGGATAGGAAGAGTAAAGCATAAAGAGGCAGTGACTGGAGAGAAAACTGTGAGTGTAGATGTTAGCTACAAGATGCACAAAAGAGAAAACTCCAAAAGGAAACAGTCCTCAGTCATAATACTGCCCTGGATTGTGTACTGTGTTCTGTATCCTTGTCCTGCTCTCTGTCACAGCCCATAATCATTTCACTATGATTTTTGTTGCATTCAACACTAGAGGAACCTCTCTTCATCTGGTAGACTCCTTGTGTTCAAGGAGAGCACAATGTGACTGAAGGAGGCTTCAGCTTTCTATTTTCCCTCACAAGCTTTAACTCCACAAAACTTATGCTTTGGTATTCGATATCTTCTGCCACTGGAGCTACCTCTCCCTGCATTAATATCAAGTTTTGTCCCGTCTTCTCTTTCAGTTATGACTCCCATATCATTTTCCACCACTCCCACCTTTTTGCAGCATCTTTTGCAACTACTAGCAACCTAGTCTAGTGGAAGGTTCCCTGCCCATGGTGGGGTTGGAACTACATGATCTTTAAGGTCCCTTCCAACATAAAGCATTCTATGATCTTCATTTATGACAATTCCACAGAAATCTGTTTTGTTATTTTCAGGGACAAAGAGCTCAGTTTTAGCAAGACGCATAACTTTTGTTCAGATCAAGAGCTCTATCAGAGACCACTGTGTGTTTGATCAGATTTCCTGCACTTTATAACCTAGCACTTTATGATCTGTACTTCTGCGATTGTTATTAAAATAATAATAATGCTTTATTGATCCCATGATTGCTTTATTTACCTTGCTATTTCCTGTTTTTAATAACAACAATTGAGAAACTGTCTGAAGAGTTTAATTTGTCAGACTAAATAACACCAGCTGTTTGGAATTAAAACATCCAGAAGATAAAAAGTGCAGCCCAATGTTTTCCCACCAAATGTTTCCAATAGATAAAGATTTTATATTGACAATTGCCATTAAACAAAACAAAACAAATTCCCCAAAAACAAAACAAAGAAAATTAAAAAAGCACCCAAACCAAGAAAGTAAATAATGCTAATGAAAGGTTAAGAGAAATATAATTTCAGAGGAATCATTTATGATTGAACCATATTTTCCAGTGTATAGGCTGCATAGAAGAGCTATTTTTGTTGTCACCTTTCACCGTTGTCTCTTGACACTGCAATTTCTCCTCTTACTGTCTCATTTCATGTCAATGCTTCTGCCATGGCCTTTGGTGTGACTGTCAATTCTGCATTATAGGTGGTGGTGAGGGCAGCAGCAACGGCACCTGCGAGAGTGAGAAAAGGAGTCAAGAAAAAAGGAACAGCAGAGATTTCAGCAGGCACTGGATTAAACCTCATTGCTTTTTCAGGCAAGAGGTTTTTTTTGACAATGATCAATTATACACAAGAAATAATGATAAATCTGTCATCTCTTTTCTTTTCATTTCTCCCTTCACTTAACAAAGACAGAAAACAGGGAGCTGCTTGAAACTTCAAGAGGGTGCAGCTTTCAGACAGCTTCTGTAGTGTTGCTTATTTGCTGAGCAATAGTCTCAGATCAGCTGACGTTTCCTAAACTAATCTAAAAAAGGAGTATCTTCAAAAATTCCAAAATTATTAATTTCAAAAATTTCAAATTAATTTGGATAATGAGCTATTGTTGCATTATTTTGTTCTGATAGTTCCCTTTTGAAATATTCCTGCATTAAATTTGTAAGGGAGAGGGAATCTTATTGGTCTACATTATTTTTATTGATTTATTTAAACTGGAAAAAAATATGCCATTTTGCTGTTTACTTTAAATAAATAACTGAATAGTAATTATTCACCAGGCTCTATAACAGTTTGTGCAAACCCACAGGAGTGAGGAGATTTATGAGAGAGGCAAGAGCCTCTTGCTTTCACCAAGTTGCTCCAGAGCAGAGTCTACAGCTCATTGACAGGCTAGTAGTGAGCAAAGGAAAGGAGTCTAGGATGCTCGGAGATGACTTAGCTACAGACCTTCTGTTGCCTGTGTTTTCAAAACCATTCTATGAGTCTTTGGACAAATCCTCACGGAGAGGGTTTTCCTAAATTACTTTAGTGACTGAGCAAAATATTTGTCTTCAAAACCCTTTCAGTTTTAAACTTAATAAGAAAACTGGTACCTAAGTTTGTGTTTTGTCTTGTTGCATTTTTTCTGTACAATGAAGTCCCCCAGGTACTCAACATTTTGTCATCCTGACATTGTCAGTTTTAGTTTGGAGGAGTAACACAAAACCCATTTCATGCTGAGTTCTTTAATACAGTCAGCAAGGTATGCATTCCTCTTGCTCAATACCTTATTTTCTTAGAGTTTTTTCTTCTTCCTACACTAATTTCTAATTAGATGCAAGATGCTTTTGTAGAAATGACAAAATTAATATTTTACCTATCTGGAGGGTATCTTATTCACAGGGCAGTGCTACCCCTAAAAACTACTTTGGACACACAGCCCTTCTATCAAAACCAAGTCCTGATCACGGAAGTCCTAAAGATTGACTAGGCTCAAGAGAAAGACAACATGACTCTTTGGTTCAGTAATCAACACTTTCACTTAGATAGAAGAATTTGGGATTAATTGGCTAATCTGATGACTTCCTCTGCGTGTGGGAAACAATAACTGCATAGACTACATTGACGTTTCTGAGTGAAAAGCCTGGAAATGTAGATTCCTCTTTTTTGGTGGGACATAGGAAACACTTGTCAACCTTTTCATTTGATTCCTGTCTAACATGATGTTTTTTCTAATCTCTTTCTGAGATACCTAACTGTCCTCACTCATCTGGTGTGTCATCCATTGCTGTGAATTCATCCAGGCAGGCACCAATCAGACAGCTTTGACCTGTGCTGTTGATCATGATAATGTTCCTCCTGATAATTCAACACTCTCCAAAAGTTCACAGTCCTTTATGCATTCATCTCATTTAATTGCGGTTTCCTTAAAGTGTCTTAGGTCTAAATAATTCCTACTGAAACAGATGCTCATAAAAGGTTCCCCTCAAACTGACTTTGTTTTGCTTAATCTGTTATCTATTAAAAAGAATGCAAAAGAGTTAGTTTTTGAAAGTTGATACGTTTTGGGGGGAGGGGAAAGTGGAATAGTAAGCAAATAACATACAACAAAACTAGGGTTGTTTCATACATGAAAAAGTTAAAGTGCAAGAAAACATTTCAATTAAGCTATGCCTGATCTCTTCAACATGATTGTACAATGTTAGTCACAGCAAGAATCATCACTAAAAACTTGGAATCTTCTTTGCGCCTTCATTTCAGCCTTTGTGATTTTTTATGAAAGGTAGACCCTCCCGGAACTCAACCCATTAAAGAAAATTATCCATGGATTTCCTCCATTCCTTTCAATCAACTAAGTATGTTGACATCTGTGTTGAAATAGAAAATTAGTTTTATAGTACAAGGGTAACGATATGGTAACTGTTTCTTATGAGCATATAACCTCAAAAGTTATAATAATAGGGGCAACCATGTGTTCTTAAAACTAATTTTATGCTAGTTTTTTACTGGCAAATGTTAGTGTTATCCAGTGTAGCACAATACTTATTTTGTTTAAACATATTTTTGCATACCCTTAGGCATAATTCCCTTTTTCTCCTGAAGATTTTCAGTTTATTGCAAGCTTTAAATTTACAATTCTCTCTGAATATTCAACAGGTTTTCCCTGGAATTATATGAGCAAGTCTTATAAAAAATGTTTTCATATTTTCTCTTGGTTTATCTTTCCATTTCCTTTAATCAATATAACTTCTTAATTTCTTTTCTTTTCTTTTTTTTTTTTTTTTTTTTTTTTTAATTTATCCTTGCATTTTAGAACATACACTGAACAGAATATCCTTTTTTCCCTGACAAATTTGATTTATGTATTTTGGTCAAGTTTATTAAGCTACACATTTACACATTTATTTTTAATCCTAGAAGATACATTTTGGATTTCCAAAAATAGGTAAATAAAACATCTATCTCTTTTTCACAATACATCAAGACAACAGTATGGTTCTTAAAAGGACGGGTGAAAAGAATCCTGAGAAATGGAGCACCTAATTCACATGGCTTTTTTTTTTTTTTTAAATTAAACAAATTACTGTTTACATTTTTTACTATGTACAAAATGTATTTACAGTGTTTGGTAGCATTATTATTCTTGCCTGTGAACAGGAGTGTAGTTCATAGGGGTAAGGCTTTTTTGTATAGCTAAGTTCTACTTGAACCAGCCAGAAAGAACTAACATGAAAGTGCTATAATTTGCATCTTTTTACTTTAGAACTTAATAATAATAAAAATAAAAGCCAAAATTGTAGTTCAGAAAATGCAGTTGTGTGTTCTTCAAATCTTCACAGAGTCCTAGATAATTTAAATAACTCTATCTGCTTATCTTTAGTAGATTATTAATCAGTTTGTCTCAAACCAATAAGTATCAGTTGTGTCATGTCAAGTAAATTATATTTAACAGTATTTTTTATGCACTGGATAATATCTCTAGTACTATTAGAATAGTATGATGGGACCTATGTCTCCAAGTCAAAGAATTCCAGGAAAAAGAAGATTAGTTCTATCTCAAACACAAAATACAATGACATGCTACTAACACAGGCAACAAGAACAGCTGATGCACATCGGCCCTTATTACCAACCACTGATGTTGTATATGGAATAACTTATTAGAAAACTTGAAAGACTCTAAGAGCAAAGAGAAAAAATAAATAATTTCAAATATTCTCTCCCTGGTGTGATTCTGTAGTTAAGACCATGTGAATGCCTTACAATGGGACAGTTGAACAGTCAATGATGTAGTATGCATTTGAACCTCAGCAAATCCAGAATGTAATTTGCTGTGAATGATGAAACACATAATAGCAGAAAAAAAACCCCAACCAAACAAAAAAAACCTAAAAAAACCCCAAAAAAACCCAACAAAACAAACAAAACAAACCAAAACCAACAAAAAAAACCCCACAAAACACAAAAAAAACAACCAACAAAAAAACTCACAGAAAACAAACAAACCAACCCGCAACTAAAACAAAACACTTTCTTGCAGTAGCTTTCTGAGATGTAGAACTTCCATGACAGAAAAATAGAAATTACTTCAGAAATCTCTGAAGACTCTTGAGGAAGGGAGATTTCTATGAAGAATAATTGGTTGCTTAAAAGTAGCAATTATTTTTGAAAATGCTTTTTTTGCAATTCAGTTGGAGTTTTAAACAACTTTTTTCTCTTTTGTCCTGTTTCACAGAACTTGTATTCAATTTTTTTGTGTTATGCTGATTCATGTAATGGAAAATATTTTCATACTAGTAAGTACTCAGCTGAGAAAAAGAATCCTCAAATCTCTGGTTTTTTAGATTCTTTTTTAACTTACACCAAAGTGCACAGCATATTTAATATTTTTTTTAGAAAAGTCAGTTAACTCTTCAGTGCACTGCAGGAATCTTGATGAAAATTGAATTATGCAGATAATGTGAAAATAATATTATAATGACAACCAATAATGTCATCTGCAAGTATTGATATTACTTACATAACATTTTCATGTTGCACTTCAACAGTTCAAATACCAATTTAAACAACCAGAAGAATTCAAGTATACCACGGTTGAACATGTTGCCTTTATGATAGGAAAGGAACATAAGACTTGACCAGTATCCTAAACACGGAGCCGGTCAGTGAATTTAATGCCATTAAAGAAAATATGATGAAACATATCTCTTTGTTTCTTCACGTATTTAACTAATCAGTACCAAGACCACATAATCACAAAAATGCACAAAAAAATATGCGGTATTTTCTCATGAAAAAAATATGTAAAATATCAAAAAGCACCCTAATTAGCCTATTGTGATTTTAAAGAGTACATAAAACTTAAATACTGTTTTAGAAAAATGCTTCTTTGAAAGTTGCCTACTGCTCACCAAATTTGTTGTAAAACAGTTTCAAATATCTGCCTTCTCCTCCCAAAAAAGTTTTTAACTAAACCAAGGATTTACCATTCAAATACATAACAAGTCTGGTGTCTGTTTCTAGTAAAGTCTCAAAACAGATGTAGTAAAGTAATCAAATAAGCTCTATGTATTCCTTAGAATGTCAGGACAGAATTTTTCAGGAGCTTATTATGTGCACTACTACTTTAACAATCAAGAAAGAATAATCAGGAATTCTTTGGAGATAATACTTCGGACTTAATCTGCTTTTATTTCTAGTAAGGAAAAAAAAACTTGAAGAATTTGTACTTTCACATCATCTCCAGGTTTACAGACACTGGATGAGGTATAAAACTCCAGTTATTAGGTTCCTGACAGGCATTCGTGTTCTGATTGGTGGGAATTTTCATTCATCACTGTGGAGCAATTGATTTTCAAATGTAGAGACTCCAAATGTAGATAAACCCTTCACCTTCCAATATAAAAAACAAATAAAAAAATAAAATATTTTTGCAGTATAAATCAAAATAACAATAATTTTCTGAAAAAACTAATTACGATAGTTAACTATTACATCATTAAAGCATCATTCTGCCTTTACTTAAAAATGTGAGCTAAAAAAATCAAATAAGCAATTATTAAATAATTTTATCTAGAAAGCTAAATGTTAAATTTTCATAAGTGTACTGAAAGTAATAAAAGACTGTGTAGATGTATTTGGCATACAGAATACTCTCAGAGTATCTATTTTTCCTGCTGAAGGAAAAATATCTTGTCACACCTCTTTATTCTGCAGTTTTATTAGTGATGCAAAGGTACAAAGAAAATAAATCCAAGCCATTAAAAATTATATGGATCTGGATTATTTGCAGTACTATACACCATTAACCAACAATGGAATGTAATTTTAGAAATATTAGGCCAGACTTTCAAAAGCATTTAGGTACTTGAGGATGTAGGTAGGATCCTACTACCATTTTGAGGAGTCTAAGCATCAGTTTTCCATAAGAGTCGATGACACTTAAGTTTTGAAATACCAGTAGGTATTAATTGACATGTTTAGGTACCTAAATGATTAAATAAAACCTCTTAGCTTATCATTCCCTCTTGAAGAGTAGCCTAATGTTATGGTTATGGGCCCACAAAAAAAAGTTATTATAAAACAATGAAGGTGGGTATACATGGTGTTTCAGCTGTTTCATATTGGGGGAAATGTCAATGTGTGACTTTTTACTCCACAGTCAATAATGAGATATCTTGACACAGGTACACATGAATCATTCTATATTCTGCATATACATAAATAGAAACTGAGAACTGCAGTGGGTAGTAATTTGTATTAATTTTTTTTATTTTGTTACTGACTATTGAGGATGTTGATTATAGAGTATGTTAACAAACAGAGCAGTCATCTTCAGATACATGAAAAGCAGATTCAGGCATTAAATATAACTTAAATGAATGAAAATACTGCCACATAAATAGCTCCAAGAAATCAAAAATAGTCTTTTTTTCACTCTATTGAAAGACAGAAAAATGAAAGCACATACTTTCTCCCAAGTGCTTTGTTTCTTCCTACCCAACTTAGTCTACCCATTTATCTTCTTTTTTTTTCTGCCCGGTCTGATCACAAGCATTGGTGGCACTCAAATGCACTCAAATGGAACTTTCTGCAGCCAGGTAAATGGTGTTTTAAAGATAGTTTCAGTCCCCTGCTCCTTGCCTGTAGACAAAACCTTAAATTGCCATTCATTTCACTGTATTCCAGACATCTTTTAAAACATGATGCAATTGTCTTTTTTCCACGAAGAATTAGATATTACATGTAGAGTCAGATTGTAAAACAGACTCTTTGGTAAAAAAATCCACTAGACATCTTAAAATTCTTACTCTTCCATAATCTCAAAGTAATTTTTCTGCAGTGAAATACTTCAGAAGCTGCAGTGAAAATATTCTGTATTCTAGTGGTATTTTATATTTTCTTTAATGGGTGGTACTGATGATAGGATGGAAATCAAGGCAAAAACTGCAAGGAGAAATAGCCATGCAGTTTATTTCCTAGATAATGTTTGTACTAGGATGTTCTAAAAAAAAAACCCATTAATAAGTAGCTCCATTTTCATATACAATACTCTTATAATACAGTCCATTTGCTTTTGTAAACATACCATGAAGCTTTGGATGACAGGTAATTCACAGCTTCAATATCCTCCACTAATTGAACCTGGATGAAATAGGGAGGACACTAATCAGAACTGATTTCAAATGCTGCTCACTTGAGGGAGTGAAAATGGTATCCTATCCCAAGAGGAAATGTTGATACTGCATTAAACAGACAAGCCCTGTGATATCCTGTGTCTCTCAGGAAAAACAAGAGTCTAATAAACTGCAAAGTATTTCCCTGTTGAGTTAGAACACCAGGAATAAGGAGAAAATTTTAATGAAAATACTTGACTGCAGATGTCCAGGATAATGGCTACCTTCCCATAGCACTCAGTTCCATTCTCCAAGCCTTATTTCTGGTCCCACTATAGAAAGGCTGCTTGCCCAGTCTTTGCTCAGTTTGATAAAGGTGCTTCAGACCCAAGTCTATAAAAACAAGTCTTCAACTTTATTTCAGAGATAATTTTTGAGATCAGATCTTTATTGTCAGATCTTCCACTTTATTTGTTATAAAACTGAGTCTCTAGGAGAACTTTATCAATAGAGGAGAAATTTATATTTATCAATACATAAATATATAAGTAATAGATATTATTGTCTCTAGAATGACTGGAAAGATGCATTTACCAAGGAACAGAATCTATTTGAAAGAACAGATCGTGACAGAACAAAGCGAGACATAAGTGAAGACAGTAGCAAATTTTTGGAGACAGATGTAACACAGTGACAGCAAAGGTGAAGAACAAACCAGAGAGAAATCAAGCTTAGGAGGCAGCTGTGGGGCTTCCATTTGGAAGACAGAGATGCATTCCCCATCAATAAAGACTGAAAACTCTTACAAACCAACCAAAACAGAAATGTAGAGCAACAACTCTAAAACACCTTCTGTTTTCCACAAAAGATGAATAGGATAGACATGAAACATGAAGCCCTGAAAATTGTGCAGGAAGCAAAGGCAAAAAGACATAAACTAAAAGGATTAAAATAAATATCTTTCTTTATCTCTTTCAGAAAATTAGGAACAATCCAATGAATACCAGCAGATCTGAAAACAAAATTGTATAGTTACTTAAAATTTACATACCAGTGGTGTGACTTCAGTGCTTGGAAATAGCAGGTGGGATTCAGCCTGAGATTACCAGATTAAAATTGAACTAATATTCCATTCAAGATTAAGATACTTAGATTTAGTGTTCACTAAAAAGGGCTTAATTATGACTAAGGTAAATAAACAGCCGTTATAGCAAGTAATTCCTTTTCCCACCAACAGGGAGAATATCACTACTTGAACTATGTCTTGAGCATCATCTTTGACCCCTTGCTTGTTCTTATACTCTGCATATGTGTGTGTAAAATAATAATTGCATAAAGAACTTAAATTTTTCAGTTTGTTATAATCTTTCTGCATGCTGCACCATACTCTTGAGACTCTTAAGAAGTCTCATTCACAGATAATCTTCCTAGACTATTACTTTGTCTCTGTCATCATCAACTGATTCTCATGTCTCTACTGCCTGATGCAAGCTGTTTGCTGCACTGATTGAACATCAGCAGCTCCTTGCAGTTTGTAGGTTCTCAGGGAAGAGACTGACTCTGTTCGTCTTTTGTGAAGTTTCTAACATGCAATACTCCCTTAAAGTAGAAATTAGTATTAGATTTTACATAATAGTATTAACAACAATGACTTTTAAAATGAAACTTCATAGAAGCTCTGGGGCGTAAGACATTCAGAGAAAAGTTAATGATCTCAAAACATTTGGACCAAGCCATCTACCCTCAGAATTGTCGGTTATCTGATGAAACCATCTCACTGACCAATTTGCTTCTCACCATGTTCTATTGCATTCTTGTACGCTTTTTTCCCCTGCAGATGAACAGCATATCTAACTAAACACTACTCTCTTGCTTTCACTTTCCAGATTTATAAATCTGATTTCATTAACACAGAAGGAAATATAAACAATTTTAAGGCAGCATGAGAGTTAGTCTAATTTAAATTAGTTTTATGCTACTTCTAAACTGAAATTCAGTATGTTGTATATTTTGAAGTTTCCACTGGGCTCATTGCTATTACACCAATGATCCATTTCTAAACCATGTTAATTTTTTTTTTTTTTTCATTCCAAAGAGAGCAAATAAGAAATACTTTCATATCTGTCTTTGAGACTATCATTAGAGGCTGAATTCAAACTTCATGCACAACCTGAAGAAAGATGTTATGAAAAATATTCCAGGAGTAGCTCAGAAGTCATTGTCAGTCAGAAAGAAAATACTGCACCTTCTCTGGTTTTCAGGATGCTTTTTTGGGCAATAAATTAATTATGGCTTAACATAGCTTTAATTTTCTTAGGGGACGACTTACCAGACAAACATAGAATGTGTTTTCTTTGCTCACAAAATTCTCCAATTTGAACACTGTTTTGATGGCACATCTAGATGCAAGACCTGAAAGTTTGTACAGTGGGGTGAATTTATTTCTTTCTTCTCTGAGAAGAAGTAGACAAATATTTCGGCTAAGATCTCTGCCAGTTATTTCAACCCTGACATGCAATTATCATTATTTCCAGTTCTGGGCTTTAATGAAAAAAAGGTGTGCAAGTTGCCATGACCAGAAGAGATCTGATCTTCATAAAGTGACAATTATGTGGTTTTGGCTCATATCAGTCAAATTCCTGCACTGGAAGTTGATCAAAACCCAGAGACAAGAAAATTGCAAAAAGCAGCATCAATAATACTGTAAGATGATCATTTCAAGATAATACGCTGGCTGGAAATCACAGATAATACCATGATTTACCTGCCAAAGTGATACTCAAGAATGTTCACATTAATCTGTAATGAAGAAACACCTGAGCTTTAGTAGAAGTGTTTACAGCTGA
Organism: Margarornis squamiger; assembly: GCA_035222235.1. NCBI lineage: Eukaryota > Metazoa > Chordata > Aves > Passeriformes > Furnariidae > Margarornis > Margarornis squamiger. The sequence goes on from JAWWTY010000001.1 coordinate 39,327,076, forward strand.
GGAATATTATTGGGTTTTGGTTGTCATCTTCCATCACTTTGTTACCATATTATTTCACTTATGTGTCACTTTATTTCAAGAGAACAAAATTCAGGAAAGAATAAGAGTAAAAGTCTGCAAGATCCAGTTAGGAACTTTGTATGTATTTTTAAGACATTTATACAGGAACAGAAATAAGTTTGATAAATTAACCTTGGCTGGTATGAGAGACTGGAAAAAAATAAAATATTACTGGCTGGAAACAATCCTGTGTGTGGTAGGGGGCAGATCAGGATCTGGTGAGGTTGGAATGGTGCTCTGCCCCACACGGCACCTCTTTGAGAGCCACTGGTACCACTCTGTCACTGGCACACCAGGAGCACTGCTCCACACCCTTTCCCCAAGGCCCCTAACCCGGATCCCAAATGGCTATTAGCCACTGGCACATCTGAAACCCCACACCACACCTCCCAGAGCCCCTAACCTAGATTGCGAATGGCTGGCAGGCAGACTGAAAGCCCCACTTGGGAGGAGTGGCCACAGGAGTCCAGAGCAAACAAAACCAACACCGTGAGGTCCCCCATGTGTATGGTTCTGTTCTTGGATTTGTGGTAACTGGTTCTACACTGGATATAAGTGGCAGGTAGCTATATTTCTCTCTTTCACTCGCTCTTTATTTACTTCTTCTTGTCCTAATTTCCTTTTCTTGATATTTGGGTAACTTAAACCTGGATGGGTTGGAATTTGCTAAGTCAATGCTTTGTGAAATGCTTTCTGTTGGTTAAAGTTTGCTTTAAACTTTTGCCAGGTTCCCTTATTTTCCAAAGTTTGCCTGTGTTATTTTGACCTGAAAAACATCAAAATGTTTTTCCTGTGCACAGCCTCAGGGTATAACAGAACTTAAGGCCCCTTTAATAAATCTGTCGGGGGGGATTTGGGGACTTACATCTTTTTGGTGTAAAACCCCTTCAATGAGCTTGTGGGGCAAGCCCAGGGTCTTACAGCTGGCCACCAGGTAGGTGGCCACCAAGCCTCTCTCTCTCTCTTCCCCTTCTCAGTGGAATAAAGGGAGAAAGTAAGATGGAAAAAAATCGTCATGGAGCAAGATAAGGACAGAGACACTACTTACCAGTTATTATCACAGGTAAAATAGGCTTGACTTTGCATGAATTAATTTAATATATTGCCAATTAATAACAGGCTAAGATAGTTTAAAACAAGAACAAAAGTAAAACTACCTTCCCTTCATCCCTCCTTTCTTCCCAATCTGAATTTGACTCATAATGCTTTTTCCTCTACCCTCACACACTGGTGTTCATTGCTTCATGAACAGACTTCTCCAGTATGGGTGCCTTATGGGACACAGCTCCTCCCGGATAATCTACTTGTGCATGAGCTCCTCTCTACAGGTTGCAAACTCCTGCCACGGCTGTGGTCCTTTATGAGCTCTTCCTGCATCACAGCTTCCTTTATGGCATGGCCACCTGCTCTGGTGTGGGATCCTGTATGGGCTGCCTGGTGGATATCTGACATCGTGATCTTTCATGGACTCATGGAAATGAGGAACCTCTGCACTGGAGCCTGGCACACCTCCTCCCTCTCCTTTTTTCTCTAACTGTGGTGTCTGCAGGGTTTTCTCTCTCTCATATTTTTTTCAGTTCTCTCTCTCACAGGTGTTTTTACCCTTTCTTATCTATGTTATCACAGAGGTGCCACTAGCGTCTCTGATGGGCTCAGCTTTTGGAGCCTGATGGAATTGGCTCTGTCAGACATGGTGATTGCTTCTGGTATCTTTTCACAGAAACCAACCCTTCAGTACTCCCTGCTTACCAAAAGCTTGCTACATAAAACCAATATGCAGCCACACTTCCCTTGTCAGTTTAATATTCAACAATTTAAATAGAGAAGGGTTTTCAAATCTGACATATTTCATTACTAGAATGAATAAACAGATGAAATCAATAATTATTCCTGGCAACCACAGAAGTAAACTTGTCTTGAAGAGCAAAGGCCAAGTTTCTACCTCAGTTAGAACTGTTATTCTGTCCCATGGATTCTATTCCTGGATTTCTATTCTCGGCTTTCTAGTTCTGTATGAGCTTGAACTAGTCACTTGTCTTCTCTCTGCTTAGTACTTGATAGAAGTTCTTCTGAGGTTACTGCATGCTAAGATCCCTATTGGAGAGTCACTACATTGGAATTACAACAAAAAAGCCCAGCAATTGTTTTTCCTCCTTATTTTATACAAGTTTGCATTTTGAAAAGATACTGGATTTGTCAATATTAAGTAATACATAATATTACTTTATGCATGATTAAGAGAAAATTGTCTTAATATGCTTGGCTGGTGGAGTAAAATTTGATGAGGCATTCCAGTGAAATATACAGATACACATACCTTCACCCGGCACCTGTTTCACTGTTAAAGGAGAAGTTGCTGCCTGAACATTGTTACACTATTCAAGGAGTCACACACACTCCACCTCCACTCCAGTGATCTCCAGTGAGCCAATGGATGCACCTTTCAACTCCTTGCTCTTGCACACACTCACTCATGGACATGCTTCCTCCTTCTGTGGACTCAAGCTTAGGTTTCCCATAGCAGAGTCTCAGGCATCATATTTATAAAAATAAATAATTTAACAAGGTGCTACGGCAGCAGGTCAGCTTGAGCTGGGTGCCTGAAGAGATGGATACAGAATGAAGAAATACTTGGGTCATTATACCCTTATGAATTATGCACCCACCTCTCTTGCACTCATCATATGTCTTGCACACTTTTCTTGGTCCAACAGATATTTTTCATCTGGAGTCTTCTAACAACTGGTTGGATTCTTTCTTTTTGTCCGTACAGGCAGATCACTCACTGTTCTTATCTTGTGAACTACAGCTTCTGCTGAGAGTTGTAATCTCCTTATCTTCTTGTTTGAACTTCTGGTGATCTGCTTTCTGGTAGGATATGGGAAACGATAAAAGCTCTGGACCTGGGATAAACACTACTTATCAACAACCAAACCATCAGTGCACTATAAATATTCTTCTCATACTAAATACAAAATGCAGCACTGTACTAGCTACTAGGAAAATTACTATGAAAATTAATTCTATTCCAGCATATCTAGGTGTAAGTTCACAGCTTGCAGACTAAGGTTTCTTCAAACCCATCTACTCATGCTAAGGAAGTAAAGCTAAGGCAAACAGCGTACTAAATCACACAGTATTTTAACTCTATGCAACTCGTTCTATATAAAACATTTATTTAAGCTAAGCAACTAATATCTCTCAACATTCACTTCTTGATGTTAGCAGATTCTTCTTCATTTCTCTATTAGTCCGCTGCAGCCGATAAACAAATATCAGATGGCTTCAACAGAAAAGGCCTTTTGTTGTTTTTTTCTAGCACATGTATGTAGTATGCAGAGCTACAGTACATGTCCTGGAATCTGCAGACCCAGAAGGCTAGAACAGTCTGTCTACCTTTTCACTCTTGCTTTAGAGCTTATCTGTTTGTACACTGTCCCATGATCACGTAGTTGTACTGGACATCACTGAATGCTTATGAGATATTATTTTGAAAGTTCTAATTTGCTCTAAAGAAAAATAGAGATTATTTTTTTTTTTATTTTTTTTTTCCTGTGCACAGAGAGATAAACATTTGATTAACTTCCATTTCTAGAAAGCAGTATTTAGGGACAGGTACATCAGGAACAGGAAGAATGCCATGTATCCACTTCTTTGGTTGTACCTTATAATTGTTACATCAAGTCTACCTTTTCCCAAGAACAGTTCAACACAAAAGCAACAACAACCCAAAACAACAGAAAGAAAAAAACAAACAAACAAACAAAGCAAAACCCATGGACCATACTATGGTTTACTTTGAATAAGAAGTTTTCTGAACAGACTTTCAGTTCACTAGTAAGAATCATAAGAAGCAGCTTTTTGCACAAACACATTCAAGCAATGCTTATGAAACACTCTGCATATCAAAATAGTAGTCAAGACTGAAGAGCCGTAACTCCCATTTTCTGGAGTATGTTTGCAATAACATGTTTCAATAGTGTTTTACTTTGAATGGATCTGAGCTGATATTGTTTATATGTGTCATTAATCCACCTCTATTCAGGCTGCACTTCTTAGAGGTATCCTTCATGTTTCCCTGACTTTCCAACTTTTTGCTTACAAACCTTATCATTGTTCTATTGATAACAGAGCTGTTGCAGACTTAGTCTTCAATGGACTGCTAGCCTGAATGTTACTGACATTGCTGATGACATTAGAGGCTGAAACAGCGGCTTGGTTTTCTCACACTTTTGAAGGTACTAAGATCTCTTGTAAAATGCTGCATTTTTTTTACAGATTGAAGTGATACACACTAGAGCCGTATCCCCTGCAATATTATACAGCCAATCATCTGCTTGCTGGACTGCTCCAAATGTGGATTTAGAGTGGTGATATTAATGTTTGAAAAAATGCATAATCAGACATTGTTTGCCAAAAGAGAGATTCCTAGTATAAATTCTTTCTTGAGCCTGTATTGATTACTGTTGGAAGTAAAAAATTGGCTAGATTTACCTCCTTACTGCATCTTCTGATGGGAAACTTGCACAGAAGCTAAAGGGAATAAACAGATAGCTGAGAGGCAGAAAGAGAGTCACTGCACTCAAAATGCAGATAGAAGACATAGCTCTTTAACTATGCATGACAATTCTGTGGGACAGTTACAGAATCACAGAATCAACTAGGCTGGAAAAGACCTCTGAGATCACTGAGTCCAGCCTATGATCTAACACGACCTTTGTCTGCTAGACCAGGGCACCAAGTGCCATATTCAGTTTCTTCTTAAATATCTCCAGGGATGGGGACTCTGTCACCACCATTGGCTTTCTTGGCCACCTGGGCACACTGTTGGCTCGCGTTCAGCTTTCTGTCAGCACCACCATGTCCCTTTCTGCCTGGTCACTCTCTAGCCACTCTGTCCCCAGCCTGTAGCACTGCATGGGGTTGTTGAGACCAAAATGCAGGACCCAGCACTTGGCCTTGTTGAACCTCATACCACTGGATTCAGCCCACCTATCCAGCCTGTTCAGGTCCCTCTGAAGAGCTCTCCTGCCTTCGTGCAGGTTGACACTCCTCCCCAGTTTGGTGTCATCTGCAAATTTGCTAATGGTACACACAATCCCGTCATCCAGATCATCAATAAAGATATTGAGCAGGACCGGGACCAACACTAATCCCTGGGGGACACCACTAGTGACTAGCTGCCAAATGGATGCAACACCATTCACCACCACTCTCTGGGCCCAGCCATCCAGCCAGTTCTTAACCCAGCAGAGAGTGCCGCTGTCCAAGCCATGGGCTGCCAGGTTTTCCTGGAGTGTGCTTTGGGCTATGGTGTCAAAGGCTTTGTTGAAGTCCAGGCACATTACAACCACGGCCTTCCCCTTGTCCACCAGGTTGGTCACCTGGTCATAAAAAGGTCCTGCCCCTCCTAAATCCATGCTGTCTGTGTCTAATTCCTGTCCGTCCTTTAGGTGCCATGTGATCGGAATCACGATGATCTGCTCCATAACCTTTCTGAGCACTGAGGTCAGGTTGACCAGCCTGTAGCTACCCGCATTCTCCATCTGGCCCTTCTTGTGGATGGGCATCACACTGGCCAACTTCCAGTCACCTGGGACCTCCCCACTGAGCCAGGACTGTTGATAATTGATGGAGAGCAGCTTGGCTAACTCTTCCTCAGCTCCCTCTTCTTTCTTGAAGTATGTTCATCCTTCCTGGACCCCTTTGATTTTAAGCATTGTTTCCCAAGGTACTCTCTGAACCAGCCTCCTGAATAGGCCAAGTTCTGTCCTCTTGAAGTCCAGGCTAGAGGTTTTATTGATACCCTTCCTTAGTTCACAGACTATTGAGTACTCATTTTGTGGTCTCTGTACCCCACTGACCACCACATCTCCCACCAGCCCTTCTTTGCTTGTAAACAGCAGGTCTAATATGGCCCCAGCCCTGGTAGGTTTATTTATCAACTGCAATAGGAAATTATACTCTGTACACTCTTGGAATCTCCTAGACTGACTCTTCTCTTCTGTGCTGAGTTCCCTTCATCTGTGAGGTTAAAGTCACCCACAAGAACAAGGGCTGGTGATTTTGAAATATCTGCCAGGTCCTTGTAGAGTAATTCATCACTCTCTTCATCCTAATTGGGTGTCTGTAACAGACTTCCACCAGGATGTGACTTGTTGGCCTTCCCCCTGATTCTGACCCATAAATACTCAACCT
>JAWWTY010000001.1:39333433-39346574 GCA_035222235.1 Margarornis squamiger
CAGCTGCTCTGCTGATTTCACTCCTAACCCTGGCTTTCCACACTTAGGCTCATCTCCAGAAAGCCTGGTTTCTACCCCTTCCCCCTTCAAATCCCAACCACTGTTTATATGGGTTAGCTAATTGTAGACAAAACATTCTAATTTGTTTCTGATTTCAACAAATCCTAAACCCACCAAATGTAAAAAAAATGCTTATGTTCGTTTTCTTTCCCCCAAAAAAATGTAAACAACAACAAATCCGCTGAAACTTTACAGAAAATATTTTCATTTTCTGGCCTCCCATACTGTCAGTGATCAGCTGCAACAAATGAAGTAGTGCAAGCTCTTTTTATTTGGTTCTTCTGGAATATATGGATTGAGATAATGAAGGTTTAGAATGCTAATGTTTCATTTGTCTATTCTAGCAGGTATAAATAAATGAATAAAAAAGGTTGATTTAACCATGTGAAGACAGCTTAACATTATTTAGGAGGGAATTGGATCAGAAGTCATTAGAATTTGTCAGCTTTTGCTAAAACTCTCACCATTCATCAATAATACATTTGTTTAGGAACTTGTTTTCCTTATTCTTCGTATTACAAAGATAGTGGTAACTTTGGAGAAAACTGAACAGATGAAATCTTAACCTCACTGAATTTCATGTGTATCTTTTCCTCTTCTGGACCAGGATTTCATCTGTTGTGCCCTCTACTTGGAGGTCTTCCATTCATACACTAAGCAGCTATTTCATTGATGAGATCTAATGTAATTGTATCTATGTAGTTCATTAAAGAGAAATATCTAACAGCTTAATACTATCAGCAAAACTGTATAAGTCATCATTTCTTTAGCTGTGATATTCATGTGGTAACCTAAAATAAAAGCAGGCCTTTTGTGTACCTTCGGTTGACAGCCTAAAAATCAAAGTAATATACTGTCATTGAAACTTTCTTACTGAATGAATAATACATTGAAAAATAATTTTATATTAATGAATCAAAAAAATCCAACTTCAATATTGAATTTGTAGTGGTCAGTCTTTGACACTACCCCATAGTGGTGTGGAGGTTCTAATGCAATATTGTTATGTGCAGATCTCAATACCCTGAAACCAGAACAGGAGCAGCCTGTTCAGTGCTAAGGAAGCTGTAACCCTGAGGAAAGACTAATGAAGATGACATTTGTTTTCATGTCTAGTGAAGGTTATGTTTGTTTTCATGTAGTGGAAGTATCTATTGAACAGAAATAATGAATTTAGGAAATAAATATGTAAAGCTTTGGGTCAGGCAATGCATCACAGTAACTTATATGACTTTAACTTTCAGTACAGCAACAGAAGGACAGGTCTATATGTTTATGTCTGCTCCCTGAAGCAGTCCACTGCAAAATCAGTCTTTCTATCCCAAATGTTAGTCTACTTTTTTTTTTTTTTCTGTTCTAAAAGAGTACAAACTTGGAGTTTCTGATTACATTTCTTCTAATTAGTTCTCTCATATAGATATAGAAATTTATTAGAAAAAGATGACTAGAAAATATTACAATAACCTGAAGTCTGCAGTGGTTTACAAAAATAACTTGTGTTTACAATGTGTGATGTAAAAAGGTTGGGGTTTTTTTAACCTCTCCTATAGGCAGGCTTTTGAATTTTTGCAAGTGGATTAATCTATCTACATGATGAAGTGCTCAGGCGTGTAAATACCTGTGGCCTGAGCTGAATAAATCTAGTGTGGTTCAATACCAGAACTCAAGTGCAACTAATAAAGATTGATGGCAAAGTGAAAGTTTCTGATTCATCTAATGAGCTTATTGGTGCATTTAGAACTATTCATCTGGCAAACCTTTTAACATTTACATTGGGATATGTCTATTTGCAAACAGCAATTTTGGTGTTTACATTTGAAATTAAACATGTTTTAGATATATGGATTTCTTTTCTGCAGGTTCTGTCATTTGATTGAAAGAGTCTGCTTGTTTTTCATGATGATTTTGTTTTCTTTTGCCTAAAATACTTCATTTACTTAAAAAGGAGATGATAAAGGTTAAACATATATTTAAAGACGTAATTATTTTAAAAAAAAATTTGTTCCACTAACTTTATGCAATTCATTTTAGTGGGTATTAATTACAAAGAAATTGAGATGCACCCTTTGCATGTTTAACCAAAGAACAGAGCAGGAGCTGCATGCCTATTGTCTTCTTATGCTAAAGCGTGATTGGAACTGAATTTTCTCAATTGCACCACAAATGTGCCTGCATGTACTGAGCTGCCAGACATGGTAAAACTTTATCATAGCTCTGTGTGATAAAATGTCAGGTATCTGGCAAAATCTGCATGTTGTTTTTTTTCTCTGAGCTGCTAAACACAAAAGGATTTGGACTAAAAACTCTTTTAGCAAACCATTAGTGCCAGGAGGACAGATGGAGGAGGAGTAATCACTTATGGAAATGATTGAAGATGGTAGGACTTTAAGGAGACACAAGTTTCATTTCAAGAGCCAGAGGTTAACACAGAACAGTACAATAGGGATCAAAGCTCTGCTTCCTGAAGCAATAGTTGCCTACATGTGCAACCTCCTCTTAAAGTCAATGGAGATAAGACACACAGTAGACCTTAATTCCGCTTAAAAAATGTAAGGATTTAGTTCTTCTCAAAGATAAGCAGCAGACAGTATTTCAGACATCCTATGGTGTAAGGATAGAATATCCTTTCTGGAAGATTTCACTATGAGGAGATGGAGTTTTTCGCTGAAGAAAGCTTTCCTGCCTAGAAGAAGCATCTTTCTCTAAGACAGTTTTGGATGTTTTTTCCTCTTGCATTCCAGAGACGCTCTCTCTGGTATGAGGAGAGAGATAAGCAGTCACAGACACATTGGGGGCCTCCATTGTGGGGAGAGCCAGGGAGAACCAGTGATTATAAAAAGCCCTGAGAAGAACAGGGAGGGTGTCTTTCTCAGGCCTGGTGTTTGGAGTGCCATTAGGATAATCTTCTTTTAAGTCTACTGTTCTTGACTTTGGAAATAAATTTCCGTGACATCCTTCCACTGCCTGACATTTTGTGTGTACCTGCGTGTTATCTTACTTCAAATATGGTAATTGGGGCATCAACACAGAGGTGACAGCTGTGACCCAGGAAACTGGGAACAGCTGTTAGACACCAGATGAGTAATTATTAGATCAGAACCACCTTGCAGTGGGTGCATGTGTGTGTGTAGGGGAAAGGGATGGGCTGAACCTTGCAAAGGTGAGATGGTGTTGTATCCCTCATGGCAGCCCCTGGAGCCCACATGGGGAAGCCCTGGAATGGCTGTCAGGCACAAACAGCCTGGGAAAACAATAACACCCCACAGCTCCTGGAGCCCCTGACCCAGCTCGGATTGGCAGGGACAGTGAGAACACTGCCCTCAGCCTGGCCTGGGACCCCAGTGTGGCCAGAGGGGCTATCTGTCATAGGGACTAGAGCAGATAAACCCAAGTTTGCCACATGCCCTGCCATCTGGACACGTGGCAGATGGTCTTCCACAAGGTTCCAATTGTAGCTATATAATTTATCTCTCCCTTGTTCTCCTTCTCTCTTCTTGCTCCCTCTGCTTTTCTTTCTTTGCTCTTTTTTTTATGCTTTCGGTGACTTGGAGGTGGAGGGATTGGATTTTGACTTAAGTGTTGCAGATAGATGGATCTTGACTTAAGTGTTGTGGATTGGTATGTACTGGATTGGTATTGCAGTGGAACATTTTGTCTAGCTTGTGTAGTGCCCTTTTTGAACTTTCTCCAAGTTCCCTTATTTTCTCCCCTAAATTAATAAAGATAACTCTTTGGAACAAGTCCATGGCTTATTCTCTTGATGTTATCTCAAGGTATTAATGAAGTCTTTACATATATTTTAAAGTAAAACTCCTGCCTGAGCCCATGAGCTTGCAAATCCCAAGGCTGGAGTGTTATAACACCTGGTTTAAGCCTTCCAGGTTGGCAGCTGAAGACAGTCCTCCAAGAATGAGTCTCTCCAATAACTCAAGAATGGGTGCCTCCCACAGGTTACAGTTCATGAACTACTTCAGTGTGACTTCCCCCACGTGGCCACAAGTCCTGCCAGGAGCCTGCACAGGGTTTCCCACAAGGTCACAGCTTCCTTCTGGCTTCCACCTGCTCCAGCATGGGGTCCTCCGTGGCCTGCAGGGTGACAGCCTGCCTCACTGTGGTCTGTTCCATGGGCTGTGCCGGAGCACCTCGGCCCCAACTCCTTTTTCACTGGCTTTGGCGTTCATTCTGTCACTGACTTTGGCAGGCCTGTATCTTTCACACATTCTCACTCCTCTCTTCTGGGTGCTGTTACACACTGTTTTTTTTCCAGCTTTTCTAAATATATTATCCCAGAAGTACTACTATTGCCATTCATGGGCTCAGCCTTGGGCAGTGGTGGGTCCATCCTGGAGCCAGCTGGCATTAAGTCTGTTGACATGGGGGAAGCTTCTAGGAGCTTCTCACAGAAGCCACCCCTATAACCTGATCACTACCAAAAGCTTGTCATGCAAACCTAGTACAGCCCTGAACTTTCACTAAATTCAACTTTGCCATTTAGCCTTAAAATTATAAAATCAAGTGCTCTCTATAGACTATGGAAATACATATTTCCATATGAAAGCATAAACACACGGTGTTCATAAAAGAATTCACAAAATAATGACTTGTAGCTAGTAAAAGGAATGTTACCTTTTTTTTTTTTAATATCCCATTCAAAATTCAAACATCATTTCAGTTGCATAGAGTTATGTTTATTACATTTCGAACTAATTCTGTTCAATACGACTTCTGTGCAGACAAAAAACAAAACTCTGACAGCCAACAAGGACAGGATTACAATATCACTGGCTTATTTGTATTCCCACATTACATCTTCATCTTGCCAACAGTGAAGTCTGGCCCTGAATTTAAAATTAAAACCAAAATAGTCCTAAAACATCTCTCTCTTTTTCTCTCTTTTTTTTTTTTTTTTTTTTAAGTCAGTGCTCAGTTGGTTTTCATGTCTTGAAACAGTATGTTAAATTTGCAGGGTTTGTGGTGCCTTTGAAAAAATCTTTAAAGAGTAAGCTCTCAAATGCAATTATTCACCCTTCAATGTACAATAATTCATGACTATGAAAGAAAAGTCTTAAGCTGTAAAAGAAAATATGTCTCAGACGTACAATTATTCACAAAAAAGGTTTCAAAGAAATACTGCAAAAATAAAAACAAGTAAGGATTTTCTGAGGATGAGAGATAAAATCTTCCAGCTATATTTTCAAGAAACTACAGACAATGGGATCAAGTGAGAATCTTTGGAAAGAAGGCTTAATGATCACATAACAGAGAATTGAGACCATCTAACTGTTATTAATTTGTTCACCATTTATATATGTAGTTTAAAAGGAAGGATCAGGCTCAAGTTTTAGTTTGTAAATATAGAAGTAAAAACATCCAAAAGATTTCAGCTGACTGACAACTGACACCATTTTTCTTCATTATTCTTCAGAAATGGAACATTTTGAACTCAGAAATGATGCTTCCTTTTCCAACATCACATCACGTGTCATGTGATATGTTTTTGCATGTAAGTAGAAAAAACAACAAGAAAATCCAGACTTACCAATTCTCAAATTGAAAAGATCATCTTGAAATTACTACTTGTTCTAAAAGGACTGCTTTAATTTGTTAACAATTCCCAGTGAGAATAAGGAAAGGAATAATTGCTGTGCTGTTTTCATTGCAGATAGCAACAGTACATGCAAAGGTGTGTCTATACTGTATTTATGTAGTTCTCAAAGTTGATCATATTTTGGAATCTGATCTTGGTGTGATGTTTTGTTTTGTTGGGTTTTTTTGTTTTGTGTTTTTTTTAATGAGAAACTTGGTAATTGTTTCTTCTTTTGCATTCCTGAATCACAACTCATTTTAGTATGTAGAGTTGAAGATTTCATCACATTTATCATATCTATCTGTCATATGAGATAGATAGATAGATAGATAGATAGATAGATAGATGAGTATTTATGCATTTAAAAATCTCCCTCTCATCTCTTTCCTATATTCCTCTTGACAATCAAACCTTGAAAGTGTTTCTTCCCCTTCGTCCCACTACTTTAAGAAAGCTGTTCAGCATTTTACCTTGTACAGTGACAATGAAGAGCCATGAGCCTACTGTAATCAGAAGTGTGATTGCAGCAATGCGAAGCTAGATCAAAACTAGCTCAGGCACTGAGTGCATTATTATATGGGCTAAACCCAAACCCAACTACATTAAGGACTATGCTGTCTGTAGGGACATTGTGGCCCATGAAGGTCACCACGGCTGCCGTGTGGACTAACCAAAGCTAGCTTGAGAACTTGGACAAACATACAAAGATACGACAACTCACCTGGCCAAAGTTCTACATGGCCTCTATTTTGCTCTCTAATGCAGCAATGTGGAAACAAAGCAACAGGTCCTAGACACAAACCATTGATGCTGGTCTTTCTTTCCACTGTTTTATCCAAAGGGAGAACTTTAGATTTGAAGAAAATTTACAGTAGTGCATGTGGTGTAGGTTGCCTATTTACCTCACTCAATTTCTCCTTTCTTTAAATAAATATTTGCATATAAATAGTTTGGAAGAATATATTAGCCACTGAGGATAGTGGAAAAAGGAATTTGAATGAATTTTAAATCCACCTGAGGTTTTTTTCCAGACTTGGAAATTTATCTGTAAAATGAAATCTCTTCACAAAACACAGTATCTTTAAGTTGTCAACACTCCTGCTTTTGAAAATTATGTCACTGTTGGAGAAATAAAGTACCACAGAAAGCAGCATAATTATATGCTGCCATATTGATCCAGTTTAAAAAACTTCAAAGCAGAAAAGCAGTATCCAACAGCAAAATGTTGAGACAGAAATGAAATTAGGTTCAGAGAATCTAAGGAGAAATCTAAACTGAGGAAGCAGTCTGATGGAAAGATGACCCTTTTGAGGCAAACCTTTTCTGTTTTTCATGTATATAAGGGCAAATCAAAATTGTTGAAAGAAATGTTAGAGGAGACGTGTAGAGTGAGACAGAGATAAACAATTCCAGGCTATGTTCCGTGGTGTCCATTCAGGCAATTAGTGAAAAAGGCAGATACACAGATTAGCTACAGCAACTAATAAATGCATGTTTTACAAAAAGCAGATGAAGAGAGGAGTAGGGCATGTTTTGTAAGGTCTTGATTTTTATTTCATGTACTGCATGAAAGGATTGATTTTTTTTTTCAATCATGAGTCAAAAATATGTATAATTATAAAATCTAAGAACAATAGATTATTATTTATTTATAATTGATATTAAAATATATGTCTATCCATAAAAAAATAGATACTTTCTAGCTTTCTCTGTTGTTTGTTTGCCTTTTTGAGATTCATTTAACAATCCGTTGTTGAGTATTTGTCCATTGAAAGACCTGGAACCTTTTCTTTAAATGAAATCCAGTCATCTCCACTAGTTATATATGTCCAAGTGCTTAAATTTTAAATAGAAAAAGTCCTTTTCATTATGAAACTGAATGAAAAGTGAGAATACGGAGTGTGTTCTATTTAATTAGAAAAGAAAAAAAAAAGAAAAAAAAAAAAGATATGTTACCTGGATAATTACAGTCTTGTTAGCCAGCATTGATCTGAGGTCAATAGCTGACCTGGACCTTATTATTAAAGAAATACAGGAAAAAACAAACAAAACCCAACCCAAACCAAAATAAAACCAAACAAAAAACAGCTTATGTAAAATGGATTGTGACAAACTAAATTTATCTACTGCTTTCTTCTGTTTGCTTTCTGAAAGAGAATAAAGATTGCCTGGAAAAGGTAATAGTGTTTACAAAGAGTAGCAGCATCTGCCTTTGGTTTAAGACCTCAAAATATTTTGGTTATACGGTGTACATTTGGAGTTGCATTTATGATGCATAAAAAATAATTTTTCAACCAGAAATCCTTAAGCAAGAAGATCTTTAGTTGATTGTTTCAGGGCCTGATTGTATTTGCCTGAGTGTTTTTATACATAACCTGGAAAACTCCGAGTAATTGTCTCAATACAAGGAATCATGCCTTGGAAGCACTATGTCATGCCTGAGGAAACTATTTGCTAACGTTGTTTCCTGCACTGGAATGTAAAAGGGAAGGACAAATCTTCTTGAATAATTGTTTCAAATATCCAATGGTAGGAAGAAAGGATACCTGCAACTCTATCTCTTCTCTTCAAGAAGGCTGAAGAGGGACTTTTTATTGAGGGCATGCAGTGATAGGACAAGGGGGAATGGCTTTAAGATGGATATTAGGAAGAAATTATTTTCTGTGGCAGTGGTGAGGCACTGGCACAGGTGGTCCAGAGAAGCTGCAGACGCCCCATCCTTGGACTAGTTCAAGACCAGGCTGGATGGTGCTCTGAGAAACCTGGTCCAATGAAATGTATCCGCCAATGGCAGTGGGGTTGGAACCAGACAATCTTTAAGGTCCCTTCCAGCCCAAACCAATCTGTTATTCTACGATTCACACCCTGATCAGCATGTTGCTGTCATAAAGGAGAGTAAGCACAAACTCTTTTTAATCAGGAACTTCTCCTGTGTAATATCATTTACAGTAATCTGATTATCACATATAAACACACATGATATCAAAAATGTGATCCTGATTTAATACAGCATTCAACAGACAAGATGCAGATTTCTGAGGAGATCATAAATTGCATGATTGACGTGGAAAGCACACTTGTAAATTTATGAAAGTTTGGAAAATTACACAGTAAATGTACATGTGTAAGGTAGATCAGACAAAGAAAATAATCAAAAGGCAGCACTGAGTATGTTGAGATGAGACAGCTGTGAAGAGCCATCAAAAAAAGCTATCAAAATTTCTTTTAGAGATTGAGGAATTTGGTTATGCTTTCTTATTCTATCAGGCAATCCATTGTAGCAGATAATAATGTGATAGTTCTACTGGTTAGTTTTGAGTCATTTTTCCTATTTGGTAAAACAATCAAAGGCAAAATCAAAGAGAAAATGAAAAGCAATAGGAAATAAAGAGGACATAAAAGGATATACATGTTTATGCTTATATCCTCAAATTATCAGGCTCTTGAGAAGAGCCTGGAAACAGATTTTGCTTTTGTACTTTGGTTCCTCCTCCATTTTCCTCAATATTAGGTATTCTATTTGGCTTGTTTCTTCTTAGAGAGAATCTATCTACTCCTGTGCTGCTGGTTAAATAGGCAGACTATTCTTTTTTTCTTAATGAGGGAGAAGGGAAAGAACAGAAAAGAATTCACAAGTGAAGCAAGGGCAGAGTAGATCTCACAGGACTCTCAGCAGGGCTTCAATTAGTACAATACTACTGTATGTTGCCCATTTTTAGTTCTGCTAGAGCACCAAACTCATTGTCATTGAGGTCTTTAAATCATAAAGCTAGAATGTGAAGAGAAAAACAGAGACCTCATAACCTTCCTCTTCGCAGAAGCATTTTTCGAAAAATTTTCTCAATGTTCTGCCCACATCTAACTGCCTGTTTGTCAACCTGTTTAAGAGGCGATGGATAGAGAAATCAACTCCGTAACTATATTTTTCATTAAGTGTACCTGATTTCAGCAGATCACTTTTTCTCTATTGAATTCTGACCTTACTTTTATTTTTTTTCAACCAGACCCAAGCCCCAAACTTCTATTATACTTGTAGGTCTTGTGTCCTACAATTCTGCCAATTAATGTAGTTAGTTACCTTTCTTTTTCATCTTCTCTACATCATTGCATTGTTGGATTGTTGTCACAATAGTATAGAACATTTTATATGACAGAATTTGTAATCTTTTGTTTAGTTTCTTCCTCTGTCCATATTAAATTAGTTTTTTGGCACAGGCTCAGTTAGCCTCAATAAAATGCATTTATATGTTCTGTGCAAACATAACTCTGTGGCCCTGAGAGTTATTCTTGTTGTACCTTGCTGGCAGGCAGGAAGAGACTTTCTCCACTGATGGGCTGCGTGATCTCCTACATAATGAAAATGAGGCGAGCGTGTTTGAAATGAAAGGAAATGAAGAATGACAATAGGGATTCTTTATGTAAAATCCTCTTTTGAAATGTCACTTTTAGTTGTCATGATGAAACTCCAAATAAAGGAAGTAGTAAACAAAAGACCTCTAACAAGGGCATACAACATGAATTGCACATTGGGAGTGGGTTTCTGCAGTGTTGATGCCAAGGTTCAGTATTAGGAGAGCAGTTGCACTACTGGGAGATGTTACCCTTCAGATACCAAAATGATGTCCCATCTGCTTATTTTTAACATCACTTTGAGTTCATAAAGATCTCATGATAAAGTCGAAGGACATGATGGTAGTAGTGTTTGGGAAGATGGGGAATAGAAAATAACTTTGCTTCCAGCTGGAAAAATCACCCTTTGTTAAATATTATCATTACAAATTAATTGGCAAGGTTACAAACATTCATGACTATACAGCGTGCAAGATGTTTTGCAGGGCTGGCTGGTGACCATTCCGTCTGTCTAGTAGTATTCACTAAAGCTGTTTTATTGTGAAGTTACCCATGAAAGAGAAAGAAAAATTGTTGATATACTTGCAGAAGCACCTTTCTTTGAGTACACTTCTCCTTGTTTTAACAAAAATTCTGGATAAAATCAGGTAGAGTTTAAGAACAGCGAAGAAAAGTTTTGAAGGTAAGGTGTGCATTTAAATGCCTAATAATGGATTTATGTGAATAATACCAGACAGATATTTTGGTCATCTGCTTTTTTAATACATTTCAGTAAAAAGATACCAATTCAACATTTGAGCTGTATCTCACAAGTAGAAGTTGCAGTAACTGCAACAGAAATGTAAATAAATATATCAGAGTTCAAAAAAAATTTTTTCCACGGTGTACTCGGGACTTAATTATATAGCACGCATATATTCTGAAACTATACCTGCCATCTGTAATCACAGTCCTGTGGTTAGGTGGTGAGACAGGATGGCAGAACTCCCTGCAGTGTTATTTAGGCATAGGTTCTGAGTCAGCAAGCGTACTCCAATGTTATGATTATTCTGCCTGGAGAGGCACATGCTCCCTTTCAGCACCCCAGTTAACAAAGCCACATTCCCTGTTGCCAAGTTCAGGGGAGAGAATAAGAGAAGAGTATGTTCTATGTAGTAGTCACTGTGAGAGTATGCACCAGAATGAAATGATATGGAAGTACACAGGGAGGCTGTAATATGCAAAGGGAAATAGAGAGCAAGAACCATATGCTGGAGACAGGAAAGCAGCTAAAAGTTGCAACAGGGTACTTTCCACAAAAATAATTGCTAATTCATTATTGTGTTCTACTGGAATTCAAGCAAGAGTTGCAAGTTAGTACTAATACTCTTTCTAATTCAGTTAGCAGCATCACTTTTAACTTACTGCTTCTAAGAAACCAAGTAGTCAAAGGCACATTATGCACATTCAGAGAAGAGAAAGTGGGTTGTTCAACTGTAATCTTTTATAGATTTGGTTTGTTAAAGCTAGGTTTTTAGGTTTTGATTTTGCGTATTTGAGGTGAATCTTAGCAATACTGTGATTATATCTGTATACCACCTGTATAAGCACACACCTATACATTGTACAATGAAAACAGTGAAAACTTAATTACACAGAGGTCTAAGTATTTATAAAAAAATCATTGTTTTAAACTGTTATCTCTTATAATTTCAAGATATTGAGTGTACTTACTAAATGTTGACAAATGCTCACAATTACTTATATATGATATAGAATCCATAGCTGTATTAGTTTTAAAGGATATTCCTTGGAAATCCCCAAAATAATCACATAAAATGAGTTCTTACATGTAAAAATGTGCTTGTTGCTTCCATGAGTTTGTATGTTGATTGAACTACAACTTTATAAACCCTATCTTCATTCATTCTGTGAAAGAGAAACATAGATAAGTTATTAATCTGTAACTCATATAAGTTCTTTGAAATAGTAATTTAATTGCAGGCTGTAAATGTAAATATTCGTTTGTAGGTCCATAAAACAATATTTATATGATAGTCACTTTTTAAAGAAGAAAAGCCACAATAAATATTAATTGAAACACAGAACAGAACCAAAATTCGCTGCTTCTGTAGATCTTAAGTGGCCAATGAAGACTTCATCTTTAATCTATAAGATCTAAGAGATTGTTCTAGGAACTAAAGGACATTGTTAGTTAAGGTAGGCATTTGAAGCAAAAGCTGATCTCCTACTAAATCCTAGGAAAACTGAATCAATATTTGAGAAAATGTATCGAATGAAAGTGTTGATTCTATCTTTAAATAGATTCTGAAATACTCAGAGTGATAATTACCACAATGCACATGAAATTATTATCAAAAAACTGAAGTACAATTTTTCTGTGCATGCACTAACAGATTCAATATTCAAAATGTCACTGTGATCCATGATGTATAAATAGCAGCTGAAAAGTGAATCTATCCAAATGCATGATCATGAAAGAAAAGATTCATCGGGTCATAGAAGATCCTGAGTTGGAAGGGATTCAAGAGTTATCAAGTCCAACTCAAAGCTCCATACAGAGAAACCTCAAAATTAAACCATATATTTAATAGTCTTGTCCAAATGCTTCTTGAACAGTGACAGGCTAGGGGCTGTGACTGCTTTCCTGGGGAAGTTGTTTCTGGTGGTTGTCCATGCTTTCATTGAAGAAATTTTTCTTAATGTCCAATTTGAACTTTTCCTTTGAAACACGGTTTTCAGCCATCCCCTTGTGGCCTGTCACCAAACACCAGAGCCGAGAACAGCACTGCCCTTGCCACTCCCCTTCATGTTGTAATTACAGACAGCAAAGTTTCCTCTTCTCTGAGCTGTAACCGCAGCCATTCCTCAGGAGTCATGCCCTCTATTCATCATCTTTGTTGTTCTTCTTAGGACAGAATTGTGAATTAAGAAGTCTGGGTTTGTGTGTATCTTTATGAATGTTTATTCATATTTATATGTGTATTTTCTTACACAATCTTTCTTGGGACTCATCTCACCCAACTTTAGATACTTATGGTGTAACATATCACTTTCTGAATCATTCGCCTATATTCCTTTCCATGATCAGTGGGTAGGAGTAGGTGCTTTGAGGTACAATTAGTCTTACCTATCTGAACTTCT
>JAWWTY010000001.1:39360442-39473201 GCA_035222235.1 Margarornis squamiger
ATAGGGCAAGGAGTAATGGCTTTAAAATTCAAGATCAGCTAATCAAACCCCACAAATTTATATGTAAGACTTTCAGTATAGATACCATGTACCATTTAGAGCTTGTCTGCTGTTCTCCATCAAAACTTTTTTTGACTGAAATTAGAATTTTGACTAAAACAAAATATATTCTCGAAAGTCTCTTTTTCTTTGAAATACTTAGGGAAACAAAATTTTAAGAAATGTAAGGTGGGATTCATCTCACTTAGCTTTAGAAGTGTGTATCATAGACATGTTCACTAAAGCTAATTGC
The DNA here is from genome assembly GCA_035222235.1 of Margarornis squamiger. Classification (NCBI taxonomy): domain Eukaryota; kingdom Metazoa; phylum Chordata; class Aves; order Passeriformes; family Furnariidae; genus Margarornis; species Margarornis squamiger. The sequence goes on from JAWWTY010000001.1 coordinate 39,360,735, forward strand.
CTTTGTCTTCCCTTTCAATAAATTTTAGACATCTGTTGCAGGAGATGAACTGCACCTGATAATTACCTGGTTTTCTCTATTATTCAATTAGAGGCAGCACATGGCATGCTCAGATGTAGAATTACACTGGCTTATATATGCATCTGATAAAATTAATCCCATTCCAAACTTCTGAAAGCATCTCAAAAACAACAAAAAAGATAATCCTGAAACATTGAAAAAAAAAAAAAAAAAAAGATTGTTCTCCCATTCTTCTATGTCTGACATTCCCATATTAGACTTGCTGTTCATCTGTGTCTATCTAATCTCCAGATACACTGCTTCACCTTTCCAAAAGGGAAAAAAGAACTCACAACTGACAGTACAAAGTGACTTTCAAGCCTGGCCTATAAAGGGAAGAAGATAAAGAGGCAACTATCCTTCTCAAACTCCAAAGGTGCTTGAGAATCTGGACATTAAACTTTTTCTCCAGTAACTCTACATTTTTCCCTTGGGAGGAACATATTTTCTGTCTCAGTTTAACTGACTAGTTTTCTGTTCAGAATAGCTCCCTTTCCACTTTCTGACCATGATTTTGTATTTCTGTATAATTCCACTTCTCAGTATGAGGAATGAAAAAAATAAAACCACAAACCCAAATCCTTGATTCCTTACATTCTTAATATTGGAGCTATCTCTATTAGAAATACCAGTTCTTGGAAACATTAATGATGCTGTTGAGTTGCTTTTGAACACAGAGAACAATTTGACAAAGGAAAATGAGATCTTGAGAGAAGAGCTGAAGGTAGAGAACCTTCTCTCAGTCACGAATAGCAGAGATAGTTATCTCTGAGACAAATCTGAAACTTTCATGCAAGTGTCAGAATTTTTTTTTTTCTTCAGTCATGTGCAATAAAAAGAAGTCTGTATAGGACTCGGAAGAGAAACATACCCTATGGTCCCTTGGGATGCTGTGACATACTTGTATGGGAATATGCAAAGAGACAAACTTTTATAACAAATATGCCTAAGATTTACACTTCTGTTTTGACTTTCTCTTTGACTCCAGTGAAAATCTGGAGACACCTGCAAAGCTCATTTACAAACAAATAACATCATTGCTAGCTGCCTTTTCAGCATTAAATGGAAAGTCTGACAGCACACAGTATTCCCAAGAATCCAGTTGTCAGAAGCTACTTCACATGCATGTTTCAGCCATGAGACTTCTGTGTGCAAACAACAGAGGAAAATTAGTCTCTAGCCCATTTACAACATCTCTGCAGTAATAGAAATGTAGAAGGTGGTTTTTCTAAACGTGTACTAAAGAAATTTCTGATACCTTTTCTGAAGTGCACTTTTTTTTCTCTTTTTTTTTTTTTCCCCTTTTTCCTTTTCCCCACAAATGCATGTTTGAATGTGCTTTGTAGTATGGAAAGGTACTCTCAATGAGCATTTCTCATGGGTATTTTCAGTGTCACTCATTTGATGATCTGAAATCTCAAACTGTTTAAATGAAAACTGTTTCTGGCATTACGGAATTGTGCCAAGTAAATGAGCACTCTTTTTATTTACTATTTGTCCATAGAATTTTGTATCCCACATAATAATCTGGCCAATTCACCTTTGGCAGTTGAAAATCTGTACCTTGATATTAAAAAGCAGGGACACCAGTACAGTTTAAGAATAATAATTTTAAGGTGGTATATAATTCAGGTGCAATAGCAGTCTACAGAATTTTTCCAGGGATTTAAAATGACTGAAGGAAACTATAGTAGTGGTGTTGCAACGTGTTTACAGTTACAACCCTTGCTGGTAGAGTTAGAATAATGCCATTTCAGTCTTGTTTTTTTCAGTTTTGTGTGTGGTTAATTAGAATTAATTTTTATAAATGTCATTTAAAAAATAATAAAAAACCACAAAAAAGTCAATCAGGTATTGGATTTCACTGGAAGGAAAACACAGAGTAGAAAACAGGGCTCTTTTTTTACACTTAATTGGAGTGAAGCTGTGTTGTTTTACCAGCCTGTAGATTTTGATCTTACATATGACTGAAAAACATATGCCTGGGTTTGCAATTAGATTTCCTCTTCTTTTTAGTTAAACCTGCTTCCAGGGATAGCTCTACAAAAAGAACCTGCCCAGGAACTCTGTAAACCCCACTCCAGATTCAGCCCACCAACATTTATATTCTTATAAAAAACACTGACATGAAGACTGTAGTCACTTTATGCTTCCTTAGCTGCTAAATCAAAGCAATTAAAACCCATCCAAATGTATACAAGCCTCCAGCAAGATCTTTTCCTTGCCATAATGTCATCTTATAGGACTGCATTTCTAATTTAGGCACTTTGCTACATGTTTAAATTTTGTTGGGATGAAATCAATGCTCAAAAGAGAGATTCTGCAGCAGATACTTTGGTCTGTGCTATGCAGCTGTAAGCTTGATTTTGACTTCCATTTACCTATCTGCATACATCATCCTTGTAGAGAACTGTCCCTTTTTACCTTAGAGTGCATCAGGGAACTAAAATTTACTGTTTTTATCATACAAGTTGTCTATTTTGGCCATGTCAACAAATGAACATGAGCAATGTGGCATCTTCTTTTCAACACCCTGCACATATGACCATTGGATACAATAAAATATTAGGTATACCCTGAGAAGGATATACCATGTGATCAGTAAGTTCTGCCCTGTGATGGAACCTGTCCCTTGGTGTAGGGAGAACTGCTGGAAGACTTGTATCAGCAGGGTACGTGGGAGCCCTGCTCTGCAAGAGAGGCACAGAATCAGAGGTTTCTTCTCTTAACCCTTCTTAATGGATGCCTTGTAGCTGTTTCCTGCTGGAAGATGTTGAGAGGTGTTGTGCTTTTGTCACCCAAGAGCTTAAGATGAACCTTAGTTGGAAGAAGTTCAGAATTGGAGGGAGTCTGGCAGTCCACTTGTCTTGACTTCACCAACTCAATGGAGTACTAGTTGTAGCATGTCTCCGTTAATTGTGTATATATGTTTGGGTGGGAACGTATGAAAATCTTTTGCTGACATGGTGTATCCATCACTTGCTCATTTTACTAACCAGAACTTTTCATTGTCATGTTAATTGGTGCTCTATTCCTTCCATTAGATCATGAAACATAATGTTAACCTAGAAATAATTTAGACTTTTTTCATGGCATATTTACCTTTGCAGTCAGTGGCCCAATAATCTATAAAGAACAGTGTTATCTAGACTGCATCTTGAATATTTGATGAATAGCAAACAGTCTATACCTAGGGCCATTTCATTTTCTGTGCTAGATTGAGAACAGTAGTTTTTTTCCCCTTCTTTTAAGAGAGATCAGTAAGGCTTATCCACTATAAAAACTCAATACCCTCTTAAATACTCTGAGAGCTAAAAGGATCGCTTTTGGATACTGTATTTCTTTGCTATTCCTTAGGTAATATGAAAGATGAAAGAAGGAAGAATGAAAAAAAGATGACTTTTTAAATCTTATTTCTTTCCCATGGAGGAACTGAAACGTTAGAAAGAACTTAAGTGCCATAAAATGAAAAAAAAAAAAAAAAAAAAAAAAGTAAACATGAGTAGGCATTTCAAACTCTGAGATGGGTTGATGTTCCTTTGAGGCACAGTGATGAGTAGGGCAGCTGAAGAGGAATGAGGAACCCTGGCTTCCCCACAAAAAAAGCCTGTATGCCTAGGAACATATAACTTTGATTGTAAAAATATGCCAGTATTTTGGTATAATGAAGATAAAAATAGCTTCTCTACACTTTTCCAGTTGATGACTGCAGACTAAAAGACAGAAGACAAAGGCTAAATTTCACTACAATTTTTATGAATATCTGTATGTTTTTATGCAACTCTAAATATACTGTGTATCTTCAGAAGGTGCTTACATGAAAAAAGTAGATGGTTAACCCAAGTTAATAGGTGACAGAGTGAGACAAATGCAAAAGGAAGGTAGGGCAAAGCTTGTAAATTGCATCCCAAAGCTAGCAACCACAGTAAAAAAATGAGTCCTGAAAGAATTTGGTCATCTGTCTTTCAATGGTAGAAGGTAAAGCACAGACATTACTTTCAGCTGTCATGAAAACAGCATTTACACTTATGAAAGATACCTGCTACCTTGGATTTGATTTGTAAGAGCAGGAAATTCAATTAACATTGGTTTACTTTTCTGTGACTTTACATCTTCTCTTTATACTGAGATTGTATCACACATGTCAATACAGTTACTTTTCTGAACAAAACCCCCATACATTTGGCTAGTCACTAATAGATTTGGTCTGCACAGGTAATGAAGAAAGCTTTCACAGCTATTTGCAAAAGTATATTAAGAAGAACACATTTATTTGAATTCATGAGACTATAGCTCACCTTCATTTTCCCCTAGATTCAAATTAATCTTGATAGGAATAATTAATTTTCAGTTTCAAGGTTTAATAATATATTAATCTCAAATTATAACCAGCTAATTACATTTCATATTTTGGAGACCTGTAAAGTAATTTCCATGATTTGCTGTTTCTGTTTCTCAAATCACCGATACTCTGAGCCTATTCTTTTTTTCCTGCTTGATGGTTGTCTAATTATTGTTTTAAAAGTGTACTGTATGTTCATTCAGATGGGAGATTCATTTGAATAAAACAAGACCTCTTTTTTTTCCTCCCAGAGGTTTTGCAAACTCTTCATTATGCAGTAGTAAGGAAATGAGTTTCTGTCTTGAGGGAGTCTTGAGAAATCTTCACCTGTAGCTATTACCAATGTTACTGAAGCATGGCCAGATAATACTGTATTATTGTGGTTAAAAGATTAGTAAGGAATTCAGAGTGTGTGGTCTGAAGTACAGATACATTTTCCCACTTGAGACATAACCCCCATGGACCAGATTCTGGGCAGAGTTGGACTAGAATTGACATTTGTCCTAGGGCAGTTTAAAAAGTCTGAGACACCTGATCATATCTGATCACAGTCTAGATTCATGGAAATACAGATCTGCATTTACCCCAGCTCCTCAGCTGCTATAAACACTTCAGCAATGCCACCGTACTTCAAGCATGGTCTTTCCATGGTGGTATCACAGTGTCCTCGAGTAGCTAGGATGAGCAGCTGGAATGAGTAGCAAGGCAACTCTAAAGCAAATGTAGCTCTGTGTTTTCAATTAGGAAATAAGTATTTGTGGTATTGTAGGACAAATTCAAATTGACTTCAGTGGGAGTACTGAGTAGCAAAGATAAACACTGCAGCCAAATAATGCTGCAGTGCTAGTAAATTCCTCACAGGAAAAACATAAATGCAGTAAAAATGAGAAACTGGAACCTTTGTAAGTGGTATTTCTAGAAGGAACATACTGCAGAAGTACACCAAGTAAAGCAAGTAAGCACATGAGTCTGGTAAATTGTGACCTTTATCATTTATTAAATTTAATGCTATGTTGGCTTAACATTTTCCCTTAAAATTTTAATTGGAAATCAAACGTTCAGAGTTGGAAATGCTTCCCTATTCAACAAAACTTCAATCATTATTTATGTACTATATATCTGACCCAGGCTGTAAAGTCTTGCTTTGAGGAGAATCAGCTCTAGTCCTTCAAAGGTAATTGCTGCTTCATCATATTCTCTGGTCTTAAATATTTTATTTTCAGCTGTTTAAATATAACTATGTTAAAATATTTGTCATACTTCCAGTAGTGTATGCTGTACCCTAAGGACTACTTAAGCATCATAAAAGTTGTCTTTTGTATTTATTATTGAAATAAGGTTATATTGACAACATGTTAAATATTGGGTTTAACTTCTTCCATAAGGCACCACATGAGAAAAAAGATACTGACCTAAAAAAACATGAAACCATTACTTACATGTTAAATAGCACTTAATGTTTAGAAATTCTCTGTGTGAATTGCCATTACTGGGTTATTGAGTCTTTATTGCAGTAAGCTTGAAGCCATGATAAATTCTTAACAAGACTGTGTAGTCTAAACATATATCAAGAAATTATTAATAACTAGAGAAAAAAGCAGAAATGTAATAACATAGGTCAGTCTGATACCACTGAATTTAGGTACTTAAGCATAAATTCTTGCTACGCATTATAGATGAAAAGTAAAGACAGAAGGTACTTGCTCGGGACAAGTAAAACTTCTAATCAATGGAGCAGCTTTCTCCACATTGCTTCTTCTCTCCACTGTCAGTACAATGAGTTACAAGGACCAGGTTCTGTTAGATGCTGATTGTTAAGTTAGGTGACTGTCTCAACATGTCACTTGGGAGAGGAGGGGGCAGAGTTGATATGAGAACTGGAAAAGTCCTCTAGAGCTTACGTTCTTTCTGTTGTTTCAGTTGGCTGCATCAAACAGTCTCTTTAATAAATGGGTTGACTCCATCTTAGCACTAGCTAGTATTCTCTATGCCTACTTGTAGCTGTCAGAAAGCTATTCTGGATCTTACTTCTGGCTGAAAAGTATATCTTGATTTGGAGCCTAAATTCATTTAGGGATATTTAAACAAGCTTCTTCTTGTGCCAGCATTGTCCTTTAGCTTAAATAGTTTTGATTTTTTTTTCCTTCTTTGGCATTTATCTCTCTCATATATTTATAGGAAGCAATCATATCCCTCTTGACCTCTGTTTTGCTAGAACAAATAAACCAGATTCTTTTGGGACCTGCCCACATCACGAATTGCAGTGCAGTGCAGATCTCTGCACTTCCATCAAGCTGAGTAGTTCTGGGCCAGAAGACACATAGTATAGAACAATACCCAAGGCAATTATTCTGCATCTTCCAGATTTGACTCAAATTACTACAATGCTACTGGAAACCACATAGGTTGTGTCATTTAGAAATGTCAGCTCATGCTATTAGAGAACTTGAGCACGATGATCCAAATAGAGTCACCTTAATTTTGTCGTAAAATAGAGTCCCACTTGTCTGACTTGTCTTTGTAGACTGTCTCATACTTGTTCTGCTGTGAATGGAACTGTGTTGAACAAATACAATTAAAAGTTTTATATGTGGTTTGGGCATGATTAAATATTTACTGTCATGTTCATATGACTATTGATCTAGAATTATAAGACAACATAATGTTAAAAATACTTTTCTCATGGGAAAAATAAGAAATAAACTTGAATGGCATTGCCACTTTTTGACTTTCTATTAAGAATTTTAATATCTGTAGTAAGAATTTTCTTCCAGCATCCCTGATTCTTATTATTCATATCATATCAGAAGTTCATTACAGATTGATGTTTTTTCTCTGCTTCAGTTCATCAAAAAGGTTTAGACTGATTTGTTTAGAATTTCAAAATGACAAGAAAATTACTCCAACTTCACTACATATATAAACATATATATTCTTGCTAGGTAGTATAATTTCTCTACTTCAATCTATGAAAGCAACTGTTTGTGTGTAATATTGTGTGAACAACCAACATGCACACACACACACACATCCCCTGCCCAAACCAGTGATTTTCTCCAAGATGTAAAAAAACACCCCAAATATAGCAATAGGAAGACCATGGTAACATAATCCTCTTAAAGTAACAAAGACTTAAAGATAGGAAAATGGCACATTCTCAGCAGCAATCACTGAAGACAATCTCAATCACAATGATTAAAATGTTTGATGTGAAAGAAGTGACCTCTTGCACTAATCTCCAGAGGAAGATGATTCTCTGTAGTTAAATGAATTAACTCAACAAATTTGAATTTGAAAAAAGAGCGCATAGTGCACTGTGACTTTCAAACACAAATGGTTTTCAAACTAAAGAGATGGTACATTATCAGCTTTACCCTCTGAACAGGAGAAGCAAAATAATATGATACAGATTTGAGTTACTAGGTAAAAATAAGCCACAGCAGTTACACGGGGTGTTTCACTGTTGAAAAGAATAGGTGAACTGATAGATGAAAGAATGCTTACAGGGTTTTGTTTTGTCCACATACTTATTGATCTAAACTACACAAGTTTTTATTGCACTGTGGGTGCCAGAACTGAACATCCAAAGCATGTTCTCTTTAGAAGTGCAAGGCAGTCACTCAAACAATCCCCAAAGCCCTATAGCCTTTTAACAGGCTTTTCAAGCAGGGCACTCCAGAAACAGAGCAATTCAGAGCTATATTTGAAAATGTAAGTTCAAATTCTTTGGGTTAGGTTTTTTTAATACTTTTCTAGTGAAATTAGGACTGAGTTTGGAAAGGTGATGCCAGGTTGCCCACTCCTAAGATGTATGCAAAGGGACATCTTCAGCATTTGCCAAGCACATCCATTGGGGCACAACCAAACCAGAGGAATGCCAAGACCTTGGCTTTTTTGCCCTTCCTACTCCAGGACTTTTGCACCACACTCTTACAGCTTTGTTGCCACTGAATTCAGCTGGGTATGAACGTTTTTTCTCTGTTGACACAGAGAGTATTACAATGTGATCTGCACATGTAGTAGACATAGGTGCTTATGCTCTCAAAAAGGAATAGGCACGTGATATTTTCTACAATAAATTATTTCTAACTCAAAAAAAGCAAAAAAGTTGAATTATAATTAACCCTAGATTTGAGAAATTGAATAACAACCTAAAAGTCTTATAGCCAGCAGATATGTGAATAGTTTTAAAATGCTGCTAAAGAAGAAATTTAGAAAGGTAAAATTTAAAAGGAAGTATATAATCCAAATAACTCTTACTATATACTGGCAATAGCCCACTGAGATTTTAAAAGAATAAAGTTTTTTCTTGGGAAAAACAAACAAACAAACAAACACCCCCAAATAAGTCCCCTTACTGTATAGTTTTAATGGTTCAATGTGAGGTCACAGTTTGGTAATGAAGAGCAAGATTTCAGACCTGACCAGCAGTGCTACCTGACATGCTGATACCTAAGCATGGCAGCCAGTGGCTGTGTACACAGCTATTTGCTGTGAGCAAGAGGCCGTCAGGTAGGATACTATCAAGCACTGCAATGCTTCCTGGAGATAAAGAATGGGACACTTAAAATTTCGGACTTCTTGTTGCTTGCCTACTGATTTCCTTCCCATTAAATTAAATTAATGTTTAAACATAATATTGATGTTCTAGGATTCCCACAAACTTTAAACTTAAATATCAAGGAAACAAGTGTTTGAGCATGTGGCAGTACTAATTGGTATTATTATGGTTTGTTCTTGTATTTGCTTTATCTAAAGTACTTCCAAAAGTAATAGGTGTTCATTCAGCCACTTAAATTCAATATAATTTCTTTTTGAACAGCAATTTGACTTTTAAAGAGAACATCTTGCTAATAGCCTTCACCAACACTATTTTGTGAGTGTCATTAAGTTTATTTGGCTAGTGACAATGTGTATTTTTGGCATTCAGGAGCATCTTTAAAACTATATTATCATTACAACACATCTATGTTTCCTACTTTAATTTTATTCTGCTATAAGAGAAACTGACAATGCATTAATTTAAGTATCCAGTTTAATCCAGCTGAAAATGACTGTATTCAAACTAGTAAAACCATAGACATCAACGAGCTAAAAGAATATGGAAATTCAAATACTATAAAGCAATATGAACAATTTTGGTGGTACTGCAGTTCATTCTAAGTATTCAGATTGCAACAGTTGATTAATATTATTATTATCAAAGTAGATATTTCCTGCTTTGCCAATCACTAAAGAGCTATGTAAATTTTTAAGGACTCAGTTTAGAAGCACATGTTTACATCTTTTCGTTTTTGAATGAGTAGTACATGTGATTACAATAACACTAGAATACAATAATAAAATCAAAGATGAAAAAGAATTTAAAAATTCAAAGTTTTAATCCTAATGTGTGTACATATTTGCCTTGAAAATAGTGACATAATAAAAATGTTTTACTTAGCTTTTAGGAACCCTCAAGGTAGAACCATTAGAAAGTGTTTTTCATCAAAACTATTTTTCTACATAAATAAAATTAAACTTGATGATGATTATTATTATTTTATTTTTTCCCCCTTCTCTTCAACTCCTTGACATGGTAAAATAAAATAATGTAAATGTTTCATTATATTAGTGGTGTTATGTTTAGGAATTGCATTCTGAGAAAGAAAACTGGATTTTTTAATTAAAAACAACAAATCAATGACCAGTTCTACAAAAGTTCTCATGATCTCTTCAGATTTTCAAGTTAAGGGAGAAAATTGAACTTCTTAACAACAAAATAATAACACTTGTTCAAATTTTACTCTTTAGGTAGTAAGTCTAACATCAAATTTTATCAAAAAGAATAATAGAAACATTAAGGTTGAAAAAGATCTTTAAGATCATCAAGTCCAACCATCAAACCTGCACTTCCATCCTGTTCACCACTAAACCATGTCCTCAAGTGCTATCCACACATTTTTTGAACTGTTCCAGGGATGGTGACTCAATCACTTCCCCAGGCAGTCTGTTCCAAAGCTTGACAACCCTTTTGGTAAAGAAATTTTTCCTATTATCGAGTCTCAGTCTCCACTGGTGCAACTTGAGGCCATCTTGTCTTGTCCTGCTATTATCCCTGAAGGTGGTAGATTAACTGTTGAAATAAAATTATCTTAAGTGTCTTTTCTAACCAAAATGATTTTCTGGTTCTATGTGCAGAGCAAGGTACATTAGCCTGGCTGTGCCTCCTTTCAAAAGGCTCCTGGAGCAAGGGTTGCACAAGTCGTTTGCTACCACCCATGAAAAAAAAAAACGAACAACCCAACAACTACACTGTTTGGCTCAAAGTGCTGAACTAAGTGAAACTAAGTTGCAATTTCATAGGAGCTAACGGCCCAAAAAATTCTCTACTAGTGCTTATTTTCAGGTTGGTTCATGTTAAAAGGTAAATAGTAATGTTAACAAAAACGTGCCCTAACATTTACTTTAAACGTGATGGAAACAAATGTATGAATGAGCACAGTCATAAGCCAATATCATATACCTCAGTCTGCAGTCCAAGAACTTGAGAGAGGCCATTTGCTTTTCATGATATTCTAATTTCTCTGATTTTTTTTTTTTTCTGAAAAAATTTTTTTTAGAAGGGAGAAACAAGGGAAGGGAGGACCTAGAAGGAAATTTATCTATATGGAGGTCTCATCCTAAGATGTGGCCAAGGTGGACAACCAACCACATATTAAACTTAAGGCGCCCTCTAGGGCTCATGTTTTTGATGTAGCCTGAGAACACTAAAAGAAGGTGGGATTCAAGAGGAAAGAAAGTCAGGTTTTCTTTATATTAAATTATAAAATATATTCATCTCCATTACACAATCATTTGTCTACTTCTTCTCTCTGAATTGTGACTTTCTAGTTCAGAAGACAAAGACACAAAGAGATGCTTACAAAGGAGGAAAGAGCTGTCACTTTCTACAAAGGAGTGACTCACCTGTAGTAATATTGTAACAAGAAGGAAACTCTGCTTATTTGATTGGAAGCATGTGTTGATTTCTAAGGTTGGTATGGTATCATCCTGAGTATTAGTAAAGCTATTTATCAGACTATGGAATTGTTACAGAAAGGACAAGAGCTGAATACTTCACAAAGATGGAAACACAAGTTAAAGCAGTGCACAGATAAAGGGACTGAGTGACAGATGAGACTAGGAAAGAGCTGTGGTCACCTGGAGACTTGATGAATATAGATGAATTCAGCAAGTTTGATAAGCAGTGTAGGGTGCTTCAAGTGACAAGCCCTACAGAAAATTCAGAAAGAATTCAGGAAGTGCCAACAATGCAGGGAAGAGAGGGGGAGTAGAAAAGTGTATGAGAAATATCTAGAGTTCTCTGCTGGCACAAGAAAAGTAAGCAGATGTGGAGAGCAGCATACAATCAAGGGCAGGAAAACAGCCACAAGCCTGCTGCCTAGTTTATTTATGCCAGAGTACTGAAAACCCAGGGTTTCAGAGACTGCTGCTAATGAGGTAAGAGCTGAGTCCCTGCACCTGTCACTATGGCAGGCAAGGGAGAGAGGCATGATGATGTTCCAGTACTGTACTCTCTCATGGTTAGGATAAATATAATTTTCCCCTGTACATTTCTTAGGACACTTGGAGCCCCCTACAATGCTTCTTCCTCAGAACATGGTGAAAAACTGATGTTTGCCCTATGTTAGTACATTTATGATATTAAAATTTCTAGGAAAAAAAAAAACCAACCCTAAACCAAACAAAATCAAAACAGCAATTACTTCTAATTTCTACTAAAATCCAGTTAAAAAAGATATGCATACATTTTTGAATATCAAACCCTTTATTTTGGCTCATCCTTTTTTTTTTTTTTTTTTTTCCCCTCTGTTTTTATACAAGATTGTCACAATGCAAAGTCCTTCACTGGGAGTAGTATGATGTTGAAGGTGAGGGTTTCTTTCTCTTTGGATGCTGGTGATGCTTTTTTTAGCATTTCAAATGATCTATTGCTAATTCTTGCTAATGCTTCTTTCTCTGTTTTTCCACACAGTCAGTTACCAACAAATGCGTTATAGCTTGTTTGAGTTTAGCGTAAAACTTTGGAATTGCATAAAACCCCCAAAATTATACTAAAACAAGCCACATTGATCACCTCACAGGTAAAAAGTTTGCTATTTCAGAGAAGATGGTCTAGAATAAACTCAAGACTGTGCAAGTCCAGACAGGGATCAGCAATTTCTGAGACGTGCATTGTTAAATTAATACAAAACCTCTGGCTTCTCACTGAAGTGCTAACCACATATTTTGTGGGTTTAAGGGCTACAGGGGATTAATTTATTTAACACGTGTAGCAACAAAATAGTATTTAGCACCACACAATTCCTGAGAATAAAGAAATCATCTCCCTAAACCAAGTCAGAATTAAACCAAAATTAGAGTAACTACACAGCTGAAGCTATAAAATCATATTTGTGAATGATGGAGATATTTCAATTATGATCTCGTGGTTTTTTTGGTGTTTGTTTTTTTTTTTTTCAGAGTGAGATGAATGCTGAGAAGATATTAAAACATTATTTAAGAAGCTGACACACTGTAAATAGATGTCAACTGTAGAAAGAATCACAATGAACAGAGTAGCAAGACTGATACGAGGAGCGAGTTATAGATGATATTTTTCGTGGGGTTTAATGACTTTACACTATCTTATTCACATTATTTATTCACTGGGCTATATAAGGGCTTGTCTTAAATTCGGGGCAAGAATTGGGAAAAAAGATATGTCCAAATCTACACTTGTACTAAGCAGTGTAATTTCTGCATTGTCTTCAATTGTTATAATTGCTCACTCACACTCATGTGAACAAAGTCTGTATTAAAAGGCAATAAATAGAAAAGATTTGCAGAACTTGCAAATTAAAAAAGTGAATTAAAATAGTCTTCTTAGTAGAAAGTACATTTTTTTGAGGGATATGACTAGTTAGGAATAATAAGAGCAACCGGGGAGAGTACTATGTGTCATTACCATTAGTAACAGCTGATACTAAAGAGAGAAAAAGTACTGTATTTGAGGAAAACTACTTGCCAGTGATAAATTTAAAATTATTTTAAAAGTTTGCAAGGGAAATATTCAAACTCCATCACCTGAGACCTTTATAATGAGAATAGGTAGCACACAAGAAATAGTGTAGACAACAATCCTGTCTCTGTCCCCAGGGTTTGTAGTACATAAATTAATAGACCTTCTCCTTTGATCTATGGTTCAAGGAGAAGTAAAAGGTGCTCTGAATTCAAAAGACTGACATTTTTGAAAAAAAAAAAAAAATAAAAAAATAACTTAAGAATTAGTTGGAAAAACAAACAAACAAACAACAAAATAAAAACCCTTCCAACCCCTAACACTCTGTGAGTAATAAAAGATGAAGAAAGATGTTGATAATGACCGCTGCTTAATTATGAAGTACTCAGAAATATATCCTAGTCTTATCAGAGTGAAGGGCTAAAAACAAGTTGAATTTCAAATCACCTCTTCAAAGCAACTTGGAATGATCTTAAATTTAGATCACAGTCATCACCCATTTAAAGCCATTAAACACGTTACAAAACATGCTCTTCATCTTCTACGTACTTCTAGGCTGAGAAGAAAGTCCTTCAAAAGTGAGACACAGATTTCTTTCACTGAGTGCCTAGAGATGTGTGTAGCAGAGTAGTAGAAAGAAGACCCCTGGTCATGTGTGAGAAGACACTGATTATGTGAATGATTAGTATTAAATTTATTATTAATGTAGTATCTATATATTGTCAATGCAGTATATGATATAAGCAATTTAAAGGGTTGTAATACAAGCAGGTTCAGATAGAAACACACAGGTTTACAATTTCTGTCCTTGCAGAATTCACAATTACAAAGCAACAAAGCAACTGTGTTGCTACTTTAGGATTTTAGAGCTTTTACTAACCGATCTGAAAGTGACCGTACCCCACCTTAGGGCTGGACATACTCTGCAGGTGACCCTGCTAGTGGACCCACCAGGAGCGACCTGAAACTTTGGGAGATCAGTTTGCCCCATTGGCCCAGCCTGCAGCAGTATTTAATACCCTTTTGCAGACCAATGTGTACCCAAGTCAATTGCAATCATCACAGCTTCCCCAACTCCAGCACACATTAATTATGCATTTTCTGCATAATTAATGTTTTTATCTTAGGACAATTCTCACCTAATGTTCTTTCTTAACAAAAATCACATTGCCCATCAGAGATAATCAAAAGGGAGAGAGGGTGTGTGTGTGAGGGGAAGGACGAACTTGAAGACCAGACTATATTTTTTTAGAAATGGATGAGTCAGTAAAACTTACATTTGAAAACACAGCTGACACACTCAAGCAGGAAGCCCTTGCCGGTTTTTCACTTATGGCTAGGTCCTTTGACACAGTAGGAAAGAAATGACTCATTGTAAGATTTGTTTTTCTCCTATTAGCTCCTGATTTACTTCATAAATTTTTTATGTATATTTGGTTTCTTGAGTGCACAGATGAATATTTTGGAAAAAAAAAAATTAAAAATCTGGTTTCTAGAAGGAGACTAAAGCAACCTTCTTCATGGAATCTGTGGAATTTGGAAACTCATGTGTGGTTCTTGGAACCAAGAATGAAAGAGTGAACACATATAAGTCTGAATATAGATATCCAATATAATTGAACTAATAACAAGATTATAGCAAAGAGATTGCATCTTGATCTGTCAGTAAGACATTCCTTAGCAATTAGAGAACATGAATAGCCTTATTGCCCAGGAAAAACCCATATCTATAGTCTGGGAGGTCCTAATAGCTCTGCTAAACAGTAGAGGAAATTGAATTTTGGACATATTCAGTTTGTGGCCAATAAGATTTACTAGAAAATTCAGAAACCGTTTTACTGTCAAACACCGGTACTACAAAGTTTTATAACTTTGGAATGAGTGAATACTAAAAAGAATTTCAGTGCTCTCTCTAGTTTAATTGTCCTCATAATATTTGATGTGAACAAGGAACTTGACTGGCACTCTGAGGATTACGTGATTAGAGAGATTAATGAAAAGGAAAATCTACTTGATGAATATTTGATGTTTCTTAATTCAACTTGTTAATTAGGTCAGTAGTATTTGATTTGGGGGTACAATTTAATCTATTGCAGTTTTAGTTTCATGTGGTTCTGATATGCACTTCACATGCCAGAACACATCCTGCTATTAAAAGTATGCATTCAAAGAATCCTTTTCAATGTCTTCATGGTAGAGTGAACATGAAGAAATTAGAGGGCATGCTAAGTAAGCTTGTATTCTTTTCTTAGTACATATATTTTTAGATCTATTCATTGGGAGACAGAATACCTAAAAATCAGCAATTGCAATGTTCTCAGCTCCCTTTCAATTATTTAAAATTAGAAGCCAGAAGAGAAGTGCAATCCATTTGTCTACCTATCAAATTGTAGCACATTTTCTTGCCCTTATACCTCCATCCTCCTGTGTCTGATTGCAGATCACATTATTTCAAATGTCATTGAAATATTATCTAATATATATATATATATATATATATATATATGGCTTTAAGAGAGTTTTGTTGATTTATATCAACTTATGATGCATAATTTCCTATGATTGGGTCAATCTTCTTCCTATTCTAAAACCAAATATTTGTAAATAAAAATCACAAATATAAATGTATGTTACTGCCCAAAACATAATTCTTCTGGCTTTATGTATTGGCCGATTATGTTAAAGAATCTCCTTCTTAGTACAGCAAGATAGTTCCTTGTAATATTTTCTCAATAATGCAGTGTTCATCACTTCTCCTAAGAAGTTTTTTCAAAGTTTAATGTTAGAGGCAAGTCAGGCTGGACCCAACTGCTTGAGCAAGGTGAAGTGCCCCATTGCCTTGCCCTCAGGTTCAACCAGTAGTGAAGCTGATCAGGTATTTCCAGTAGCCACACACACTCACACAGAGCAGTGGTATACACCATATTTATACACATACATGCATACATACACGTATAACCATATGTATACACACCCAGTTAGCCACACCAATGACAGACAGAAAAGACTACTCACAAAAACACAAACACCAAAAGCCTAATCCTGCTCCCTTCTCTGGTTGAGCAGGATGAAAGCACACTAGTGAAAATGCATATGTGTGTCCATATCTATAAGATGTATACATGTGTGCACAATATGGATGCCGCCCTCAACTGTGCTCAGACTGCCAGTTTGCTCAGTAACTTGTCTTGGCCCCCTGCTGATGGCAGCTGGGCATATGACACTTGAGTGCCACAGCCCCACTCCAGCTGCAGGTGCTGACCATCTTGGTTACACACATAGAATGGGCCATAACCCTTCTGGCTCCACAGGGGGTGACTCTTCACTACAGGAAAAACACTGATAAGCTGGAGAAGTTCCAGGAGAGGCCACTGAGATGGTGGGGACTAGAGTACTTATCCTGTGAGGAGAGTGCCAGCCTCAGTGCCAATGGGGAGGTCACTGACGAGACAGAGCTGGACTCTACACAGCTGTGTGGAGCACCAGAGACACAAAAGGCCCAAGCTGAAACAAGAGGGATTCAGGCTGGATATAAGGGTAATGTTTTTCCCCTTTAAAGACAGTAGGACAGTGGCACAGGTGGCCGAGATAGGTGGTGCGTTTTCCATCTTTGGAGATTTTTAAGTGCTGACCAGATGAAAACCTAAGCAACCTGTTAGGATCACCTGTGTGACCCTGTTGTGAGCAGGTGAATGGACTTGTCTCAAGTTCCCCAAGATCTCTTTTAAGAGAAATTATCACGTGATCCTAAAAAATTTCTGTTCAGTCAAGGCCTTGAATATCCACTCTGTTTTATTGTTTCTCTCATGTCCATGCCCCCTGAATTTAATTTTGTTTAACTATAATACTAAATAAAGTACAGACTATGTCTTTCTACTTAAAAGCCCACAGGAATCCACTTAAAAAAAAACCAAAAAAACCAAAACAGGAATGTACTTAAAATTCCATAAATTTTAATTGACTCCACTGAACAGGCTGTAATATACAAGATATTCTGCCATAAATTGAAGAACACAGCGCTTTCCGCATTCATCTGTGAAGGGTCAGACTAATCTGTTTAACCTATAACACATACACTGTCATTAAAAGTGGAAGTCTAGTAAAATAAGAATTTATAAGCATTTTCTGGAATATACTGCCACCCTAATGTCTGAAAGTTCCCCAGATTTAATTTTTCATTTATGCCTCTGATTAATAATTTTGACCTTAGTACCAAAGGGGATAGGTTTCTGAAAACTGACACTCTCAGGATTGTTCACAGAGTTATGTAAAGGTGACTGTGCTATCAAGCAAAATGTCTAAAGACACAGTGCCATCTCAATTCATAAAAGTATTTGCATAATATGGTATTACTATGTCAGAGCAAGAGAAGCAGAATTAAGCTCTGCCCAACACTGGACAAATGCATCCCCAGCTGACACAGATGTGCCAATGGAAGTGATTGCTTCCAGTTCTTCACTGCTTCCAGGAGAACAGCAAATGTCTTTCATTTGCTTCAGGCAAAAATCAGACAGGCTTGCCTAAACAGAGTAAATGGTGGCTTGTCTGAGGGTTACTGCCTGAGGCGTATTACAAGGTACACTTATGAACTAAGCTCTTGACACATCACTGTTGGCAATAATTTCCAGCAGGGCACTGGGCAAGAGCAGCTGGAATAGTGACTTACTGGCATGGCTTGGTCCAGAAGAAGCCATTCTTGGATTGATTAGATTATAAATTAATGAATTAACAATTTCCTTTTCTGGAAATGTGAGAAGTTGTTTTGTGGGTTGTTTTGTTTGTTTGTTTGTTTGTTTGTTTTGTTGGGTTTTTTTTTTCCCTCTCCATAATCTTCTCCAAGTTATGTGGCAGGATTTGCTTGTTCTTCCATAGTTTACTTTATGATTTCAAGTGCTGTAGGAAAAGACCATCAGATTCATTTTTATTTTAAACCGTCTGCTGGAATTGTTCTACATTGTAAAAAGTAAAAAAATCCCAACCTCCAAAGAGCAACAAAAAACCCTCTTACATCCACCTGGTTCACTTCACTTAACTCCTAAACCTCAAGTGTGTTACTATCAGGAAAAGCATTTTTCTAAAGTTGTAAATTGTCTTCTGATGTTATCACTTGTCTAAATTCTCATGCTGATATCACCGTATGAAAATCAATTCATCTGTGTCATCTTGGATTCCATTGTAATTTTCTTTCTAAGATTAGATATTGCTTCCAAAATGTTTAATCCCAAGATTGTTTTAATGATTCTTTGCTTATCTATTTGTAACATGGGCAAACTTGGTCAAATGTTTTGCTATCTCTTGGATGACAAAAAAACCTTGGTCTTTTTTTATTTATTTTTTTAAAGTTTCCCCTTTAAAAAACTGTGTGAAGGCAAATAGCAAAAGTTCCTGAGAGATGTACTGAAAAAAGCCTGAGAGAAGGAATTCAGAAACATGTAGGTTACTCTGTTGTTCTGTGAAATACTCAATACCAGTTTATGCCTGAAGGAACTCTAGTCATTCTTCAAGACAAAGTATCATGAAAGGACATGAGAAGCTGAGGGGTGGTATAAGGCAACCAAAAGAATGGTTCAGTAAAGAGAGAAGTCCAAGCTGAGAGAGGGGTAAATGAACACATAAGCACAGTGCCTATGTCTTCTTGTGATTTCTGAGTTTGCTTGGACCTGCAAAACACACGTCTATTTTAAGTACAGGTTAAATCACACTAATCTTAGATGCTGGAACAGTACTCCTTGCTGCACAGCAGTGTTAAATATCATTACTAGGGGGAAGATTTGCATGCAGTCAGATCCTCAGGCAAAAATGCTATGCAGATTAAGACTACCAAATGGACTCATTGGTTTTGGTTTAAACTATTTCAATTAAAAATGGGACTATTTGCAAATTCCTGTTGAGTGTTGCCATGGCTTATTCAGGAAAAAGAAAAAAAAAATCTGAAAAAGCAAAATATTCAACATAGTTATTTCTTTCTCAAAAACAAAACAAAAATCTAC
Source organism: Margarornis squamiger (assembly GCA_035222235.1). NCBI lineage: Eukaryota > Metazoa > Chordata > Aves > Passeriformes > Furnariidae > Margarornis > Margarornis squamiger. Next base: position 39,380,170 of record JAWWTY010000001.1, read on the forward strand.
AACTGTGCTGCAATTGTTCAATTGAAAAAAACTATTTGAACTTGAAAGAAGTGTCTCTTATTCTTGTTGCCATCACAACAAGAAAAAATTAAGTTTGGCTTGTCACAAACATTTTGTTTTCAGTATTGGTTAGTCAGGGAATTGGCAAAGTCAGTAACTGTAATGTGAGTTCTCTGTCTCCTGGTTTGCCCCAACTCCTGGAGTTCTTCTGCTTCATATGATAAAGCACAGGGTAGAGTAAACAATAAAGTCACCCCACATGCTTTGATCTCCCAGCTATTTGGGACTGACTTCATCATGAGATGAAAACTTCACAATAACTACGTCTGGAAAAGGTGACCCAGAGAAAGCAAACTTAAATCAGACACCTAATTATTATCTAAAATGGAAATGTAAGCTGTTTCTAAAAGGCCTTGTCAGTTGAGATAAAACATAGCTCTGATTCAGAAGATAAGACAGCAGTGCAGGGAGCTACAGAGCCATGGAATGATATGATCTGAGCACTGACAAAGGAAAATTATTTTAGTGACAGTTGCTGGATGAAGGTGAGGGCTGCAATAACAGAAACAAAAGGTTAGAAAGTAAGTGGCTGCAGTAGTCAAGGTAACAAAATACTACATGCCCAGCAAATCACACTGAAACATCTTATTTACACATAAAAGAGGGGAAAAAAAAAAAAAGAAAAATTGAAAAAATAAAAATTAAAAAAAAAAAAGATACAAGAAAAAGATGTGTGGCAGGGAAGAACATCATAAGCCAATCACTCATGGTAACCTTCCACCTGTATGTGTCCGTTTAATAGCTGATAAAAACCTTAGAGCTGGTACAGTTCTGGTCAGTTTTATAAAAAGCTTTTTCTTCAGTGCTTGGTGTACTACTTTTAAAAGCCTGTATGCTATAAGAATTAATGATTCTTGAAAGAACTGGTTTGGATCTCATTTGATAGACAGGAAATCTATTCTGACTAGGAACTCACATCCAAATAATCACCTGTCACAGCTATTAGGGGATTGCCTCAAACTCTCTCCTATAAATATTCCTGTTATTCCTCAGCACTTTCCAGGCAGATAACCAGAAGGATAACCAGAATAACTTTCATAGCTAGTGGTAAATCCTTTTCATATCTTTTCTTAAAAATAAAGAAAAATTTCCACTCTTCCATAAGAAAATCATAAACCAAATATAAAAGTTAATTCAGTCAGATGGGGCACTTAATGTGCTTTTCGTAACAGTAAACCTGCAGTGGATGCCTCCCTAATAAAACACTGCAGTATTTGATAAGTGTATATACAACTTTTAAACATTCACTGACAAATGAGCTTTGAACTAGTGGTATAGCCATACCTTATATCTTATGAAACCGAGGGATTGGATAGGACCAGAAAATGCTTGATCCACTGTGGGGTAGTATTACCCTTTATTGATCTCAGCTCACTGATTGCCTAAGGGTTTAGGGTTCGGGACCCTCCAAAAAAGAGTAAACTCAGAAGGATTTTAGAGAAGGAAAAAAAGAAAAAAAAAAGAAAAAAAAGGTATGTTATTATTATCATTGTTTCTGTAGTATTGATGAGCAAAAGACACAGGCTGATATGAAGGAATCTCAAACTCCTTTTCAATAAAATCCCAATTCTTAAATGCCTTTTAATTGTCAGGTTTGCATTCAAGGAGCTTGTCTTCTTAAGAAAAGTGTTGCTTTTTCTTGAATTACTAGTCACCAGCAGTACCTACCGATATTTCATTTTTTCATATTTCAGTATTCTGCTACCTTAACTTATAAAAACCCTTTCCCATGCTACCAGATTGTTTCGGTGATGCAGTGTTTCTTTTTCCACTCACAAAATACTGGTCCAATTCTCAGTGCAATTCTCAACCTCCCCCCTGTACATACCTACCATATTTGTGCCAAGGGAGGGTTCTTGTTTCTATTACATTACTTGCCAGAGCAGGTATATTCTGTATTGCCATACTCCCTGTAGCATGACTTAGGTGTAATTCCACTAATAAAATTGTAGGTTAATATTATTTCAATTTAATTATTATTACCCTTTTCCTATAAAGACATATATACTATGATCAGTTTTACTTTTCATCATTGTTCCTTTAGTTTTCTTTCTTCTGTTGTAGTTTCTTTGAGAATATTGGGAATTGTAAATGAAATAGTAAATCCCTCTGAACAAGAATTATTCATACCAGTACATAGATTTTGTCTTGCCAAGTCACTGTCCCATTATTCTCATAGTAGATACTTTGGCCTCCTCCTTTTTTATATATTTTTCCTCCTTTTTCCTTTCCATGCTTTTTTTTATACTTTTGTCATTACTAAAGCTATTACTTTTTATACCATTGTATGAAAATTATGATTTCTTCAAAATAAAAATAGAAATAATGAGTACAATATTCACAAGGAAATATTCCCTGCCTAGGTAGTGTAATTGTAACCATCATGTTCAGTATTCACAGAAATTTCATGTTGCAAATGTCATCAAAACATGCCTAGTAAATGCCATGTGATTGAAATCATCAGGCACTTAGCGAAAATGCCTACCAGCAAACAAATAGAATAAGAAAATACATGTTTTATTTACATTAATAATTTTATTTTATAAAATTCTATAGGTTAGAATCCTCTGTGACACTACAGAAAATGTATAAGTGTTAATAAACTTTCTGGAATTTTATCACAGTTTCATTGAAATACTCCATGAACTGAGAGTACTTTTGACTTAAACATATGTAAGTCACTAAAATATAAGATGCACAGATATATCAGTGTCAAGAAAACCAGTTTTAATTAACATGTACAGCAAAAAAAATTGCAAACTACTTGAGCAGAAAAGGAATAGTCATTAGAAACCTGCCCTCATCTAACCTGGCATATGAAGTTCTAAAATAGAGGCCAGAAAGCTGTGCATGTACTGCACTGGAAAAGAAGCAAGGCAAAACAGAAATCCTGCAGACATATACACAGATGAGGAACCTTTGTAGGGTATCACATGACACATTGGAAAAAAATACAAAGGGTCCAGACATGTCACTGAAGACTGAAAAACTCTTCTTGGTGTGCAGTGGCATTACCTTAAAAAGTATTGTAGCCACTGTAATAAATTTCAGGCAGTGAGAATACTGTCTCTGTTAATCGATATGTGATTTCTAGTTCTGGAGGTTTTGATCTGAATTTGCTCAGGAAATCAGTTTCTAGTGATGACATGAAGGACAGTGATAGCTGTTCTTGAGAGATAATGCATTCAGATACAATTTCAGAAGACCATGTTGAAATTCCTTTCTTCAAGCCAGGCAAAAAGTAATTTAGATGGGCAAATAACAGGCTATTTAAGGAAATTGAATACCTCAAAAGGAAAAAAAAAAAAAAAAAAAAAGAAAAAAAATCATCAATATATGTACTACCTAACAGCAGAGATAGAATTAATGTTCTAAATTTGAAAATAAAGGTGAATTTTATAACCTTTCCTCAAAGTTTAGCACTAATTTATTACTCATCAAACACCTATGAAGTACCCCAAAGTCAGTTTGCAAAGATGATTCAATTTTCTGAGATGCTGGGCCAAACCCATTTTGAAGTGTCACCAGCATATAGGTAACATCTGGTATCCAGGCTGGAACTGTCTCTGCAACTATCACTGGTGAAAAATCTGCATATGTGGAGGATAAGGGAGAAAGACAACAGGCCAAATGATTTATGATTTTTCATTTGCATGGTAAATCAGTTGAAGTTAATTTGATATTGTAGATTACAATATACTTCTTAGCTATTCTATCAACTACTGAACATCCACTAGTAGTTGGTGTAGAACAATTAGGGTCCAAAATGCCTTTTTGGATAAACTGCAAGGATCATTCCTGTATTCATGTAAAAGTAATAAAAGATGGATTCAGAGATACTTGAATAAAATCCAATCAACTCTTTTATAAGTACCTGAGTCTTGATTTTTTTACTCACTCACCTGGTTCATGTTTATCTTGAATAATATTAGGCTTAATAACATACCGTTTCATCCAAGGGGAAAACCTCTGATATTGGGTTCTGTGAGCCCATGTAGGTTAAAGGCTCCCCAGCAGTGAACAGACTAGCTGGTGTAATTCAAGCCTGGAACTTTTGGAGAAAGGCGCTGAGAGATTGAGAGCTGTATAGCAGCTGGCTCTTAAGAATATGCATCTGAAGAGGAAGAAAATAAAATATACCAGATGGCAGTGGAGGCTCCACAGTGAGAGAGACAGAAAATGAATTTTGATGAGACTAGGACTTATCATTGCTCAGTTCTCTCTGTGACTGAAATAGAAACAATGTTTGTTTTCAGACAAATTCAAGATGCATAACTCAGCTTTTATGCAATCCATAACTCTTTATGGGAAACATTAGTTACTGCAGACCCATATTTATTTCCACTCTAGTTGATACATATTAGATACCAGGCTCTGAAGAGTAAGACCTATTGCTCTATTTAAAAGGAATATACATGCAGGTATATCTGTGTGTCCTACACCTTTATCTTGGTGACAGCTCTCCAAAACGGTATCAAGGACCTGAACTGAGTTTCTTTAAGTCTCATGTTTGCAGAGCATCGTGCAGTCCTGTGCTGGGTCACAAAGCACACTGCAACCCTCTCAAGACACACCTCTAACGAACACATGAGGAAGGAAAGAGATTTGAGTTTCAAGTTCACAAAAAAAAATCTTTAGAAATCTAGATATAAATATAAGCGTAAAACAAGTTGAGAGAAAATTGAAAAATAGAAGCAGAATGTAAAATTCCTTAGATAGTTATGGTGATAAAGTAATGTTGCTGTTTTCATTCTATATTCTCTCTTGTGAAAAGTAATAATTACTGGTGGATTTCTATGAAGACATAAGAGAAGTACTCAGGGTTCTTGTCTAAATCATTTTGGTAGTAGTGGAACACATAAGGATTAAATTCTGCCTCACTCTTACCACTAGCAAAGCTGCTATTTCGTTGCAAAGAAAGTACATTTCAGCTTGGATGTAAAATACTCCCTTAATTATCCATAATTTTACTTGGTAATTGAGCCCTGTGTTTTTAAATCAATCTAACATGTTTTCAATTAGCACCTTTTCAGTTACGTAAAAACACTGTCAGTTGACTAATCAGCAGTTTTGTTCTCTATTCTTGCAATGAAAGCAGACCTTCTAAAAGTAAGTGTTATGTTTTTCAGTCAGTAGTAGACAGAGAAACTTCATTTTATTGTCAGGAACTAAAAAATGACAGGAACAGAGAGGTAATCAACAATTTTTCCTTCTCTTAATCTCCTAGAAGGTATGCATTTATTACAGAAATTTCAAAAATGTACTTGCAAAATGTAACCAGAAGTCTTAAGGCAATAGGATCAATTCAATGCTTGTCTGGTTTGTAATACATTGGATAAATCCAGGTTAAATGTTTTTGGGTCAAAGCATTTAAAAAAACTTACAGCATTCCTTGTTGTTATCATCGTTCTAATTATTTTTTAAGGAGAGCTGGCTCAGTAAAAGATATTGTAAAAAATCTAGAGCCATATGGTTGGGGTTTTTTGAAGACAGTTTATAAAGAAAAACATACTCATCCAGTGCAAGCTGCTTTAAGTGTTTTAGAAATGTTTTAATATTAAGAAATGTTATATAACTCAATGGTAGTTAGAAATGTGGCAGATAAGCAAAGGATTTAAAGTTTGAGTCTGCATATTTTGTGTATTTACACCAACTTAAAAAATATCAACTCCCAGTCCTAATCTTATTAACCCTTTCAGAGTGCAAAACGCACAGGTTTTGAAATTTTTGCTTTGTGATTTTGATTCTTCCCTCCTTGTTATAGTACAAACTAATCTAATTCTTCTAAGCAGCCAAATGAAGTGCTTAGAAACCTCTCAAACATCAATAAGAAAGACACAATTTGGCTTATGAGATATCCCCAGACCATCCCTGGAGTCAGGTTGCCTCTGTTAAAAATATACCACGCAGTCCAGACTTTACCCATGTGGTTGCAGAACCCATACTGACAATAAGAATGTTGTAAGAATAAAGAGCAGGGGGAGAGAGTAACCAGCAGTCCTGTGAGAGAGTGACAAACAGGGTCATAGGAGCACAGAGCAGCCCAGATTGCAAGGGACCTTGAAATATCATCTATTCCAACCTTTCAGATTATCTAGCATCTTGTCCACCTGCATCATGAAAATCCCAAGGGATGAGGGTTCTACCACATTCCAGGGAAGGCTGTTCCAGTGAATGATTGTTCTCACTGTGAAATAGATTCTTTCTTATATTAAGATAAGTAAAGGGCATGGGGTGATGTGATGGAATCACTGAGCAAAGGGCATGGGGGAATATGTCAGGAAGGGATGACAAAGACAACAAAATGGAGTTTAAGTAAGGTCACATCCAGCACTTACATGCCAGGAAAGAGGTGTCTACAAGGAACTGTTAGGGAGAAATTTGCCAAAGCATCTCCAGAAACTAAACATACTAGGGTGCTTCTCTAAAGGGTCTGTACTTCAATGCACAGAGGAATAAATACAATGAGTTAAGAGATACTGGTGTAGTTGCAGTGCTACAATCTTGTTGGGGTCATGAAGAAGTGATGGGATTGTTTCCATGGCTCAAATGTAGAAATGGAGGGATACAGACTCATTAGGAAGGACAGGAAGGGAAGCTGAGAAGGGGGAATTGTCTTTTATGTGACAGAGCAGCTGGAGCACATGGAGCTCTGGGGATAGATGAGGAGCCAACAAACAGCTGTAGGTGAAGATTGAAGAGAAGGCAGATATTGCCTTCTTTTCTCCAGGCTACACAGCTCTCAGCCCTTCTCCATAGGTGGTCCAGATTAGAAGGGTGTGGGAGTAGCGATGTTACTGTCCTGCCATGATCCCCTAAGCATGCCTTTTCCATCCCCAGTGTCCTCGAACCTCAATTTCTCCTAGAAGGGAGTTTCATTCCCTTAGTCCTTCTTGCCTTGTGGTTAAGACGTGGTAAGAGCAATTGCCAGTAGTATCTGAGACAGAAAGGCTGTTGAGCACCTCAGCCTTTGCCATGCTGGTTGTCAATAGACGTCCTGCCTTATTTTTGGAGGGGAGTGGAATCTCAAGGGCTGAGAGAGCTGAATGATATCACTGTGAGGTCATTCTTGGTAATCTTTGATCACTCATGGACACTGGGAGAAGTCACCAAAGACTATGGGAAAGTGAATGTCTGTCTATCTTCAAGGAGAGCAATAAGAAGATCCAGGGAACTACAAGACAGTCAGTCTCACCTTGATTTTCAGAAAGATGATGAACCAGCTAATCATGGAAAGAATTTCTAGGCACAGTAAGGACATTAAAATAATCAGGAGTAGCCAGAATGAATTAAGATGAAGTCGTGCTTGACAACCTTAACAAACTCCTATACTGACTGGCTTGGTAGATGAAAGAAGAGCAGTGGATATTTGCACCTGGAATTCGGGAAGGCCTTTGACATTGCCTCCTACAAGATCACAGGAAAGATGCTATGTATGGGCTGCGTGAGCAGATGCTGAGTTGAATTGAAAACTAACTGAATGGCAGACCCAGAGAGTGGTGATCAGCAGGACAAAATGTAGTAGAAGGCCAGTAATTAGCGGACTGTACTGGGTCTAGTCCTGTTCAAGATCTTCCTTAATGATCTGGATAATGGGGAAGTGCATACCTTCATCAAGTCTGCAGGAAGCACCAAACTGGGAGGAATGACTTCTACACCAGAGGGCCACACTGGCATCCAGAGGCATCAGTTTTAATTTGTTTGAAGCTAGAATGTTACTCCATTTCAGTCTGCAGTCATAAAAAATTCTTTCCTTTTGTTGCCTTGTCTTAGAAATTCCAGTTTGTGACTCTGAGCCAAGCTAGACTGGTTAAGTATCCTCAGAATGGAAACCATCAGCTGAATACATCTGTGCTCACCAGATTTTTTTTTTTCCTAGTAGATCTCAGAGCTTTCTTAATGATTAGCACCGTCTCTTCCCTTTCTATCATAGTTAGCAAGCTAAGAAGTTGTCTGCTGGCACAGGGGAGTGTGCAGATTCCAGATGTTAGAAGGAACACCTGTTGTTTCAGGACTAAAAATCTGTCTTGAAACAAGATAATTTCTCTGAACCATGTTTCACAGACATTTCCCCCATGTTTCTTTTATTTTTGAGCATTTTAATGAATATTGGCAATTCAAAAGAAAAAAAAACCAAACAATGTTATTCAGGAGTGGACATTCTTATTTTGATCTTCTGAACTTATCTGTGAATCCAACTGAAAAAAAACCAAAACCTGAAAATAAATTATTTAAAGGATATTCTATGAGAAGGAATCACTAAAATTCAATTTCCATAAAGACTTTAACACATTCTTAGAGTGAGAAAAGTGGAGTGGAATTATTTTTATGTTTAAATCCTTCTGGAAGCAACATTAAGCTATAGCAAGCCAGAAATGAGCTATCTTGGTATCCTTTAGCATGGTTTTCTTAGGCAAAAATCTTATATGATCACTCTGACAGTATCCTTCAGTCTTCCTCTACTGGCAGTGAAATCATCAACCAGCTTTCAAGCAGATTGAAAATAACAGGGGAGGTCTTAAAGAGACAAAATTTCTTCGGGTTTCATGAATATCAGTAGTAATGCCTTGTCATTTCTTCAATCACCATTAACCGATAAAAGGAGGAAAGCAGTTACAACGTATCCCTTCACCTGCTCCAAGGGTCAGCAGCCACCTAGGCAATCTAAGAATACTTATGAACCTTTAAATCAGCCAGGGCATATGTTGTCTCTGGCCCTGGAAAATAAACAGATTTGAGGAAGCAACAGGTGCTTTAAGTATGTAGACAGAGAAGGGAGCTGAGAATAGAAGGATGGGGGTCAACACAGAGGGGGAAAAAAGGACTAGTCACATAATGCTAGAAATAATTCTGTGGACAACTAAGTACCATTAATTCTAATTATTTCAGGATCAACTTGATTGTGGTTTTTTCCCTGTCTGTAGCTCTTAATTGCCATTAAAGAATTGTTCACCAGGTCATTGTTTTTCTCTATGCTTATCTTAATATGCTTTTATGATCATAGTGACAAATATGTCAGCTAGTTGCAGAGAAATGTTTGTTATTATTTAAATAAATATCTAAGGTTTGGAAAGCGGAAAAACCCACAGTAATTCAGAAGTCTGTTTCTCTGCAGTTGTGTAGGAGATGAAAAAAGGAGAGAAGGATAAAAAAAAAAGAAAATGCCTGATGTTTTTTAAGCTATGCTTAGCAGATGTATCTCTAAATCACTTAATCTTATTAAGTGTCTTGTTATCCTCATTTTTTCCCCAAATAAAAATCAGTGTCATGGCACCCCTGGTGCAAACCAGCTCCAAATCAAAGACTGACTGCTGAGCTCTGAATGCTGGGCTTTCATGAACAAAGCAGTGTTCTGTTTTGTTTCCTTCTAAAGGGAAAAGGGATGAATAACACTCATTTTAGCTTCCTTTTACTGTTGGTTACCTCTGAGTTTACACTGTGCATGGCACACACAAGCTAAGGCTTCTGAGAGAAATCTAATAGACAGCTGTGTACTGGAAAAAAATTCTTATTTAATCTTGTAACATTTGAGGGGAGAGAACCTCAGCTAATGTAAATAAGGAGAGATCCCTTTGAAAAAAAAATCTACATTTATTACATAGGATGAATTTCATGGCTGGATATCTCTGCTCTACAGGGAATTAATATTACCTGCAAAAAAGTTTTCTGATTTCCTTCACCAAGAGGAGAGTTAAATCAATGTTAAGCCCACCAATTTTATACATTTCTCCATTTGGCCTTTAAGATCTCCTATTACATCAGGCATCCTCAGAACAAAATCTTTGTGCAGTGTCTGCTCTTCCTATCTGTCCTAAGGTTTGCTGTTTATCAGTGTGGTGTCTATGAGGTCTTTAGTAATAGCAAAGTCCCTAATAGGTGACAAGGTTTCATGGAAAAAAGTGTGTCAAACGTTGCATTAGCCAGTACTGTGTTATACCTGTTCTATGCATCAGTGTGGTTTGTGCCCATCAAGTAAAATGTGTTGATGCATCTGCCACAGAGAGGATTACTGTTTGGTCTGAATAGAGGATTGGGTTGGAATTTTAAGATTATAATTTCAGATTAGTCGAAAAAGGAAATAATGGGAGAATATGTGTTGAAATGTATCTGTTTGCCATTCTGAGCTATAAAATGTTGGAAGATGAAAAAGCGCTCCCTTTCTTGAGCTGGAGATCCAAAAGGAGACCTATGAAAGCAGAATTTATCCAGTGGGCAAATAATCTACCTACATTTTCATAAAAATCTTTGTGTAAATATACACAACTTCTTTTTATTTCAAAATGCTAAATGTTTGTCCCACAGAAACAAAATGTACAACTTAATGAGTTACTTTGCAGCTGTTCTTCAGTCCAGTCTCTTACTCAGTGGTTTTACTGGAGGGAGGAAACAACAGCACTCTTTTCCAACTCTATTTCTGTGTCAGAATTCAGTCTGTTTCTTACAAAGACAGATGGGGCAATTCCCACCTCAAACCTTTGTACTGTGGCATTTAAGAAGGATGAAGTTTCAGGGTTTTCCTTTCTTGTGATATGAGGAATATCTGAGATTTTGGATCACAACACTGTAATGTGGTCCCAGCTTAGATTCTCTTTTAGTTGTATTTCCAGTAACTATGGAGGCTTTAGTAACCAAAGGCTCTTTCAACCTATCCTCTTCTGTATTTCTTTAATATTTTCCTTACATTTCCTGTCCATAAATACAGTGAGAAGAAATAAAAGTTCCCATCCGCTCTTTAAAATAAATTCTAACACTTATACATAATTGCGAATTTTGTGCCAATGCATCTCTCACAAGTGTAGTGTTCTCTTGAATATTTTAGTTTCTTTTGACTGATGATAATGGAGTGCAACCTCACTGATTAGGCATAGAGATTATTATTATTATTGTTATTAACATTATAATACTAATGACAACAAAAATAACTGTTATTTTATTATTACTAATATTAAAATATCCCAAACTGTAAAGAAACTTGCTTTTGTACTGCACTTATAACCTATTCCAGCAATACTGTCACTTCATTCACTGATATCATATCAATTCAAGTAGAAGGAAGAGTAAGATTCAGTAGTATGTACTGAGTATGGCACATAGAAATTTACAGAATCAATGTGTAGTCTTAGACACACTATTTAGTGTCCCAGGTTATTAATATCTTACCAGTTTTTGAGGTCTTTCATCTCAGCTGTTAGATCCTTGTTAAGTTGTATGCATGAGCGGTTGCAATTCTCTGGGTCCTACGTATGCATTTGAAAAACCTTGGCTTCAAAGAAATAACAATTCCTTGTGAGAAAAGGTGCTGTGTCCGGCCACATGCCATGGACAGTAGCACATCTTGCCACTGGCTTTGGTGTTCTTGTTAATCTACTACCACTCTATGCACAACCAGTTTTCCCTGTTACCTTTGGTTTGCTTGAAATTCCACAATCTTAGGGTTTGGTCTTATTTAGATCATATTTTACAAAGAACAAAATGCATATCTGCATTGCTAAATGCATTTATGACCTACAGTTTTCTTTGGTCCATAGTGAACACAATTAGTGGCACACACAAACACACTGTAGGACCACATGCCTTTGGGGCAGATGGGTCAAAATCATATAGCAATTGGCCCTGGATCTGTGTTGTGTGCAATACCCTTCAAATAACGGTTTTTTTTTTCTGAATGTGTCTCTGATATAATGAGAAATCTGTGTTTAGTCCCACTGGGTAGAAGCTTTTATAGCATGAGAGTCAGGATGTCTATTGCTTGCCTCAAGGCATGGCACATGGAGTTGTGTTAATTGTTAAGAATCAGTGCTCACCAGGTAATGTTGGAGGATGATACAGAGTAGAAAATACTAATCTAGAGTAGAAAATACTAATCTAGTGCAGCCTTCATCCAATCTTTCCATTGAAAACAATCTCTATGGAAAACTTTCTTCTTAAGAACAGATGGATTTTGCGTCATGGGGAACTGATTGATAGCACTCCAAGAGAAAGCTAAGAAACAAATTAACATTTATGCAGTGTTGAAGAGAAAGGGATCAGGGCTTGGGTTTTAACTCAGAAATCAGATTATTTGACAAGACAGACAAACATCAAGTTTCTTACAAGCTAGAACACTGTTTTTCAGCCAAGTTTATTTGTCAGACAAATAGGACCTCTTGCTGGCATTTTTCATATTCACTCCAAATGCACTAAATTTATATAAAAGGGGATTGAAAGTATTCTACTTTGGTCATTGAAAATCTTCTGTTTGTTCATAAAACATCTCTAGGAGAGCTTTTAAGCTCCCCAAGATTTTTTCTTTTACCGCTTTTCTTTCATTATAAATAATATCTGTGAATAAGGAGCATGGTATACATATAATCTATCATAATAACTCTTCACATGAAAGATGTCTCTAGAATTTGTCTCTTCAGAAAAAATATGTTTTGGTAGGGGATTTTGTTTGTTTGTTTTGTTGTTGATTTGTTTTAGTCCTTGCAAATAAAACTGTAGTTTTCACACTTCAATAAAGATGTGACATGACATAGGCAGGATAGTAGAGGGATGTGAGGGTGAGCCAATGTGAATATATTTACCAGACAAATATCTTCCAGCAAATCTTTAATCTGCTTAACAATGTTATCAATTAGTGAATAATATTGATTAGGAAATCAATGCAATTCTTGTTTAACAATCCAGGTTTCTTCTCTGGTTATGCCCAGGTGCTGCTGGTTTTAAGATGCTACTAGTACTTGTTTTTCTTATAGAATTTTTATTTTCTAAATTAAAATAAGGGAAGCTATTTGTTAACATTTCTAGTGACATGTGTTAATATGCTTTGTTTATGACTCATTTAGATATAGAAATATGCTAGTCTGAGTCTTCCTCTTAACCACCCTTAAATGAATTCCTTAATCATACAGATTAATATGTTTACTAGATGCTTGAACAAGGTTGTTAGTTTTCTAAAGTGTATATTTTATTTCTGTATGGTTGGAGTTTAGGGACACAAATATAAACAATAACTTTTTCACCTGATAAACAATGGCATGAGTTTATCTGTAGTTGTATGCAAATTACTAGGTAACAACTAGCTAAACAATGTTATTCTCAGTGCTGTGTTATGCAAGATTTCAGATGTTTCCCATCTAAAATGCAAATGTTTTTAAATATTACCCTAGGGTCCTTCTGTCATGCCCTGAATAGGGGATTTTACTTTGGGGTTTGTTTGTTTGTTTTCCATTCACACATTAATGAGAAAATGTATTTTCAAACTAAAACTAATTTTATTTCTAGATGTGTTTTTTTTTTATCACTTGCAATAGCAAGGTTTTTATGTATTTTCTGTCCCTAGCATTATTTGAAGCAGATGGGACTTTCATTGACTTACAATTTTATTATACATTTAAGACTGTCAAAGAGAGTAAGTTTTGTCATTCACTTCAGAGGCCAAAGCTGCACATTAATTTATTAATGAAAATGTTAAAATAGAACCTGATCAAACAAGGACCATTTCTCATCAAAACTTGAAACATTGTTATTCATCATTACTCTGTTTTACAGCCCTGCAGTTAGATCCTATCAATATGAAAGAGTAAATTTCCTATTTGATTTTAATTAATGTTGAGAGTAAGATCATTTTCTAGCTTTGTAATAACATCAAAAAACAGACAGACTGCCTGGCAAGATTTAGTACTTATAAACCTGTAGTGGAGCACCTTGAATATCCTCTGTCCTCCGGGTGGCAAGAACAGGCACATTCCCCTTATTCACAGTCAACAAAACAAGAGTGTTTCACCAAGTATTTTATGTGACTTTTCTGATGGAGTAATATGGTCTCTGTCCTGTATGAGCTCAGGAGGGAAGTGTTGAACAGAAATCTTCAAAGGACTGCCAGCAGAGTAGCATGGCCTTTTTTTGTCCCTCAAAAGAGGGGCAAATGAGATGGTCATGAAGCATTTTAACCTAAACCATACAATACACGTGTCCCTGCCAAGAGATAGCTTGAACATCTCAGAGAAGGTTCAAAAATCATTATCACAGTTAAAAAAGCTATGAGTAATACAGATGTTTTTGAATAACCATGAAGCAGACAATTTAACAGGAGCTTTTTAAAAAGGAAAAATAAAACAACAAACAACTGGATACAACACAGGACATTTCTGTAAGAAACTTCATTATTTTAGTTAAAGGCAAAGTGATCACAAATGGTCATGGATTTATTCATGTTTCCTACATCCAAGCAGAATGTTGTAACCAACAAGATATAGACACAAGGCTTTTATTCTACTGTGCTTCCAAAGCAACTAAATACCATTATTTCAGTTAGAGCTAAGAACCTAAAAGCCTTTGAGGATCAGTACTATAACACATTAAAAATATTTATCTCCTAAGCCAAACACAGTCATGTGCAAAACTCAGTAGCAAGAAAAAAACAAAACCCAAACCAACAAAATGAATGAAAACCATGAATGATTAGTAAATGTTTTAAAATTATTTATTAGTGGATTTTTACAATTCTCAATTCTTCAATCACCTAAAGGACTTTTCTTTAAAAATCTGGGTCAAGAGAGGAAGTGAAATCAGCAGCTCCCCTCTCACACTTCTAATGAAAATTAATTACTTAATTTAAATAACTGTGGCCCCCAGTAATATCAACATATCATTAAAGGAACTTTGCAAATGGCAAAAAACTTGGAGGGGTGGATAATATGCCAGAATGTCATTCAGAGAGACCTCAAAAGGCTGGAGAAATGGGCTGACAGGAATCACATGAAGTTCAACAAGAGGAAATACAAAGTTCTGCAGCTGGGGAGAAACAACCCCAGGCACTATTCTGTGCTGGGGACTTCTCAGTTGGAAAGCGGCTTGGCAGAAGAGGACTTGGGGATTGGGGTGGACACGAAGTTGAACATAAGCCAGCAACATGTCTTTGCCACAAAAAAAAAATCCAACAACCCTAGTGAACTGCATACAGCAAACTATTATCTGAAGGTTGAGGAAGCTGATCCTTCCCCCCAGTCCTGGTAAGTCCACACCAGAAGCATTGTGTCCAGGTCTGAGCAACCCAGTGCAAGACAAACATGGATATTAAATATTTTGATTAGAATACATTTACATTATTTGAGGTAATTTCAATATTTGTCCAGGAAATTTCACTTAGATGCCAGTAAAACACTTTTACTGTGAGGTTAGCCAAACATTGGAACAGGTTACCCCGAGATTTTGTGGTGTCTTCATCACTGGAGATATATAGAACCCAACAGGACATGGTTGTATTTGGACATGCTTTAGCTGGTTGTGCTTAAGGAACAGAGTTCAGCTAGAAGATCTCCAGCCATTCCTTTCCCTGCCAGCCACTCTGTGATTCTGTGTTTCTGTGACACAGATATCCATAGATTATGAAAGAAAATGCTGTACTTCTTGAACAAATAAAATTGAGTCATAACTCTCATGTGTAAATTATTGTTTGGTTTTGTGCCTTGTATTGTGCAAATAATGCATATGTTCATCCATCTTTAGGCTGGGTCATTGTCTAAGCAATTACTTGGTATTAAATACCGTTATGAATTATGAGAATATCATTAATATAATTTGACTTATATCTCCTTTGAAATCTTAAAATAGTGGTAACTGAGACTCCTAAACACTAATATGGGATTCTGACGAAGACATGAAGAAGTCTACACTTGGTCACCCTTAGCTTCCTTTACAGTTAACAGAAAAAGAAGTAAACAAGCTTAGGATATGAGTCCCCTGAATAATTTTAGAATTTACTTTAGGACAAGATGAATTACTGCTTATAAGTACATCAAGAGACTCCCAGATGCAAACAACTTACATTTATCAATGTATCAACATATATCATTTATCAACAGTACCAAGAGCCCTACTTCCCACTGCACAAGAGTGAGATTCAGAAAGAGAAAAAAAAAAAAAAAAAAAAAAAGTGGTGCTGATTTCTAAAATTGTTTATATATCTTTCATGGTCATGATGAACAGATAGAGTTAGCCAGATACCTTTAAATCTCTAATCAAAATATAATCAAGATTTTAGATATGATATATGTGTCAAGTTCTTTGAATTATTGGAGGAGAGCTATAGGGAATATCTTGTACTATTTAAGATAGATATATATATAATCTGGCAATTATTTATTAGTGTGCATATTTACATAAAATGTTCCAATGGTAATAATTAATTTCTCATTTTTTTGCAGACTGAGATCGTATCTTGCATTTTCTCCTTTTGATCTCCCGGACTACACTTTCTCTTTTGCCTTGGAGTAGTAAGAATTTTATAAAAGGAGTCCTAGTTCTTAGAGTTTTGACTTCTGGTTTCTTATCTCTTTATGGATGATTTTTTTTTCTTCTTCATTAGATTCCCTCAGTAAAAGTCATGGTATTGTCACTATTCCTGTGATTTCTGACCTCCAGTCTTGGGTTTGCATTGGACCACCTCTTCTGAATGGTTTCTACTACCAGAAGGATTACACTTTCTGCTACCAAGAGGAATCTACTGAAGGATTTGGATATTGCAATGCCTTAATTAAAGGATCCTGAACTCTTGGAATGGAATTCTGGGTTAGGTGATTAAACTCCCTGTAGTTTACATAAGGTCCAGGAGAGGTTAAGGGAGACAATAAAATTTCACAAAAGCTCATGCAATGAGCAGAAGACATAGAGCATCAGAGGAACAAACAATGTTGGTGACAAAAATGCATATTAGATCCCAGCTTTCCCTTAGCCTCAATAGCAAACTTCAGGCTGTGGAAAGCCACATATTATCTCTGCTTGGAATTTGCAGCTCTGAAACACAATGTGTAATTAGATATCTGAATCTTTCTTTCAGAAATAGAAACAAGAATCATGCTTCCCTTTGGAAACGCTGGCGTGTCTAGCGAAGGAAAGCCCCATGTTTTTAATTCAACATTATCACCCTCGCTGTAAATGTGAGACCTCAGTTCATCTCCTCTCTTTGAAGACTTCAAGTCATGTCCCTTTCCATCTGACAAGTAGACAACTGCAATTCAAAGCTGTACGTATGTGCAATAGCAACCTTAAAATTGAGGAGAGAATGCATTTCTCTTGCTCCAACTGTAATGTTTTGTAGAAAGTGTGAAAGATTCATAGTGTCAAAAGTAAAAAAGAGAAAGCCTGACTTGATAACTGCATGTCAAAGGGAAGAAAGCAGCAGAAATACAGAACTGGATTCCAACATCTCCCAAAACTCTTTACTTATTTAATCTAATGTCTAATTAAACATTTAATCAATTCTTACTGGTTTGTAAGTGGACCATGTGGCTGTAGCTATGATTAAATCCAATGGAGGACAAATTACTTTCATGGGTATTAGTAAAGATTATAGAAGTCGCTCCTGACATCAAGTATAGAGGGGAAAAAAACAAACAAACAAACAAACAAACAAAAAAACCCAAAAAAAACAACAAAAAGCCCCACAAAACCCCCCTAAAAAGTAACACCCCCCCAAAAAAAAAAAATTTATATTATAAAACACTTCCTATCCTTTTCGAAACAATAAATCTCTTTACTTCTAATTCAAGGAGCAAAACTTGAGAGGATGTTTGTTCTTGAATTTCATTAGAAACTTGCAAAATTTTGTGGAAGGCAAGGTCTCTGAAAGCTTTTGCTCCACATGATTTCATCCTCACAGTTCTGTCACAAAATTAATTGAGTTATAATCCATTCCTAGAGTGACTGGTCTCATTCTATATCAGGGCTGCATATGTCTCTCTTCTGATTTCTCTTTCCTTTTTCAAGATCTGCAATCTTTTGCAACCATCAAAACCTCCATCAGCAAGAGCAGGAGGCTTCTCTCTCCTGAGCTTTTGGCACAACTTCGTCCTGGTACACAGAATGCAAGAAAACAGCAGGAAACACAGCTTGCATTATGGGCAAAAATAGGATGGAAAGAAGACAAAAATCTTCACAAAAGCATTATGTAAAAGAATAGGATTTTATGAAGTGCTACTTATGACATCAACTGCTGGTGTTACTGAATAGCATACTAATAAATAGAAAAGACTGATGGCCAGGAGGAGGTTGTCTTCTGTAGACTCAATGGATCAACATGATGCAAGTCAAACAAAGGATTTATATCCAGGAGACATGTATCTGGGTCAAATAAAATACAACCAGTGAACTCTGAAGATTTTAACATAATTTTCCAGCTGGACAACTGGCACCAAATCCCCCAAAACTTTACACACATTCCTTGTAAAAGTTTGGCCTTATATGAATAGAATCTATTTTCATAAGGAAGGCTTCTCTAAGGAAAGACTTTATCCCTTTTACATCTTGAATAGAATGTTTTATGCTTTTTGACGAGTAAAAAATCATATCCACTGCATACAGGGCACTTACTTAAATCAAAGATGTTAAAGTTAGCACTGCATCATTTAATAAAAAGTGTTAAACAAAAAGGTTAACTAATCCTGAGTAGGTCATGAAGTTAATAACCTAAGAATACTCATTGAATTATCTTTCCAAATTTATCATGTCATCCCTTGAGTAAAATTTCAAAGCAAAGATAATGAGGCTGTGGGGAAGAATAACAGATGTGGAGTATTAGAAGCTAGTAAATTGCATTTCATGCACTCACAGAGTTAAAGTATAAAGGTAATATACCGTAACACATACTGACTTCCAGATAGCTCTTTATTGCAGTCAACAACTTGAGCTACACTATAATCTTGAAACTTTTAAAAACAATCCTTTTTTACCTTACAGCATACATGCACACTTGAAGAAACTTAGATTATAAACAAGCTTGCAAAGTGGTCAACATCAGGTAGAGAACACCTAATTTTCATTTTGATCTCCTTAGGAATGGAGTAGATTTTCTTGTAAAGAGTAGCTTTAAAATTCTGTAGGTCTAATTGCAAAGTTTTATACTTCTGAGCTAATACCCTTATAGCTGCAAGCTATGTACAAAAAAAACTTGCTTCTGAATTCCATCCAACTCTTAATGTCTTCTGTACATGTTCCTACAGATCCTCATGGCTGAAAAGCATCTCATGCTCAAAGTTTATAACCAAGGGGGGTCCTTCTATAGTTTTGGTAATCGGCAAAACTTTCATGACAATGAATGAAACTAGAAGATGTAAATTAGTGTAGAATAGAAATAAAGACATAAAAATTTAGCATGCTATCATAGATTATAACTGACTGTAAGACTGTAATCAGACTATAAAGATTAAAAACTTAAAGGAAAGACTTGGGAGAAGAAAATATTTGATTAGCATGAAAGGTCAAGAGCATAACCCCAAATTACCTTTAAATTACCATATGCTTTGAATACAGACAGATACTTTCAAATACTGAATTCTGAGGTCGGAAGGTATGACAGCCCGAGTAAGACAAACACATGTCATGTAGCTAGGGGCACAAAGAGATGTCATACGTATAGCAAAGATATGCAGGTTCGAGAAGGTGCAGACAAATACTGTAATTTAGACTTGATGTGTAAAACAGATAAGTGACAGGGAGAGAACAAGAGGGGCAGGTAAAAGCACATCCCCAGTGACAAAGAAAGATGGTTACAACATGACTGATATTATCAAGAAAAAGTTTTGCTTGTCTGCTTTATTAACTTTATATCACATAAGTGGGTTTGTATCTTTATTCAAAATCAACTCTTAACCTTTTTTGTTTTCTTTTTTTATTCTGAAAAGGAAGACATCTGAAACAAACTTGTCTCCAGTGGAAATGTATTCCCTGAACTGTCATGTAAAAAGTATGATTTCTCTGAGAAAACACTCCAGGAATAAAACTGTATCATGAAAAGCAGACAGATAACTTATTTATCTCATTTTCAGATTTGTTTGCTATTAGTAAATATCTTGCAGTTCTAGCAGTGCTTTTATTATGCTCATTTTTCTTACTTATCTATTTGTCATGGAAATTAGTTTTTCCACTGATTTTTCTAAAATCTAAGACTATGTGAATACTCTTCAAGTCTTACTTAATATGAGGAGAACATTTCTTCTGGCCTTCCATGCTTTAACTGAAGTTCCTAACTGCTACTGTCTACATTCTGTCACTACTCTGCCTTTCTAACATGTATCTGACTTCTGCTTTTTTTACTACATACTAAAACCTGAGCTCTCTGTACAGCCAATTTCATTCAGAATGTTAAAAGGTGATTATCTATGGCAGAATTATGCTTAGCAGTAAGAAAGCAGAAATTTGGGTAACTTTAGTGAACTATATTTTTTAATCATTTTATTCTATTCTGATTGGGAGATGGATGTAAATTTCAGTTTATACAAAATGTTCGGCTACTTGGCTAAAAACTGTTGGTGCTGAAGATATTAAGAGAAGCTTGTCATACTTCTCATTTACACTAAAAATGTCTCATTTGGATTTTTCTTGAACTTTCCAGTAATTTCATAGTTTCTAAGACTACCCTTGACACTTACATTCTGAAAAATTAAAAGAGTTGATAGACCATGAGCAACCAGTGGAATGGAAACAGTCATAATTGTAGGAAATAAAGTCAAATCAGTCTTCAGGGGAGTGTCTGTCCCTAATATCTAGGCCTTTCCTCTGAAATATTTTCCTAACCTGTTCTGAAACCTTAAATTCTAAAGACTACAATCTCTTTTCGAGCTGTTTCTTATTATCACCATTATAAATTTTCCCCTGGAGTTCAGTATTATTTTCTTTTAATATATGATTTCACATTGTACTCACACCAGAAAGAATAGAAATGAAGAATAACTCACTCCTTTCATATTTTCAGCTGTTTTGTGGATTTGAAGTCTGCAACTATCTCTTTCTTCAGTCTTCTGCCTAGATTAAATGCACCTAAACTTTTTAAGTTTACTATATCTTCTAAAGAACTTAATATTCTTGCTAAGCTCTGGATTTTTATCTGCCTCGTCCATATCTGTCTTGACAGCCTAAACAAATACCTCATAGTATGTGGGATTTGCATGGTATTTGGCAAACATCTGTGAAAAGAGTACTTTGCCATTCTTTAGTTGAACCCATTGTAACAGAAGATATCATGCATGATAGGAGAAAGATCAAATGCTAGCTAGTCAAACAGGTGTTACAGACTAGAATACATACTATCAATTAAGAAATAGTTATTGGAAGGTTATAGAGCACATCAGAAAACTGACATAGACAACTGAAATCTATGACACAAAATACTGTATGAGTGGCACAAAGTCCAAATGAAGACCAGTCACTGGTGGTTTATCCCAGAGTTTAATGCTGCAGGCAGTACTGCTTAATGTCTTCCTTGATGACCTGTAAAATGGGATAGACTTCACCCTCAACAAGTTAATGGATGGTACAAAACCGAGACGCCTGATTTATAGACCAGATGGGTGGACAGGCTGAAGAAGTGAGCAGACAGTAATCTCATGAAATTCAGTCCAATGCCACGTCCAGGCCCTGAGAAGGAATAAATCATGGACTGGTGTGGAAGGGACCTTTAAAGATCATTTAGTACGACCTCCAAGCAACAGAACAGGCTAGGATTTACCAGCCAGAAAACAGGCTGGCAGAGAGGAACGGATGAGTTCTAGTGGACAACAAGCTGACGAGCAAGCAACAATGTGCTCGTGCAGCAAAGAATGCCAACAACCTTCTGGTCTACTTGGGTAGAGCGCTGTCATCAGGTCAAGGGAAAGGATCCTTCCTCTCTGTTCAGTCCTGGTGAGATGCATCTGAAGTGCTGTGTCCAGTGATGGACTGGCTAGTATGAGAGAAAAATGGACCTACTGGACCAAGTCTAGCACATGATTATTAAGTGCTTAAAACATTCTCATGTCATGACAGATAAGAGACATAAGAGAGTTTGAGATGTCCAACACTGAGAAGAGATGTCCCGGGGAGAACCTCATCCATATGTGTAAGTGTCTAATGGGGACAGTGTCAAGAAGACGGAGTCAGCAGCACTCACTCACAGTACTATAGGCAATGGGTGAACATTAAAAGTCAGAAAACGCATCTGAACATAATAAAACACTTGGGTTTTTTATACGAGGGTGGTTGCATGTTGACACAGGTTGTTCAGGTAGAGTGTGAAGTTTTAATAATGAAATATTTAAAACTTGAATGGTCCTGGCTAACCTGCTGCAGGTGACTCTGGTGTAAAAGAAAATCTCAAGGAGTCCCTTATAACATAATGATTCAGTGATTCTGTGTAGGACAAAAGAATCATTAAACTAAACATGTTCTTCTCATAGAAGCCTGGTAAAGAGAAAGGAGTCTGGTGAAGGAAACAAGAAGCATTAGAAAAAAGTGGCAGTGGTGAAGGATGAAATGGGTAAATGAGCCCAAGAGCAAGACTGTTGTTCAGAAGATGCTCCTTGGAGATTTAGATTTGGCTTGAGACAATTTATTTTTAGATTATCTACTTCTAGAAGCTGAAGTGCCACAAGCCAACAACTATCACCAACGACAGTATTGCAAATAACAATAACATGGGAGATAAATATAAACTCAATTTAATTTTTTGCTGCTTAAAACACTGCGTCCTTCTCACCTTCCAGATTATATCAGTAAAATAAGATTAAATGCCTTTAAATAATTTTTCAGGTCTTATCAATGTTTTTAAGCCAGAGGTATTTCTTTCTATCAAAGATTCAAAGTGAGGCAGGTAAGACACACAGATTTTTTTATGGGAAGTAAGAAAAAATAGTATGAATTATAATGAAACACAAAATAAAACCTTCAATTTGAGTAAGACGCAATTCCGCAAGGAAATCATGTGAAGCCCCATGTTGACAACTGTCCTTGCTTTATTCTCTACAGCAAATGGAGTGACTGGAGAAGAACAAGTCTTTGGACTGCCATGACTTAATAAAAATCTGATGAGTTTCTATGAAGTAAATGTTCCACAGCAGAATAGAAATGGATAATATAAAGCTATATGGGGAAAGGTAAAAAAAAAGAAAAAAAAAAAGGAGAAGAATGAAAAAAATACTGGAGAAAGCATTCACACTCATGCAATCTCTTTGAGACTGAACAAAAGGTTAGAGTGAACTGCCTGCATTTCTCATGTAAAAATGCCAGCATACTAACCCTTTTCCAACAGTGATGAAAACCACAGCTGATGTGGTCTAAAATACAATGAACCCTATTTTCATTTTGCTTTGTTCATTCCCTGTATTGTTCAGTTTCTTCCCCTTATGTAAAACCCTGCAGTCCCTTATTTGAAATGATGAAGTTGAAGAATGTTCATCTGTCAGACAGAGATTTATTTAAAAAAAAAATAAAAATTAAAGAATTATTATTGGTAGGTAACTTTATTTTTCATAACCTGGCCTAATTTTCCCCTTTGTTTCTAAATTAAACTCCTTAAATTGCCATTTTCATAACGCACATTGTTTGGCCTCCAGGAACCTAGACAGTCAAAACAATTAAATCCAATGTAAAGTTCCAAATAATCAATGTGAACTGGTGCAAATGCCATAGCACTGTGCACTGACAGATATTTGAGAGAATCTTGGCATGGCAGTTGAAAATGTTATTTTCCTTAGCTGTCCTCCTTTTACCTCTACGAAATACAGTCCCTGTCCTGAAGTGGAGCCACAACAGGAAGAACATGTCTGCCCTAATTAGTGGTTAAATGTATTGCCTTCTGCTACCACTAATAAAAGGGAGCTTTCTTTGCCTGCAGAAAATTTCCTAGAACAAATCTGTTGGGCTATTGGCCATTTGATCAAACTCATCTATTGTATCCACAGAGAAATCCAGTTTCAGCCTTGTACCTCACAAATCATAAGGTTACCAAAGACAGGCTCTGTCTTGCTCAGGGTCTGTCAGAGACCAGGAGAAAAGGCCTTGACTACTCATGAATTATCCACTGGGAATGTCAGACACATGAGACTAGAAACAGTTATCTTAAGTGTGTCCTAAATATTGGGAGTGAAAGTCTAAGAAAGAAGGCATCTTTCAGAAATCCATGATGAGAATAATTGCAAACAAATACTTAATTTTGTATTTGGAAACAAAAAAAAAATAAAAATCTGTTGAGCTCCTAGTAGTGGAGGTATACATGTGTCTTGATAACAAAAGCTGCTTCCACCTGGTAACATACAAAGGACTCCCTCCAGTTTCCTTGTTATCTCTTTAACCATTCAGTCTGGAGATTTATGAAACAAAAACACTCTGGCATGGTACATGGGGAGAACAAATTCTTCCAGTCTACACATAAGCACAGGTCAAAAAAAACCCCATATTATCAAGCCTGGAAATTTTTTTTTTTTTTTTTTTTTTTTAGTTTTTCTTGGTTTTGGTTTTTGGGGTTTTTTTTCTGTGTTTTTGGTTGGTTGGTTGTTTTTTTACTTAGCAAGGTATATTTGCATTCTTTATTCAGGATTGTTACCTATCATTTCTGTGTGAGAAGTAACCAGATCAATTGAAACTCTAAAACAGGGGTGGTAGACTACAGTTCACATTGTGAGCACCAAAAGAAATGGGAAACGGCATTTCCTAGAGTCTACAGCACATTACAGACACAGATGAAAAGAATTGCAATGGATACAGACAGGAAACTGAACTTCATGTAGGGAGACCCAGACACTACCTGAATATGACACAGCAAGAGTCAGACCACAAGGGGAGCAGACAGCACCTCACAAAGACCAGGGGTAACTGAGAAGATGTTTCTAATATTTGGTAATCTTGGTCAATTACAGAAGCAAGAATTTGCCATCAATGACATAGTGAGCAAAAGGCAAATTTTCATTTACTTATTTTCACGTATTTTTGGTTAATACTCAAAGTCTGGTTTGGTATTTTTTTGAGATGGGTATATTTAAAACACTTTCTGGTTTTTTTGGAGAATAAAGAGAAGGTCTAGAAACTTCTGCCTCAAAGCTATGCTGCTGACTCAGGGTCTTATCACAACATATGAGTTTATTCTTCCTATATTCATAGCAATCTGGAAGATATTAATGATGGCATATGGTCCATGGTTCAGCACTATGACAGACTTTTTTCCAGATTATGACTTTGCATCAAAGCATTACTTACATGCTGAGTACAGTACTTGTTATTAATTCACTAATTTGTATAGGTCTGAAAGTATCTAGTGCTTTGCATAGCTGTTTAGAAAATCCAGCAGTATAATGGCCTTGCGCATATCTATTTATTTCCCTTTATTCTTATTTTCAGAAGCACAAGATAACATTTTCAACATCTGACTTAAAAAAACCAAAGTGTATTTTGAGGAAAATATTAGGCTTGTATACTTTATTTTTTGTTCTCTGATTAGATCTTACATGAAAGATGTCATATGACTGACTTCAGAATAGGTCTGTCAAACATCTGAATTCATTGTCATTGCTGCAACATTCATCTGCACAGGAGATTAGAATTTGTGTCTCCATCAGACTTATATTTCCCCAAAAATTTCTTATTCCAGCAATTTTGGAATTTTTGGGGGAAAAAAAAATCCCAGAAGCTTGACAGGGGAAAAGTCTCAAGGAAATATCATGAAACAATACAAAACAATATATTCCAAAAGAATGAGAGAAGTTTAAATGAAGTTTTATGTCAGCATTTTTACAATTGTGAGAAAATCATGCAAAACAGTGCAGGTTTTTACATACTGGGCATACCAACAAGTATTCTACGATTGACAAAACATGGTTATTTAATTTTACAGATGGAACAAAATGGTGTTTTCCTCTTTTATTTTTCTTCTGTCAAATGTCTGAGAGTCTCCCTCTAAAAGCCACTGAGCACGACATGCCTCTTTCTGTCAGAGCTTCTTCTAGAATATAGATGTACTAATTCCATCTTTGTTGAAAAGTTGGAAACCAAATACAAAAGCCACCAAACACTGATGTACAATTGTATATGATAATTTTTTTAGTTACAATTTTGACAAGTCTTTTTATTTTCATTTAGGCATTCCACCAAGAATTGAAATTAATGATGTGAACATAAAAGTCTTTGAAACAAATGTGTCCGGAAGCAGATGCATTACTGATGAATATAAATAAAACCATTTTTCATAGAAGTTCCCATCTGGAAAAGACAATTATTGCGTGTTCTATATTATATCAACATCTACCATAGGCAGAATTTTCAGCAACACAGAGACACTATTAGCTCTTGACATTTCCTTGAGTTTGAGTGCGTTATGATTTAAGAATCAGTTATGTCCCAATCCAGAAAATCGCTGCACTTACATTACATCTACAAAAAGTTACATTGAAATCTATGAGCACCATAAAAATCACTCCCAAAATTGAGTCTTTCATTTCTATCTCTGGACTTGTGAAATACAAATGACAATTCCGAGTGTAAAGAAGCTACATTTTTGAAACACCTCAGTAGTTTATCTTGCTCATGTCACTGAGCCTTAACAGACTTAATAAAAGCGTTCTACTCAAACAGGCAGCACAGACCAACCTGAGGTACTGAAGATAATTGAACAGAGATGCTTCACTGTTCCTGAGTGTCATGACCACTGGAAAGCAGACCAGGTATAAAGTTCTGGATTGTCAGGATTGGTAAATTCCTGTCGATTCATTAATTTTTATTGTAAAATAAGCTTTGGTTTGGTTTGATTTTTTTTTTTTTTTTTGGTGTTGTTGTTGAGTTTTATTTTAAATTTCCTTCAAAAACCATGTCAGAGATAAACAGAAGGAAAATTTCTTATTACCTGAACTCATGTCTTGTGGAGATATTGTTACACTGATGGCAAATTATTGAAGATGGAATTACGCTGCTTTATGTTATCTAACTCAGTTCAGTGGACTGGATACTCAGGTGATTTACAGTCATGTAGTTTTATTAAAGTTGGTGGTCAAGTGCCTATTTGAAACTTCCTGATTTTTTTACCCTTTTTGCCCTGAAACCCACCCATAATATTTCTCCCAGTCACCTCAGGATTTGGATCCATATGTTTCCAAGATCTAAGGGACAGCTCTGATATAACCCCATTGCCTGGCCGCAGTTGCTGAGAAAGTGGCTAGGCAGTGAGACAAAGTCATGTGGTAAAATCTGCAGAAAGATATAAAATGTGAAATTACAAGCAGTGAAAGACATGCTGAGACAAGTATTTTCAGTTCTGGGTTCAAGATGGGGAAAAAACAACATGAAAAGGCTTAAAATATTGAAGGAAAAAAATGAAGTCTAATGAGAATTGTAAGACCATCAGGTTAAGTTGTTTCAGTGCTGATGGAGAATGGGAAGATGGCCAAGAAATCAGTATAGGAAGCTATAAAGGTGAACTGTTCTTTCCAGAAGGTCCTTGCTGGCCAGCCAAAGCCTTCAGGATGGTGAGCACACCCTGCCTAGTAGCTCATTAAATCCCAGGTACCATCTTTCTGTATTGGACAACATGTAATGGCTGTAGGCATTTAAACTGAATATGTTCTGGTGGCAGATTGTCCTTACGCACAGCTAGAGATTTCAAAACAAATTCTTTGAAAGGAATAACAGAAGATTTTATCACCTTGGAAACCTATTTAATACTGGGAATTTTGGAATCCAAGTTGTTTCTTACTACTTCCTTTTCTTTCCCTCCTTCTCTTTCTCCCCGTCTTTCATTTCCTCTTTTGCGAAACTCCACATTAGCAAAATGGTGTTAATACTGATGTTATTTCTGTGGGGTTACCCCATAGTTATTGCATTACAAAATACTTGTTTTGTGATTTTCCCACATTTTATGGATCCTTGGTACCTTTTACTTTGTTGTATCAAGCAAAGGCCCTGTATAATTTACCTGTTTGTCTGGTGTTTGGCTTAATAATGTACAATGTCTCAGTCAATAGAAAATTATTTACTAGTCCCTGGAAATTAAGTACTTTATATGGGAGGTATATTTAGACTTCACATCTTCCACTTCTGCATCCAGTCTGAAGCCAAAGTCACTCTGATGACTATAAACCACATTGCTGCATTAATGGATTTATTATCTTCTATTGCTGTTGTCAAAACTCCAAAACTGATTCAGAATAAATCCTTATTTCTAGGGGAAATAAAGAACTAACCAGAAACTCCCAAAGTCTGATACAGAAATAGCAGTTCTGTTTTGGGAAAAGTTTTCTGACCAATGCTACAACAATGAGCATATTGAAGTGATCCACTGAAGAATACAGGGTGTCCCTGAGAGATTGGTGGGGTACTATTTCCTCTTAATATTTCCCAATTAATATTTTAATTTTGCATTTAATGGACCTGAATAGTCACCATAAAAATCCCTATGAGAGAAGTGGGACAAATGCTATATAAATAGAAAACCTCTCTTAAATTTTATTCACAGATTAGAAAGTGCAGATTTAAAAAAATACATTTCTTTTTAAAATAAAAAGAAGTAATGGGACATGTTATCTGTTCCATAGCCAGCAAAAAACTACTAAATTAAAAAAGGTGAGAAGATACTAATAGGAGGAACATGACAGTTAACTAATAAATGAGTCTACTAAATTAATAATCCATTGGAATTGCCCATTTCTTCAAATGAGCTGTTTTCCTTTCGTTTGCTTTGGTTTTTGAGTTCAGAGTTTGGTTTGTTGTTTATTTGTTTTAGTTTGGGGTTTTGTTTCATTTTTTTTGGTTTGGTTTTTTGTTTGTTTTGGGTGATTTTTTGTTTGTTTGTTTGGTTTGCTTTGGTTTGCTTTTTAATTATTTTATTTAAAGTTATAAACTTTTCTTTGATGAAAGAGGTGGAAAAAATGCAGCTTCAGGGAGAGTTTCATTTGGCTTTGGTTTCCTATGTGGGTTGTAACCTCCTAGGTTACAATGTCCGAGTTAAGACTTAAATCAGAGAAAACACATCAGCCAATATTACATGTAGCCTCAGGATAGCTTCTATCCCAGCTACTTCTTCTTGAGATCTGTTCTGTTTGGAAGGTACTTATTTTGTGAACACTAGTAAAAGTGCCCTTGCATAATGATCTAACTGGTACACTTGGAAACAAAAAGCATTTAAACCTGCTCCAAGTTTTCTGTGATGTTCTCACATTTTTCTCAGACATATTTCTCTTGTTTTGCTTGAAGTGTATTCCTCTGCCATTCCTTTGCTGTCCTCTTCTCCTTGGCATGTAGTTCTCTTTTGATATAAGGCATACAAGTGTCAAGTTTTCTCCATCACGCTGGAATCTTCACTATGACTTTTCAGTACTCATCCACTTTGCCAGTTTTTTTCCAGTCCCAAAATTTCCATTTCATCTCTATTCTCTCCCACGGTAGATACTTCAGTAATGTATTACTATTCCTGCTCTCTGATCCTTTGCTGCCCTTTAGTATAATCAAATAATGTCTTTCCTTCTTTCATGATACAGTTGTTCATGCCCAAGGTTTTCCTTAAGTCTTGATTTGAGCATTTGATGGAGAACTCATATTAACTCACATACTGTTTGCGATTACGCTTACCCGGTACTTATATCAGATGATCGTGTTTATCCATAAAGGACAAAGTGTGTATGGGAGAAAGTCAATTTGACAAATTGCCTCTCTTCACTTCCACTCTGTCTCCTGCTACATCCCTGTTCTATATTGATTCTTTGCTCACAGGTCAATTTCTTCACACACTTCTTGCTCTCGACTAGTTTTGTGCCACTTCTCTCTACCCAGAGGTCCTACTGCCTCCCAGTAATGCCTATATTTTTTTTAAAAAAAAGCCAAGAGGAAACAATGGATAAACAAGGCACAACAAGATCTGTTAGAATAGGCTGGTTAGTGAACCTTTAAATACCTTTGTGGCTGCTGATTTAATTTCTTTGTTTTGACTCATGTACTGACTTACTAATACACCCATCAAACCACAGACAAGAACAGCAAACACTTCTGATGTGAAATTGATAAGACGTTTTTATTTTTTCAGGACACTGGCAATACTAGCAGCTTTTGAAACAGATCATGAGCATGTAGATAGTCAAAGTAGTGTACATGGATTTTTCAGAAGTTTTTAACAAGAGATTCTCTCAGACCTTCACAAGAGGATCATAAAGAAACCATGAATGGCTGAGGAGAGGTATTTTGTAGGTCAGTAAGTGGCCAGAAAGATCAGAAATAAAGAACAGAAGTTTATGTCCAATTTTCACAGCAGGCAAAGGCTTCTGGTAGGATACCACAGGCTGTGAAACACAGGGCATTTAACAGATATTATAGAATCACCAGTAAGTGGTCCAGAAAAGGAGATAAATTATGATGTGATAAATTTTACAGACAATACAAATCTAGCTATTTTTCTATTAATCATAGGGGAAATTTTGAGGAAGAGCATTTTCCCTTATCATAAATTATTTTATTTTGGGAAAACTGCAGAGGCTGACTGAAAATATGAACCTGAAAAGCAGTCCATTCTTTGGGTAAATATGAACCAATCTTACCTTCCCCATATGTGGATTTGAAAAAGAAAGGAAAAAAAATTGTGCCTCAGTTTTGGTACAGCAAGTTTCAAGATAAAGGGTAAACAGGATCTTCTCAAATTTCTTGTTAAAAAAAAAAAAAAAAATCAATTGAAAATGTATTGGAATTGAGTTTAAAAAAGTGTCAAAAATGCAATGTCATTAAGTGCCCCCCTCTTTCCCACTCATCTTGGTTTCAACTTTCTTTAAGACTCTTCCTGTATTTTTTCTTGATAAATATTAGATTACTATGATTTTTACTATGTGTAAATGCTAAAATGCACAACAAAGCTCATAATCAGTTGGGCTTACTTTGCTAAAAAATGTCAAAGGCAGTTTTATGCAGATCTGCACTTTGCCTAATTAGCTCTGCTAAGATTCTCAATAGTTATCCTCTGAATGCCTACATGTTAACATTGCTGCTGAGATTTTAGGAACCACAGATCAGTGTGCAATGTCCTACATAACATACGCACTATGTCAGCTAGTTCAAAGGCCAACTGATGGCATAGCACTGTGCTAAGTAAAAATGTTTATAGCATATTGCAGTCATAATGAAGTGTTAGAGAGAAAGCAACTGGGTATGACTGAAAACTAAATAATTGAGACACTTGTTATTAGGTGGCAGTGAGGTTTTATTTTCTTCTTCATCATCCTCTGTTGTGTTTTTTGTTTAATGAAATGATAATAAAATGGAAAAGAGGAACTTCAGTGCCATAAGGACTTTGCACTATCCTTCTGCCTCAGACTGACATGAATTCAGAAAATGCCAGCCGGAGCGGCTCCCACCCTCTCCACTGGAGAGGAAGCTTCCTTAGGCTGACACTGTACATGGGACAGATGGCAGGTTGCAAGCAGAAGATTACAGGTCCTTAAAATTGAATGACAGGTTTTATTCCCAGTGCCACTGTAGTTAAAGAGAGTTTTCAAAGTTCAATAAGCAGAAGTCACATAACTTGTGACCTCATCTTGCCAATTAGGAGAGAAAACCTTTGAGGGTAATAAGTTTGGCCAGAAAAATGTAGACTTCCAGGGCTAATGAGGATCATATTGTAAAAATTGACAGCATTCCCTTCTTTTAATTAAAAAAGAATAAACATATGGTATTTTTTTTCTTCCCATTTTTTGTTATGAGACATTACTGCAATATAACATACAAGCTTACAATAACAGATGAAGGAAGAAGCAATGCTCTTCATTGAGCATATATTCTTCATGGTGTCTGTCAATACTCTATAGCTGTAAAGTCACCCACAAAAACAATATCTGTATCATGCAAAACATTCTTTATATAATCAGTTAAAACAAAAATCAGAAATGGCTACATTAATTACAAGGACAAGGAAAATCAGGTGTATGGTCTTTTAATCACAGGTTAATAGCATGTTAAAGGGTTACAGAAAATTCTTAGGAGTTCTTGGACATCTGAAAATATGGACTCTTTCCTTATACTAAATAGAGGGGAAAAAAAAAAAAAAGAAAAAAGAAAAAGGCAATTCACCCTGTACAACACCCTTCATGAAGTACTGTGGTTATTACTCCTATGCATGTTTAAACCCTTAGCTACTCTCACAGTTTTTTTCAACCCATTCTGTCAAGATTACTGTTTCTCTGCTTAAATCTCACACTGACAATTTTTATATTTTCTTTATTATCCTTCTTTGTTTTTTTTCTTCTTTTTCCTAAAAAAGACAAATAATTAGTCTAACCTTTTCACTATAGTCATATATTCTACCTACTGGTATTTTTGACATACCACATTGTTTATTTATTTGGATGTTTGTAGACTTCTCATGGTTCTTTATTAAATATTGTTTTCCTTTTCCTGGTACTGTAATCTGCCACAGTATTTTATTTTCAGGAGTATTTAGCTGTCTAACTTACTTTTCAGTAATAAGATCCCAGAGCTCACACCGGTGTAAAAAATAACAGGTATAATGACCCAAAATGTAGACTTAAAACTCATTCTCCTCACTGAGGAATCCCTACAAAGAAAAGCCAGTATTTCTATGTACTGCCAGCTTGTTTTTATATTAGACAGAAGTAAATGTTATATTAGTAATGTTTAATAATATAATCTACAATATAATATTAACATTAACATATAACCATATATTTTATATTAATTATATATTCAGATAACGTTAATAAATATTTTTAATAATAATTTTCTGACTCCTTCAAAATAATAAGCAAGTTCATCTCTCTCTCTCTCTCCTTTTTTTTTTTTTGGCCATTGTCTCAATTTGCATCAGGTGCCATTGTTCACCATGAATGAATCTGTTTCTATAAACATGTCAGCTGCTTTCTAAAAGAGGTGGCCACTCACCATACCTTCACATCAGCTTGCTCTCTCTCTGCCCAAGTCTCCATTTCCTCCTTGAAGTTGGTGAGAGATTGCTCCTAGATCTTCAAACTGAGTATAGAAATATACTCAAATCTGCTTGATAACCAGTTAGATTTGTCCTATTTCTTGATTTATCATTATGAGTTCTGAACACAGTCTTTTCTATTACTTATTCCATTTCTCTGACCACCTTTGTAACTCTATGCTCTGTTGTTTCAGTAAAAAGTCAAATCGTGACTATATCAAAATATTTCTTCTTCCTTGGTTACAACAGTAAATCCTGTAGATGACTAATTTTCTGACTTTAACTTTATACTGCAGTCATAAGCACCAGAAATTTTACTCTGTGTTCATATTAGACTTTCTGAATACAAATACAATGCATCACCATAGCAATTCGAAGAGATAGCATAGAAGCACTATACTGTAATGAACATTCTTGCATCCCATGTCCTGTAGTACATGCAATCTATTCCTTAAAATGTGTTAAAATTTAAAGGTAAAAATGGATCTTACTCCACCGTAGTTGTATTATGTAACTGACCCTCTTTAAGTAAACAAAACTGATTTTCTCTAATTATACTCTCTTCATAAAAGGCAATATATATAGTAAAGAAGTTATCATGTTCATTATATTTTATTTTCCAAATGCTACATGTGATTTTTGCATTTTGTTTTGTTGTTTTAATTCCTCATATGAAACAATTTTGGACATTGTCTAAGTTAATTGACCATTCTTTTCTAATTCATCATTATAATACTTCATGCTTTGTTGCTTCGAGTTTGTCTCCTGAATCTCTTCAAAATTTGCATCTCCAGACAGTTTGTGTAGCCTGCAATTGCATACCTGAAGTTTAATACTTCCTGCCTCTTTAATAGCATACGATTTGGGGAAGGAAGGGAGTGGGACTGTATGGAAAATAGAATTCATTACAGCAGACCAGAGCATACTGAATTAAAGGCTACCCCGTGGCTGAGAGAAAAAGAGGAAGGAACATGGTGGGAAAGGAGAGGAGGAAACATGAAAACCAGCTCAATTTGCACAGCTCTAGGAACTGGAGGTGCAAGAATAAGAGAGTAGAGTGGGGAGAGTAGGATTGCTGCACTTGTTTCACAAAGTGATTGAAACTTTGGCAATTAATTTAATCAAAGCAGACGTGATTTCTTGTTTATCTAGCTCAGCATTACTATGGAGTATTTAAGTTACTGTTTTGAAGTCAAAGCTTTTTCTTTTTTTATTTATTGTTAGATTATTTGGTATCCTGTCATAATGCTCCCAGAATAGCACTATCTCTGCCTGTATACATGTTTTCTACCAAGTAAAACAAAAATTTTCTTTAACAATATTCACCAAATGCTTGGCTGTCTTTTGTTTTTGTCATATTTCTCACCACAGAATGATTAAAGGTATAATCTTCTTCTCTGTTATTAAGTGATCAAACCATTCCATATTTCTGGTCCCTTTTTCACAAATGTAAATATTTAATTATATCATAATTTCTATTTTTCCAGAATTTATTTGAGAATTTTAAAATAATGTTTATTTTTTGTGGGTTTTGTTGCAGGGAGAATGTTGCAGAATAGTCAGCTGTAAGATGCCACATGGCCACTGTTCTTCAAAATCTCTGACCTATGAGAACCAGCACTCTGCTAGCTTAGCACAATTCCTCATGTGTGCTAAAATCATCACTCTCACATAGCATCCCTACTGCTATGATAGTAAAAATAATATTGATAGTAAAAATAATAACAGGAAAGCAAATGAGAAGTGAATTCATTGCTGGTCAATTTGTTGAAGTCTTTGATTGAATAAAAGGGCTGATTGCAAGTGAGATGCCTTAAAATCTCCTCCAGTTCTTGGTGCCAATTCTCCTCATGCTGTTTGAGGAAAAAAGGTAGTACTCACTAACAAATTGTCAGATAAAAAGAAATTAACTGACATCAGAAAAGAGAAATTGTATTTTATGTCCGAATTATAACTTGGCACATACTATGGGAAAAGATAAATAAAGTACCTCCCCACATCTGGCATGCCAGCAGGTAGTTACAGTTGAAAAATGCTAGTAGGGAATAAACCTGCAGCAGAAAAATCAGTGGCAGAGCATACACAGTCTTCAAGTTTCAATGTCAGTCTGGTGTATGGATACAGGCACAGCACTGTCAGTGCTGTGGGATTTCATGAACACAACTCATCTCTCTGCTAAAACAGAGACAGGAGACAAAGAGGAGATTCTATGACTGGTGCAGGACTGAAGAGGGTGTACCAGAAGATCACTCAAAAGCTGCAGTGTGACTCTTAGAATGTAAGGCTGTACATATCACACACAGACCTACTTGTTCTAAAAAGAGCCTTATGAAATCTCCATTAATTTCTGCTGGTGCATTGCCAATGTGTGAAAAGCCTTGGAGAAAGACAGAAATTACCTTAATTGCTTCAACATGCTATCTTCATCACCTGTCACCTTCAAATAGCTGGTTATGAATGAAGAAAAATTTATACAAAATAATAAGACTGAGAAGACTTGTGCATTTCCCTCAGAAAGGAAAACAAATCATGGTAATAGTTGCCTTTAGAACAATATGCCCATACAGAAAATAAGCGCTTGCAATAATGCTTGCATTTATAAAGTTTAATCAGCATGCCTAAATTCACAGAGCTGCTTTGGAAGACAGTATTTTTAGGAATATATTATATGCAAGTTCCAAAAGGCCTTCACTGAATTTGCACTGCTACAGTTTTGATGTGTATAGCAAGAAAGGGATGGAGATAAACATACTTGACTTGTCTAAACATAGCATAAAAATGGCAACTTCACAAGAAAGAGATCTTCAACCTGATGGTAGCACAGAGTGAAAAACCCTCAGTCAACTCCATTATGTTCCATTTTCAAAGCAAGGACCACAAAGGGCCTAAGAACAAACTAAGTAAAAAAAAAAAAATCAGCTGCTCATATTCATCATCTTGTCAGTACTTCCAGACACCAGAGAAGAAACCCTACGTGGCTCCCAAGAACACAACAACTGGAACTTTAAAAGATAAAAAAAGAAAACAATAAACTTCCTAAAACCCATTCTGAAGCACGTAATTTTAGTCAGAAAACCAATGCTGTGGTAACAATCCACTGGCATGAGTATCATGGTTTAACCCCAGTGAGCAGCTCAGCCCTACAAAGCTGCTCCCTCATTCCCCCACAGTTGCATGGGGGAGAGAATTATAAAAGTCAAAAAGAAACTTATGGGCTGAGTTTAAAAGGTAAAATAAAAGTCGTGCATACAAGCACAGAAAAGCAAGGAATTGAATCACCACTTCCCATGGGCAGGCAGACATTCAGCCATCTCCAGGAACATAGGTTTCCACTAATAATGACTTGGGAAAATAAACATTATCGCTTCAAATTTCCCACCTTCCTCCTTCTTTCCCCAGCTGTTATTTCTGAGCATGGTGTTACACTGTATGGGGCATCCCTGTGGTCAGCTGGGGTCAGGTGTCCTGCCTGTGTGCCCTCCCAACTTGTGCACCCCCACCTCCTTGTTGGTGGGTTGAGGAGCAAAAAAGGCCTCAACTCTCTGTAAGCCCTACTAAGCAATAAATAAAACATCCCAGGGTTATCAACACTGTTTCCAGCACAAAGCCAAAACATGTCCCCATACCAGCTACTATGAGGACAATTAACTCTATCCCAGAAAAGAACAGGTCAGTGTGCAAGGATAAAAGTGGAAGGTCTGGTAAGCTAATGTCACCTGAATGAGACCACACAGCAAAAGAGAATGAAAATACTCAGCATCACTTGAAGAGGTTGAAACAGAAGATTTTACTTTTTTTTTTTTAGAAAATGTAGCTCATAGACTGCTATTCATACATAGTACAATCATTACAGAAAGAGAATATTGTGTTTCATCATATATGATGCTGTTTGCTGGGATCATCACATCACTGATCTTTACTGACTTTTATATTGTCAATGTCTCCATGTATTTCATCCTGGGGACAGATGAGCAATTTCTTTGTTCTTAGCTTATTATATTCTGCATACAAGCATCTGGATCCTAAAACTCTTATTTAAGCTAGAACCCTTAACATCGTATTGGAAATTCCATTGTTTCTCTTTCTTCATCAAACATTTATATTCAGAGCACAGGCAATGCACCAATAGAAATTAGTAGAAAAATATGATTGCCATGTTTTGTTAGAAAATATAATGAGAGCACAAAAAAAGGTGATACACTTTGATCAGGTGATAAAACAACTTGATAAAAGCAATCACACACTTTAAATAAATAAAATTTTTTGGCATGATACTATATAATACTGTATTCTGAGAAGGCATGCAGTGTGTATAATCAGCTGGTCATATACTTTAGTTGGTATTCAAAGGTAGCAAATGCAGCTTAGGGGGGAAAAAACAGTGCTAGGATCTATGATAGTTGGGAACACTGAGAATTCTTCAGTTTCTGTTACTACTCAATGTTTTATTCAGTAATCATATTGTGTGTATTTGGATGATCAAGTACGATCTTTGTCGGTGTGTTGCACAGTTCAATGGAAGCATTAAACAACCAGGAGAAGAGGGTGCTTTTGCACAGTGTTCCAGATCTCCCAGGTACAAGGTCATAATTTGACAAAATACATTTCAGTGCAGCACTGAGAGTGTAAGTTGTCAAGCATGAAAAGTAGTGCAGACTTCAGCAGCAGAATGAGAGATTTCTTCCTGGAAAGCAGCAACTTGAGAAAAAAGTGTTATCAAAGAGAACAGTGTTAATGTGGAAGCTCAGCATAACGTCCAGTGAATGTTGTCACTGAATGCATAAAAGAATATAAAGAAGGAAACCAGATAACCTCTGTACACAGCATTTGTACGAATTTGATGATTTCTTCATCCTGTTTGAGGTGTTCACTTCACGGAAGATATGAATATAATGAGGAGAATTCAGAGGACTCAAAAAATTACTCAGATGTACTGGAAAACAATCCATGAAATGTGATGATTAAGGAATTCAGTCTATGTGCTTGTTGAAAGTGGTTACTTGATTGTGCTGCATAGATAATTAAACTTAGAAATCATATTTGATAGAAAAGGGTGTCTTAATTTTGGAGGTGAAGGCCTAAGAGGATCCAGTGTGTGGGAACTGAAGTTAGACTTACTAAGCCTTGAAATAAGATGCAGCAAGATGCATTGCTGAAGCCAATTAACTATTTAAACAACTTCCCTGAAGCAGCCATTGATTTGTTATTGTTTGGAGTCCTTAAAAACAGATTAGGTAGTTCTCTGAGAAACATATTTTAATCCAGTTTCTGGAAGAAATTCTGCAGCTTATAGAGGCAGAGCACAGGGCCATATGGTCCCTTCAAAGAGGAGTGCTGGTCCCTTCTGTTCTCAGTGTCCTTGAGCGAGAAAAATGAATCTTTTATTGCTGTCTTTTTCAGAGAAGCACTCAGAGTCAGCATTTCTAGGATTAGTGAGCTGGAGGATACTCCCTTGGCAGAGCTGCATTTCCAGTCTCATCCAGTGTCTAAACAGCAGGCAATAAAGTTGTCTGGTTGCTCCCAAAAGAC
Organism: Margarornis squamiger; assembly: GCA_035222235.1. Taxonomy (NCBI): domain Eukaryota; kingdom Metazoa; phylum Chordata; class Aves; order Passeriformes; family Furnariidae; genus Margarornis; species Margarornis squamiger. The sequence goes on from JAWWTY010000001.1 coordinate 39,418,451, forward strand.
TATATTTCGCCTACAGAACCTACATTTTGGGAAATGAAGGAAAGTAAAAAAAAAAAAAAAAAGTCAGACATAATTTGATTGCTAAGTTAAAGCCTATGTTGGGAGAAAAACAAATAACTACTTTAAAAAAAAAAATTATCATTCGATTGGCACATATTTAATTCTGAATAGATCAAGTCTTTGCACTGCAGAAGTTAACAAAACAATTTTTCTGAGTACAAATATGTTTTGACTGGTTGTGTCTATACGTGGTTCAACTTCCAGATACTTTTTGTTTATAATTTACAGTATACCAAAGTAAAATATGCAAATTCTCCAGTAAACTATTGACTAGTCTTTCAATTATTAATTATTGTCGAGATATTTGATTTCCTACTAAATCCTACATTCAAATAATTTTTTACTTTTTTTTTTTTTTTTAAATATTGAATTGCCATGAGGCAAAAGGAGCTCCTGCAGTGTTTCTTGCAAGATTATGAGCTTCTTGTCAGACTTTGTTCATCAGCACTGGCAGCATGTTAATTAACTCATCTATGAATGCCCCCCCGCTATTTTACTGGATTTTTTAGTTGTAAAATAAAATAAGAACCAAAAGAATAGATTAAAAAAACCCATTACTTTTACAGCTAATAGAGAATAGGAAAGTTCTTCTCTCAAGATAGTCTTTTCAGTGATAGTCTCTTTGTGGATAGTCTCCATATTGTAAATTTTTGATGTCAGACTGGTATCTGTTGGAAGAGGATGATATAAAGCAATACCACCTCGTACAGACATAAAACCTCCTAAATGTTGGAAAGCAATCCCTTGGTCTGCGATTACTTCCTTTTCTGGACTCATCAAGTGAAAATTGGTCTCTGAAGAAGTCTGAAAAACAACTCTTAATGGAAGGGTAGCAAAAATTGTGTTGCTACCACTCTTGCCTTTCAATTATGATACTAAATCTTTATTTGCACATATTGCAACAGTTACTTATAGCACAAAATGGAATCAAAGTGCCATCATTGTGGGTTTAGGGCACACAGAAAAAACCCCACCACACTGGCAATCTCTAGGACTCAAAAAAAAACCAAAAACCAAAACAACAAAAAACATTCCAAGCTTTTCAAACACCCTCTGCAATGTGTGTTATCCCATGTAGTGAATTTTATCACAGGTAAGTGAATTCTAAACAGTATCATCATACTGTGTTATGTTCTGCAATGCTAGAGTTTTGTCATTATTCTTTTGAAAACCTCCCTAGGCTTTTTCTTTTTAAGTTACTTTGCATTTCTTTTGTTAGATTTCTTCTGTACATGTTAAAATTAGAAACATATAACACTTTGTGAGATGCTCTTGAAACTCCCAACTGGAAACCTTGGGAATTCACTTTTTTTTTCATAATGTGATATATTGGGCTTGCATGGCCAGGTTTTGCTAGCAAGAGGCTATAGGGGTGACTTGTGTGAGAAGCTGCTAGAAGCTTCCCGTGTGTTCATCAGAGCCAATGCCAGGTGGCTCCAGGGTAGACCCACTGCTGGCCAAGGCTGAGTCAATCAGGAACGATAGCAATGCCTCTGTGATACCATACTAAAGAAGAAAAAGAGATATTGGGCAGATGGAACTGTGGCCAGAGAAGAGCGTAGCTAGAATATGTGAGAGGAACAGCTGTGGAGACACCAAGGTTAGTGGAGAAGAGGGATGAGGTGCTCCAGGCTCTTGAGCTGAGATTCCCCTGCAGTCCATGGTGCAGATCATGGTGAGGCAGGCATCCTCCTGCAGCCCCTGATGGTGCAGAGATTCACCTGCAGCCCGTGGAGGAGATCCATGCTGGAGCAAGTGGATGCCCAAGAGAGGGCTCTGAATCTGTGGGAAACCTGTGCCGGAGCAGGTTCCTGACAGGAACCTGCAGACCCATAGGGAGTGGAACCCACACTGGAGCAGAATTCCTAGTAGGACTTGTGACCCTGTGGGTGTCCCACATTGAAGCAGGCTGTGCCTGCAGGACTGCACCCTGTGAAAGAGTGACCCATGTTGCAGCAGTTCATGGAGAAGTTCATTAAGGATTGTCTCCTGTGGGAGAGACCCCACAGGGAGCAGGGGAAGGACTCCTCTCCCTGTGCAGCGGCATAAACTACCTGTGATGAACTGACCGTAACCCTGTATTGGGTCTGACTGAGATGGAGTCCATTTCCCCACAGCAGCCCTTGCTGCTGCTGAACAGCACTGCCACAGCATCAGCACTCTCTTAACATTTGCCCCCATCAAGGGGATGGGGGGGGGGGGAGGCAGATCCTGGGAGGGGTCACAATTAGACCAGCTGACCAGCTGGGGGAGGGGGTGAGAAGGGGGAGGGGCATTTGTTATTTATGATCTTTGCCTTCCAGTTCATCCAGTACATGGGCTGAAGCCCTGTTTCCTGGGAAGTAACTCTGTGTTTCTTACTGATGGGAAGTAGAGAATAAACTATTTTTTTTTCCTTTTTGCTTGTGCATGCAAACTTTTGCTTTAGTAAACTGCCTTATCTCAACCTATGAGTTGTTTTCCTTCTTATTTTCTGGCCCCTATCCAGCTGGGAAGGGAAATGGTAGAATAGTTTGGTGGACACCTGGTGTCCAACCAAGGTCAACTCACCACAAACCCCCACTCTGTCTCCCTGCACCACTGAGGGGGAGGGGGCAGAGCTTGGGAAGGAAGGAGGGGTGAGGAGAAAGTGCCTTTAAAACTTGGTTTTGCTTCTCATTATCCTGTTCTGATTTTGTTAGTAATAAATTCAATTAACTTCCCCAATTCAAGTCTGTTTTGCCCGTGATGGTGTTTGGTGAGTGATCTCTCCTGGTCCTTAACTCCTGAACATCTCCTTGTATTTTCTCTCCCCTTTTCCAGCTGTGGAGGGGAGTGATAGAGCAGCTTTTGTGGGTGCCTGGCATTCAGCCAGGGTCAACCCACTACATATGACATATTGAAATATCTGTGACTCAAAGATACCAACATAAGTTGATGTTGGCAAGAATTAGTAGAACTTTACAGCAAAGGAAGCTACATTTCTATATTTTGATAATAGTATAAATTGATACTCTTGAAAGATCTTACAGTCCACAGGAGAAACTCCAGTACCACCCTCCTCTTCTGAATCACTTAAGGTAGAATTTCACCTCTAGATCCAATTCACCTCTCATTTACTCTGTTTTTAAACAGATAGAGAAATGCTCTTGTCAATGCTAGCAATTCATCCTGAAGAGACATGAAGTAATTTTTTTGTTTGTTTTGTTTTCAACAGCCTTGGGGATTACAAAAGCAGTTCAACTCCCTTGTTTTTTCCATTCACAAGTCTCTCATGCAACAAGAAATAGCAAAAAGAAGCTGAATGTGAAAAGTAGCAACTAATTCTCGCTTTGCTATTCTGAAAATCTGCTAATCGGCTCACAAAGCTTCGTTATCTCACCTTATTTTTCAGTGAAAACTTGGCAGCAGATAGCAAGTTTCAGTAAATTAATTAGATAACATTAATTGGGATACTAGGACTAATTAAACCCTTTGTGATCTTTCATTGTTTTCAGCAGTAAAAGACAAAGAAATTTAGTATCCTAGTTCATACATGGCAAACAGAGGCACTGAACTTTTTAATGTTATTAGTAGTTAGAGACCACTGTATAATAGGAAGCTTAAGGAGAATGCAATCCTCTCAAGCCAATGCCACTCCTTGAACAAATGTGATAGTGAATGCTCACGTCATATGTTGTTTCAGATTCTTGTAGGTAGTATTATCTTATCCAACATGAGGAATGGTCTACCCCTAACAATGGGACTTGGAGCTTTTGTATACGGCAATGTGTAAACATTCCAAGATACTTTAATAGGACAGATACTGCAATTAAAAAAAAAAAAACAATTTAGAAATAAGGCATATCTCTTAACTGATCAACTACAATGTGATTAATCACAGTCATTGTGGCTATTAGGTCATGGGCTTTTCAAAAATTTTCAGAATTTCATATAAGCAACTTACATCAAATAAGTCACATTTTTGTTCTCAGTGTCTGCCCACAGATAGTTGTCAAACTAGTGGGAAATGACTTATGAATTAAAGATGGAAATTAACTTTTTTCAGAATTTTTGTATTTCCAGTAATCGGAAAAAAACTAATTTCTTTTTAAAAAAACTTTCTTTTTCCTTCCCTTTTGATTTGGTGCTAAGAGTAGGGCATACTTGAGGTAGCTATTTTCTTTTCTATCATCTCAGTTGTTGAGCCTGATGCAGTCAGTGTGTGCTGAGACTACTTCAGCCTATACAGAACAAGTACAGTATAAGATCAATTAATTTGCAAAGTATGTAAGGAGAAAAGACTGTCCTCATCTCTCTGAGACTGTTTGAACTTCTTTCTAGCAAAGGCTCAGTTCTCAGATGTTTGAGATTGAACTTATTTCTAGTGAACAAACTTAAATTGCTGCTCTATATGGCATTCTAGAGGGAACTGATGAGATACCTCTTGATCCCTACTGAAGCAGATGATCAATTTCACATAAAAAGTTATGGAATGCTTATTTCTAAAAGACTTAGAAAAGCCATCACTGAAGGCCTTCCATTTTGAGGAATCAGAGAATAAATCTGCCTTCCATCACCAGCTCAGAAGAATATTACATTATCAAATGAAAAATTGACTTCTTCTATGTCGAAGAGAGATTGAAGACTACCATGAGCTGTAACTATCATGATAGTTAGGTTTCTGCTTTTGAAGAAATAAGTTCTTGTATTTACAAATAAAGAAGAAATTTGAAACCAAATTTTATCAGCCATTGTTTGAGTAAAATAATTTGGTTTGGAAGTACTACATTTTGACTTTTTGAGATTTAAAGATCTTTATTTTTTTAATCTCATATGAGAAATATTGTTCTTTCTTAACTTCAGAATACTGTAATTAAGTTTATCTTTTGCTATTTATCTTACTGAGAGGCTGAAGACCAGATCCACCCCTTTAAGAAGCTATTTTACAATTATCTCAATGGAATTGAGTTACCTGTGAGCCTCAACTCCTAACTTGTAACTGTGAGAGATCACTTTCCTCTTTCAAATTAAATTTTTGGCTTGTTCTAAACAGGAATACTGAACAGACATAATCAAGTAGTTTCACAACTTTCAGAGTAAGTGGACTACTCTGCATATATGAAACAATAACACTTTTTTTTTCTGATAGTTTCTTAAAAAATGTGAAAAAAATAGCAGTTTTAGGGCAGCTGAAATTAATTTTGCTTTAAGCCAGATGTAGCTATTACTGGTGAAGTCTAAGTGTGGCTTACTGAAAAGAATCTTGTGGGAGTTGATAGCCAAAGGACAAATTTCACCTACCGCAAACAGAATTCCTGAGCAGAATCACATCCATATTTTAACGAACCATCACATTTTCAGAAGGATATATTTGGAGAACGAGCCTGATGTGAAGGAATCAGTGAGATTATAAGGAATATGTACATAGAGGGACAGCTGGGAACCATAGATATATATGTAAATGTCTTTATTTCCATTTTATTTCTCTTTGACATTAAATAAGGAGTAAAAAAAAAAAAAAAAAAAGGAAAAAAGAAGATTTGTTCGTTGGTCGGTTGGGGTTTCTTTGCCACAGGAAAAATGAAAGATCAAAGGATAGGCAACCTGGGATTGATACTGAGAAACAGGATGTGCTGAGGATATTCTATATATCTGACAGCACTGTTGATGTTTCCTGTTGGTATTTCTCTCAAAACGCATGCACATATTTCATTTAACACATATGTATCATAGTCCTTGTGTTTATTTGTTCACTTGCATCACACATATGTGTTGCACGAATATGCAGTAGAAATACTATAAAAGTCATAAGAACAAACGAGGAGCACTATTTTTAGACCTGAACCTGCAATAATTTTATTGTGGAACTCTGTGTCATACAGCAAACTGGGTACAGTTGATGACAGAAATTTATGTGATTCAGAGTTGTCACTAATTATCTTAGTTGTCACGAAATACAACTTTTTTTGTGCGTGTGTTTGTTTAGTATCTAAAAATTTTAGGATGTTCTTTGTTACATTGAGAATTTTGTTTCTATGAAGATAATCTGAACAAAAATATTCTCTTAAAAAGTGATATTTTTTGAAATTAAAAACATATCTGAGAATTAATGGTAAATAGTCTGTAGTAAAGTCCTGAAGAGATCACCTTCTTGGTTCCTACTGGGTTAATAACTCAAAAAAACAACATTAAAGAGATAGTGATAACATTTTCAGATGGTATCAAAACTGAAGGAAAAATAAGTAACAGAAAATCAGGCCTGAATTACTTCATAATGCGGGAGATGAATATTTTGTTACAGAGAAATATAGCTATTGCCAACCAAGCATGTAGGTCAGAGCTATCAGATTTTGAGGAACAGATGCCTAGAGAATAGAGGATGGACCTTCAGGGAGGGTTCTGAAGTATTCCAGTTAGTAAATAACTGAATATGATATTTAAAGTGGATATTTTGAACAACAGGGCTAATATATCATTTGGACATGCAAAGTAAACACTGAGTATCTTTAAACTTTGCAATTTTTTTATTTGATCCTACCATGACAGTCCTGAAATCCATTGCCAGTTCTGACATACATTTTGAAAGGTTGCTGAAAAATTGAAGGAGACTCCCAGTAGAACCAAAATACATGGGAGATGATAAAATATACATTCCAATGAAATACTCAGGTAGTTCAGTCGATTATATTATCAAAGAAATGGTTATGAATGTTATGGTCTGTGAGTGCCTACATTTGCTAATAAAGAAAAAACAGGCCTTTGTTACTAAAAAGCTACCGTTGTAGCTAACTTTTAGGTGAAATAGGTTGCTAATTTCTTTAAAAAGTTAACATAATTGATTATTTAAATGCATTATCAAAAGTCATAATTATTCTCTGTTTTTAAATCAGGAAAGGATTTTTATTTTTATTTTTTTTTTTAATAAACAATTAGGATGAATTAGCCATAGATTTTGAACTTCTGACAGGATTTAACTAGGGGAACTCTGATGATGTACAGTATATTGGAGAACAGAGCAGCATTGAAATCTGTCCTTCATTACATTTTCCCAACTGGAAAGTTAGGCTTTAACAATCAATGTATAGTCATTTAGTTTTCTCATTCTAGAAAGAAATTTCATCTCACAAGCTCCAGACATGCTTGTACATTATCATAACTGATTCCCAAAAATATGGATTCCTTACAGATTACTAGATTAAAAGTTTGCTTAAGTCTTATATTCCATCCTGGTTTTCAAATGTTATACTTATAAGTAAACTACACTGTTAAACAAGGATTAGTAATTTGTATTTATTATGTGTCATATAATTGAATAAATATAAATAATTAAATTAAAAAAACCTCTACCACTGAACTGTATTACTTCCCAGAAGATTTCTGTCTTAACCAGGATAATTCAGCAAGTAAGGTCAGAATTAAATAAAGTTTATGAACCTCAGGGGATAAAATCCATCGTCCTGCCTACTGGGGACTATTTTATCTCCAAAGTTTATGTTGTAAAGGCATTCTTGGTTGGATGTCTGTTCTTTTAATGTGTGCTGATTCTGCAAAACCAGGTTTTTAAATGTAAATATTTTCTTTGCATTACACAATAAGTTTTCTGCCTGTTTAACCCAGGTTTTTATAGTGTACACATGATTGTTTGTTTTTTGGGTTTTTTTGGCACTCACTCTCATGCTATTGGAACATTTTTGTTTTGAAACTTTTGGTTTCCTGAATACAAGCAATAAAGTATGATTAGAGGTATCTTTAAAGTTACAAGGTAAGAATTTTTTATGGGAAGGTATAAAACACTTTACTCAAGTATGCATTCAAACTTAAGAAGAACTGAAAAGATTTTCACCTGAAGTGTTTCAAAAAGATCCATTCAACACAAAAACATATTCTAATTTACCTGATTGTCTGTGAACTGCTTTAATTACATTAAATTAAAGAGTCATTGGTTTTATACAAACTCATTCACCTATCTCAGAATTTCCCTTAGAGGTATGTAAATGAGAAAGAGAAAATTATTATTTCAAGAGAGCTAAAACCCACCATGGCTGATATCATTTAATATTTTCTATTTCACATATTCTTTTCCTTCTCTACATTTCCTATTTATCTCTCCTATTGTTTCAGTACCTAAAAAAAAAAAAAAAACAAAAAAAAAAAAATTGGACAATTTGATTCCAGAACATCTGCTGTAGGTGTTATTTTTATTATAGCACTACCCTTCCCCCATTTTCTAACTTTTTCTAATTTCTCTTTCCTGAAATACAAACACATTCACTCATATAAGTATCTACATTCTTTCACCAGCCATCTGGTGAATCCACCACCAAACACCAAAAAACCCATCTCATTTGTTTTTTAAATTTTACATCCTTTCATGCAGCCTTGACTTTTTCAGAGAGTTGCCAGTCTTGAAAAAAGCCTTGGTGAAATTTATCAGTGTAAGTTGTGTTTCTTAAAATATTTTTAGTCTGTCAAAACTTTATAAGAAAATAAAAAGTAGTTGTTTGTGACAACTTCAAAGAATGATAGAATTATACAGTGTTAGATTAACAGAAACATATACATTTAAAGATCATCTAGTCCACTAACCCTCCTCAATGAACAGGGACATCTGTCACTGCAACAGGTTGCTCAAAGTCCTGTCCAACTTCACCTTGAACACTTCCAATGATGGCATATCCACAAGTTCTCTGGACCACCTGTTCCAGTGCCTCATCATCCTCATTATGAATACAATTCTTTCTTATATCCAATGTAAATCTGTTTTGGTTTTTCTTTTTTTTTTTCAGTTTCAAACCATTGCCCTTTGTCCCATCACTACAGATCCTGGTAAAAAGGCTCTCTTCATCTTTCTTATAAGTCCCCTTTAAGTATTGCATGGTCCCAGTAAGGTCTCTTCATAGCCTTCTCTTCTCCTGGCTGAACAGACCCAGATCTCTCTCAGCCTGATTTCACAGGAGAGGTGTTCTGCCCTTTAATCATCTTTGTGGCCTCATCTGGACCCACTCCAACAGGTTCATGTCTTGTGTTGGGACCTCAAAACTGGATGCAGCACTTCAGGTGAGGTCTCACAAGAGTGGACTATAGGGAGGGAATCACTTGCCTTATCGTGCTGACCACACTTTTCTCATGAAACCCAGGATATGGTTGACTTTCTGGACTGCAAATGCACATTGCTAGCTCATGTCCTGCTTTTCTTCTCTTAACAGGGCTGGTCCAGTCATTTCATCCCCCAGTTTGTACTGATACTCAAGATTGTCCTCACTCATGTGCAGGACCTTGTACTTGGCCTTGTTGATATTGATGAGGTTCCTATGAGTCCACTCATCTAGCCTGTTAAGGTTGCTCTGAATGGCATCCCACTCACCTCAAAAATCAACTACATTACTTATCCTGGTCTCATGTGCAAACCTGCTCAGGTTGCACTCAATCCCACTGTCTGCTCCACTGATGAAGATATTAAATAGTATTGATACCTGCACAGACCCTGAGGAACAGCACTTGGTGCTGGTTTCCACCTATATACGAGGCTGTTGACTGTAACTCTTTGGACACAGCCATCCAGTCAGTTCCTAGCCCAGCTAATAGTTCACACATATTGTGTTTTGACCAGAGATGACTATTAAGACCACACGACCACTCGCTAACTCCTCCACCATTGGGATGGGGTAGGGAATTGGAAGGGTAAAAATAAGAAAACTCGTAGATTGAGATAAGACAGTTTGATAGGTAAAGCAAAAGCTGTGTGCACAAAACAAACCAAAATAAGGGATTCATTTACCACATGGGCAGGAAGGTGTTCAGCTGTACCCAGGAAAGCAGGGCTCCATCAGGCATAATAGTGACTTAGGAAGACAAACACTCCCACTCTGAACATCCCCTCATTCCTCCTTCTTCTCCCCAGCTTTATATACTGAGCATGATGTCACAAGGTCTGAAATGTCCCTTTGGCCACTTGGAGTCACCCGTTTTGGCTGTTTCCCCCACCAACTTCTTGTGCACCTCCAGTTTCCTTGCTGGTGGAGCAGTACAAGCTACAGAAAAAGTTGCTCAGCAATAATAGAAACATTTTTATGTCTCTAATCACATCTTCCATATGTTTTGACATATCTCACAAGAGGATCTGTACCATGATCTTACCAGGCAGAGAGGTAAGGCTGACTGGTCAGTAATTTTCAGGGTCCCCCTTTTGACCTTTTTAAAGAATGGGTACAATGGTCTGTCTTGTCTGGTCACTGGGGACCTCATGTGTGTGCCACAGCTTTCGAAATATGATGGGAACTGACTCGGCAACTACATCATCCAGTTCCCTCAGGATGCTGGGATATTTTTCATCTAGTCCCATGGACTTAGGTATGTTCAAATCCCTTAGGTGACCTCAAACCTAATCTTCACTTGTGGTGGAAGGGACTATTTCTATGGCTGTGCACATAAGGCACATTAGACCACGTTAGGATGAGCATCTTAAAAATATTTTGCTTGTATTATTGACTATTTTATTATTCTTAGCAGAAAACCATGCTGGTAATTATTTTAAATAATTTGAATAGTTACTGTGATTTTCACCAACACACACCACCCCCTACCCCCCATCCCGCCAATCTTTTAAGACAGTTGTATAAACAGAAACAATAAAAAAGCAGATGTTTCTGATAAACTCAAAATTTAATATTGAGGTTATCTCAGAATTTTAAGCATTTTAGTATCTATGATTAATATCATAGAGTTTTGATTTGGTCTTATGTTACTTTAAATAGAAAAAGAAATAAACAAAAGAAAGATAAAACAAGTATCTTGACAATCAATAAGGCCTGAATACTGTGCCACAAATGCAGCTTAAGACTGGGGAACATGACCAAGCTATTGTAAGAGCACATATTAACTAATCTACAATAAATATCCATGTTTGTGCTCCTAGCTCATGGCAAATACAAGATAATTGAATTCAGAGTATTCTTTTTCCATTAGTGGCTATGTTAACTTGAATTACATTGTATTTGCTTTGGGCTGAGTTGCATCTACCTAATAAGTTACCACAGATCAGCAGATGAATGTCAACTTTCTAGTCACTGATTAATATTCAAGGCCCTTCATGATGTAGCAATTGAACACCTTTTAAGTGAACTTGCAATTGTCTTTGAAAATCGGTCTCTTTAACATACCCATGCTTATAGTACCTATCACTGTGTTTTATGATGCAAAGTCAATATTTTATTTTATTTTATTTATTTTATTTTTACCTTTCTTCTACATACTGATTTATGTTTCAAAATTCTGTCATGGTAATTTACTAATTATTTTCTAGGTGGTCCTCCACTACATCAGTTGCCTAGTATGTTAATCAGACTTTGGGGAATATCTTTCTTTCTAGTCATTGCCAATGTCAAAGTATACTAGAGGCGAGATGATTAGTGATGGAGCTTCATGGGGCTTGAAATGTACTGAGGCCTGATCTCCCATTCAGGCACTAAACCTTTGAAATTTTGTTTCATGTCAGAACAGTGCACCTGCTCCTGCTCAGGGGTATGGATTGAATGAAGGACTTACAACCCCCCAGAGAAGTTCATCTCCTTTATCGAGTAATCCTGTCAGTTTTTCTGCAGAGTCAAACTTCTAGTTATACAATTCCTATGTTTCATCTCTCTGGTTCACCAGTGAATAAACTAATTTCCTATCTAATGGAAGGATTTGTGATAGCTTAAATGTGACATGAGGCTAATGAATTTAACTAGGCTTATTTCAAAACTCATTCCAATAAAAAAGACTTTGTGACCTATGAATTGTTTTCACAGCTACAAGTCATCTTTAAGAGCGTATTTAGGTCAGCTCAGAAAGTCTTTGAAGTGCCATATCCAAATCAGGAGTGACTATTTTTATTTTTTTATTCTCTCCCCATCCTTCCATCCTCACTCCCACTGATATCAGGACTGCCTTTCACTGGTTTCGTTTCACACTTTGCAAATATTGTCTTCTGCTGTGCTCCAGCTGGCAGGAATTCAGCAGCTCTCAGTGTTCACATTTGGAATCTATCCTGAGAAGATGAGGCACTGGAGGCAATGAAAGGAGAATTGGACTGTTTTCCCTACATGCTTCTGCAGCTGATCCCACACTTTTCAAACTAATTCAGTTACTGATTTCTGAAAGTGTCATCACTAGTGCTATGACTACAGAGGTGGAAAGACAGACCATGTGAGCATGTTTCACAATTCCAAGAGATGTCATGGGGGAAATGTTTGCATGGAGAAAAATAGCTACTAGGAAGAACTGCATGTTTGCTCTTACCAAGGTGACAGTTACTTTGCTGAGTTTAAGAATGGTGCAATAAAAGCTGGCTGTGAAATTATAATTAAGCTAATAAAAATATAGAACAGTATTAAATATTTCTTGCCAGCTGCTCAGCTAAAGTCATGTTAGTGTATGCTTTTTCTGTAAAATCACTTTCTGTTGAGAACAGACTAAAATAAAATATAATTGCTGCTCATGATAGAAGTCAAACTAAGGATAGGATAAGAGAAGGAATTGTTTAGATGTATGTAGCCAGAGAGTTGTGGCCAATGGCACTATGTTCGGGTAGAGACTAGTGATGAGTGGTATTCCTCAGGGTTCTGTCTCGGAATTGGTGCTCTTTAATATCTTTATCAGTGTCACAGACAGTGGGATCCAGTGCACCCTCCACAAGTTTGCAGATGACACAAAGCTGGGTGGTGAGTAGACACAATAGAAGGAGGAGATGCCATTCAGAGGGGGCTGGACAAGGTTGAAAAGTAAGTCCATGGGAACCTCATGAAGTTCAACAAAGCCAAGTGCAAGGTGCTGCACCTGGGTTGGGGAAATCCCAGAGATGAGTACAGACTGGGTGAAGAACTCATTAGTAGCAGCCCTGACGAGAAGGACTTGAGGGTTCTGGCGGATGAAAAGCTGGACAACAGTGTGCTGTTGAACAGATTCAATAGTGTGCACTTGCAGCCCAGAAGGCCAGCCTCATCTCGTGGACCTGTTGGAGTGGGTCCAGAGGGTGGCCAAAAAGATGATCAGAGTACTGGAGGACGTGTCCTATAAAGACTGGCTGAGAGAGCTGGGATTGTTCAGCCTGGAGAAGAGAAAGCTCTGGGGACACCTCACTGCAGCCTTTCAGTACTTAGAGGGGCATTATAAAAAAGATGGAGAGGAACTTTTAATGCAGGCAGACAGTGACAGAACGAACAAGAATGGTTTTAAACTAAAAGAAGAGAGATTTAGAGTGGATGTTAGGTAGAAATTCTTTACTATGATGGTGGTGAAGCACTGGAATACGTTGCACAGAGAAGCTGTGGATTCCCCATTCCTGAAAGTGTTCAAGGCCAGGTTGGATGGGGCTCTGAGCAACCTCTGATCTAGAGGGCGCCAGCCCTGCCCATGGCATGGGAGTTGGAACTACATGATCTTTAAGATCCCTTCCAACTGAAACCATTCTGTGATTCTATGATTATGGCAAGAAGCCTCAGAGTGCAGTGTGTTGACCCCAGTAAGCAGCCAAGTGCCCATACAGATGTTTGCTTTTTCGTCTCTCCTGAAGGTCAGTGAGAAAATGGAATGGAGGCAAGAAAATTCATGGATTGAGATAAAGGGATTTTAATAGATGAAGCAAAAGCTGTGTTCACAGAAAAGCAAAAGGAAAAAAAAATAAAAGTATAATTAATTTACTACTTTTCATGAGCAGGCACATGTCCAGCCATTTTCTGGCAAACAGGACCTTGGCACATGTGACAGTTACTTGGAAAGGCAAACACCATATCCACAGATGTCCATCACGCCTCTTCCTCTTCCAGAGCTATTATTGCTGAGCTCAATGTCACACCATGAGAGATATCCCTTTGGTCAGCTCAGGTCAGCTGTCTTGGCCTTTCCTCACAATTTTTTGCTCACTCCCAGCCTACCCATCAGGAAGAAGGAAGAGGCAGGACAGAGTGAGGAAAAAGAAAAGTCTTGATGCTGTGCAAACGCTACACAGCAATAACCAAAACAGTGGTGAGTTCTCTATACTGTTTCAGTCACAAATACAAAGAACAGCACTATTCAGGCTGATGTGCAACAAGTTGACATCATCTCAGCCAGACATAGTACTCAGTACATTTGTTTAGTAGTGAATGAAAAAAGAAAAAGTGCACTCTTCTGCCCTACTCAAATTCCCTTTGTGATGTTAGCAAACTAATCCATTTATTACATACAGTTCTGACAGGTGTAACTATATAAAACTCTGTCACACATCACAAGCTCGGTTCTACCCTTTTGGCTGCAATCCGAAAAAAGCACATACTTTACAGAAGATTAGAACATTCCCTCTGAGGTGAATTTCTGGCACAGTTCCCACTCAGTTGAGTATATCTGTCTGTATTATTTTTGTTTTAGGACTTGAGCACTGCTTACTGAGACAATGAGTGTGTCCTGGACAACATCTCCACTGTTCAAAATAAAGACTATCACACAGATCATGTGCATTCATATTGTGACCACTTTGACATGAAAGATATCCAGTTCCTCACACTGTAAATGTGAAAATCGAATCTATCTCACCAGGGAGATGGGGCTCAGGTCTAGGTTCAGAAACTTGAAGTAAAATATGTTTATGTGCTGAATGTCTTAATTCACAGTATAGACTGGATATTTAGGGATTTATTAATTTACCTAGTATCATATGAGATGACTACATGTATCTGAAATGCATGGGAAGATAGGACGCAGAACATAAGGGACCTACATCCTTTACAGCTGTCAGATGGAGGTCAGCATGAAGCATCCAGAATGCTACTAGATGTCATATCTAAGCCACTGAATCTGGTCCCTACCATCAGTAGAGACAGGAGAGCTATTCAGTGGTCTGGGAACTGATTGATTTCTTAAACATTCATGACTGGAATGCCATTTTTGCTACTCTGGGGTATCTGAAATATCTGGAATGGGCTGACAGTTTTGACATATAGAATAGATGCAGCAAATAGAATCAAATCTATGAGAAACACAAGTTCTTCTTCAGTAGCAGAGGCCAGATAAAACACAATATCAGACCTTTAGAGACTGATGTGCCTATGCATCAGCAACTAAATCTAATCCCTGATATTTGTTCATTACATTCAAAATCTTGTAATCTGAGAAAGAAAACGTATATGAAGGTTTATCCAGGATACTGTCAGGGAAGACCTGCAGCATAGCATGTGATTACAGGTGTCCCAGGATGGTGGTCAAAGGCTAGTTTGACTAAAAAAGATAGTTTTTTATCTTGGTGTTTCTAGTGAGGGCAAAGGGCTTGACATGGAGTAGGTGGAGCCTGATGGTCAACACGGGTGGTGAAACTGGTATTGAAACCAAAGGTTTGGAAGGTTTGGCTCTTAAAACCACAGGACCTCCTTTGGGCATTAAGGGCTGCTAGGTAGCAACAAGACCCTTTTGATAAGGAGGGACAACATTTTTTTTCAAATAGAGAGGTCAAGCTGGTGAAAGGGACTTCAAAATAGGAACAGTGGAGGAAGGAGATTAAGACCCAAAATCAAGTGAGGAAGTGGTGACAGGAATTGGAAAGCAAAGAATGTTGGGTAATGTGAACAGGAAAAGAACTTGTAATCAATGAAACAAAACCCATCTCAAGTGTATACACAAATATGAAAATGCCAAAAAGACAGAATAATGGTGTTGGCTATCACACTTTTTTTTTTTTTCCCCACCTGCAAAATGTACATGAATGAGTATCTGTGTGGTCATGTGCTAAAGCACAGTGTGGGGAAAATCAGAAGGAATTAGATGTTTGTGTGCGTGGAATGCACAGAGCTCTACTAGGGATGGATGGATGGATGGATGGATGATCAGATTTTATGGGTTAAGATTAACGTAGCATGCCAGCATTAAGGTTGGTTTCCTTTCTCACATTACCAAGAAGAATCACATGATACTTTCAACAAATGAAAGAGATCTTATGTTCCCAGGAGCTAGGCTAGGATCTCCACAAGTCCTTTCTAATATTTCCATCATTCTGTGATTCTATGAAGGCAAGAATTTATTGTTAATATAGGAAAAAATCTTTACAATCTAATCAATATGCAACAACTAGTTATCATTAGTCCAATTACAGTGATGCTAACTGTCCTATTCAAAATTATTTATTACAGAAGAGATTCATCAATAACATGGTTAAACCATTTATACCTAAAATGTCTTAGTATCTACTCTTTTCCACTGGTGTTCTATTCCTCCCTCTAATATTTTCTAACTTGTGAGTCTAAGAGTAGTACCTATACTACTGAGAAAAAAATATTAAAATAAGGCACACAAGTTTATATGAGCAGAAATGCATCTGTATTGATGACTGCTCAGAAGCATTACACACACTGCCAAAATAATGGATATGTCCTTTCCACACAAGACAGAACAATAACCAAAAAATATCCTTCCTTGTCCTATCCTGAAGCACAGATATAAAACTTTAATCTTGATCTCTCACATTGTAGAAAACTAGGTTGTTTTACTTTGAATGGTGTTTCTGACTGAATAGATACTTGGGTCTTCACTATGTCTCTCTCTGCTCCAAACCTTGAAGTCCCTGAGGCATACTACACTCTGTAGGGAGCTGCACCTCACTTTTGCTTCTGTATTCAACCAGATCAGTTCCATTCAATTTGCACAGACCTGAAGCAATTAAACAAGCAGATAAGGGGATTAACATTTTCTTTAAATTGAAGCTTTACTTAAATACAGCATAACTTTTTATTTTGAGTATTTTTCTATACTGACACTTCTGCAAAGATAGCTGTATTAATTGTTGCATGCTTTTGGTCTGGCAGCCTAAACCTACAAATTAACATAGATTGCGATACACCTCCTTGCTGTCTTAATTTTTATTCTTATTCCTCTCTTTTCTTGAACATCATCTAAAAATATTCAAACACACCTATCACTAACAGTCTGTATGTACATGAAGCATATTCTTGAGCTTTTCTTCATACCATGAGAAAGCTTACACTTGCACTGGCCTGAATGAATGTTTGATTCAACTTTTCTCAAAGCTTTCTGTACTCAACAAGAAAAAAAAAATAGCTGAAAAGAAATAAATTTTGAAACAGAAAAGTATAGCATTTAATTTTGAAAATTTTGAAATTATCTGTCTTGACCTATAAAAATTCCCCTTATTCTTCCTTCCTCTTTATTTTTTTTTTTCCCTTTCCACTTGAAACTATTCACCAAAGGTGAAAGACTTCTTTAGTTAGTAAATAACAAAACCACTGCACTGGAACTGGGAAATATCCCTGTCTGACTGAATTACAAATGAAATGTAATTCCTGGATAAATTCTTTCAAGTCTTTTTGCCATGAGCTGTCTTACACATGGATAAAAGAAGATTCTACCAGGATTTTGACACACTTAAAGGTGCAGATTCTGAAATCTGTATTTAAGTCAGCAATTTTATGAATGTGATTTGATACAAGAGGAAAAATAAACCATTTGTCTTCAGCTCAAGTCATTCTTCAGTATTTGGAGACAGATCTCCTTTTTGGTGGGAAATTTAAGCTTATAGACGTTTAAGGTTGATAGACATTATCATTGTTATTTTAAAGTATTTTGGGGTGGGGTTGTGGGAGCTGTCTTAATAAATAAATAATGCTTACTATCTCAAACGTGAAATCTCTTCTGAAAATGTTTTACCATGGAGAAGATGAAGATATTCAATAGAAAATATAAAAATATATTTAAAATAAGGATGGATGGCATTGCATGAAGTGTAGAGTCTGTGATCCTTACTGAGCTTAGAAAACAGAACAACAAAATATCATGATTATTCTTGATCAGTATATTATTTGTACTGAAAGTACAATTTTGCCTTTTGTTGGCTTTTTTGGGGGTTTTTTGTTCATTTTTTTTGTTGTTTGTTTTTAATGTTTGTTTCATTGGTTTTGTTTGTTTGTTTTTTCCTTAAGTAGTACAATGAAAAGTAAAACCATCTTATTTCTACTGGGATAGCTTATTGTGGCTGATAGAATAAATTGTAACATCTGGTCACTATCATTTGAGTCATTCATGGTACTATCATCAAAAAAAAATGTCATGAACTATGGTAAATTTTCAGAGGATCTATCCTTTCTTCCTCAGACAGGGCCTGTCCTATGTGGCTGTCATCCCATGGTAGAAGTTTCAGCAAAAATAGCACAGAGTAGGGTAAATGTTTTCATATTTCTGATCATCTTGATAGAGAGAAATTGCATTGATTAAGTAAAGAGAAAGGAAACATCACGTATCTCTTTCATTTGCCATGGAAAATAGTAGGAACAAAAGGGCCATGTACCAATTTTTAAATTTGGGTGGAGTAACAGAAATAGAGAAGTTAACCAGAATGCATGAGGCACAGGTGTACTACTGAAGCCATTCCCTTGCTTCAGAGCTACTGCTGGTTAACAGGGTTTTTTTTTAATCTACATTTCAGAATCGTAATTTTCCCAAGATATAAGAACATTTCCAATATTTTTTATTTTAGAATATTTCACCTCCCACATACAGCTAACTCCTATCTCATTAGTTAAAAGTTTGCAATATGTTCTCCTCCTCCCTGGGTAGCAAAATACTGCTACACCAAAAAGTGTAAGTTACTTCAGCTTCCTTCAACAGTGACCTAGAATTTTCCTGTGAGTTACCTTACAAAGAGTCAGTCATCAAGGAGTATTTAAGTCTAGGCTTAGTTCTAGCCTCCAAAAATCCTGAGGTCTTCTTATAAATTCCATAAGAGCTTTGGGTATAATTTCTGACTTAACAATTTTGCCAAAAGCTATTATCAATCCTATGTTTCCTCCAAAAATGATGTAATTTTATCTCATGCTAGTCAAATACCTCATAGCTCTTGTTTTGGTTTTTAAGGTTTGTGGGGGTTTTGTGGTTTTTTGGTATGATATGGTTTGGTTTGGTTTAGTTTTTACCAGTTAGATTCTACTCTGCTTCCACTCTGGCACAGGCTAAAAGTACAAGGACTATGGTAACTGATCTTTACACAAAGAAGACAATTTCTTGCCCTATCAATATTTCAGTGTCTTTTGTTTTTGTGTTTTGGCAGAGATGACATATTCTTCTTCCGAGGAAAAATTAGGCCTTTGGACTCTGTGATGAAACTCAGGGGAATTATTAAGACATGTCACAGTGCAGATTAAGCCTTCTGTTTGATAAAAGTCAATCTAAAAGTCTTGCCTGCTCAGCTCACTTTGCTCATGATGCTTTCTCTCATTTTACTCTGCCAGGAGGGATGCATTTTACATCCTTAATTAAGGTCTTAATCAAAGGGCCATTTATGGGGTTCATGTAATCTTTTAAATTACATCTCATAAGTGCTTTGTGATCCTTTTTATTTATCTGAATTCCTTTAAGATGAAAGATTCAAAATAAAAGTGGGAGCGAGAAAAAAAAATTCTGAGTATATTTTAAAAGTTTTATTCATACATCAGTTCTCAGAAAAGCCAGCTGGAATAATGAAGATAATGAAGATATAAATGCATATACATAGGATTTCTTTTAAGAAAGCAATCCAGCTATAATCCATTTTTCTTTGACTTTTCCATTCTCATTTCTGAAATATTGCTTTGTTTAATAAAATGAAAGTTGTGCTAATTCGTTTGTTTATAACTTTAGCTGCTGTTGGTTGAACAAAGTATAGCGGTTGCACAGACTCTGAAGAACCACAATAAGAACATGTGGGACAAATACTGGATGAACAAACACAAGCTTGTATGGGAGTTTAAATCTCTCTAGGATCTACAAGAATGTGCCATTTTTGCACAGGTGCCATGAAAGTAAACCATTTTATAAAATAATAATAACTCCAGCTAATGAAGAGCAGCCATAACTATACAAAACAATCCAGTAATTATTTTCACTGCTGTTGCTAAACTAATGGCAACATGGAAAACATTTTCAGTTGTCTTTCAGAAAACTAAATCCACAGAAGGAAATGGGGACAACAAGCATCCTTGAAATAAAAAGATAGAACACCGTGGAGGAGAATTATTTTAGAAATTATACTAAATTTCTTTGTCAAACACTGATAAACTATTCAGTGATCCTGCAAAATTTTTATGTCTCAGAAAAAAAATAAAATAAATTATTACTATCCAAACTTCAGAATGGTGTGGGACATGGTGAGGCCATGGAGACACTTTAAGAATCTCTCTTGTCATCTCTTTATGTCCTCTCCTAGAAGAATCACTGAAAAACTGTCCAATGCAAAGTCACACCTCTTGAGATTGCCTGGGAGAAACACATTGTATTGCTTTGAAGGCAGCAATTGCAATATTGTCACACTTTCATTATTAGATAACTATAAAATTGTGCTAAATCACAGAAAGTTTAAAGCTTCTTTTCAAGAGGTTTCTCCAATTTCCCCTTTTGAGCTCATTTCTTATTCAGCTACTGCAGCTAATTATCATGAATTCCTTTGGTATTCATTGTAATAGCACTAATTATAGCAGAATTGTTTGGTATTCTTCATAATAGCACTGAACATAGAGAAATCATTTGACATTTATAAAAATGTCACATGCATTTTCTCAACATACAGTCATAATTTAGCATCTGTAAAGTATTAGTGAATAGAAACATAAGGTTAAACTTCAGCTACACTTTGGAAAAACTAAATATGTGCCTACTACAACCAAAGGGGGCTCGGTCCAGTTGTTTGGAAGGGATTTTTTTTTAATTTATTTTTTTAATCAGTCTTATTAAGACATTCAAACCAATTGTGATGTGTGTTTTGGTATCTGGTATAAGTTTTTATTACCAGAATTCAAACAGATTTTCATAATTCCATCAATACTCTTTGTATTGCAGATAGAGCTGTAACTTTAGTGCATAAGTTTAATGTATGAATTTTAAAGATGAGTCAGCTTTATGCCATTCACTAAGAATTCAGATTCAGACATTGTAATAATCCCTTCTAGATGTTTCCATCTGAGGGTTAATTTCATACACAGAGAGAAAACATTCACAGCTTTTATCTAACAAATATATCGTAGTTTTATTGTAGATCTTATACTTTCATCAGGCTGAAAATCTCATTACCAAAACTACCACAATAACAACTCATCCCTTCTCTCTAGTGCTTAATTGGTTCATACTGACAGAGTTATAATAATATCTATGGCAAAATAGAAATACAAGAAATATTTGTATTAATCAATATTGTGTTATAATATATTGACAGTAGGAAATACACTTAAATATAATTAAGAAAATCTTAATAAGGAAACCTCTTGATTGTGAGAGTAGTCAAACACTGGAAGAAGTTTGCCAGAGATGTTGCGATGTCTCCATAGTGATATTCAAAACCTCACTGGGCATGGCACTGAGCAAACAGCTTGACCTGAAGCAGTTTGGGGGAGGCAGGTTGAACTAAAGATTACTGTGATCCCAAGCAACCACAACAATCCTCTTCTTTTGATATGGAGGGTATTGGCACCTTCTTCTGCACAAAATAAATTTCTTTTAATATGAAAATCTTTGGTGTCTTCCAAAACAATCAGCTAAATGAAGTATATGGAACATTCCATATAGTAAGTAGTAAGTCACTATTTTCCCTTTAATGCAAGTTGGTGTTGCAAGTCCAGAATCAAGCTGCACATTACTCAGAGTTTGTTTATAGAAAGCAATATTTTGAAGAGTATGCTTATAAACAGGTTTGAAGGCCTGTTTTGGAGTACTTAATCAATCTTAGAGTATTTCAGAGGTGCACTTATAGGACTGAAGAGGGAAAAATAATAACATACTGTCAAGGTGCTCACATGAACACCTTCTAACCATTTCTTCATTGCATATCATAGCCAAATATAATACCACTAATCAGTAGCTCTTAAGAGATCTCAATGCAATATTTTTTATGTGTGTAAACAAGGAAATGACTCAATACTGATGACATTTATGATGCTGACAATACAGAAAACTCACAATACAATAACATTTTATGGGAAAACTTATTAAAAGATACTGGATGAAATTAATGTTAATTTGAATTTGTTTGGAGAATGGGGGGCCAATAATGAGTCTAATCACATCTCTGTTTAAACAAAAAAAGAGTAAAAAAAAAATGAAAGGAATCACTTTTTCCATGGTTATTTATCTAATGATCTTCCAACATCAGGGGATAGAACCTGTCTTGTATCCCTGTTAGAATCCCAAGAAGCCTGTTATACTAAATATCAAATGAGACTCCAAAAAAAGTTTTTCACCTTCCCCTCAGGTATAAAAGTATCTGGATCTGCATCAAACCTGACTTACTAAAAGCACTCAAAGAATCAATAATAGAAATGATGGGATAGTTGTTATTAAATAGTTGTTCTCTCTTAATAGTCAGCATATGAATTCTCACAGTGTGACATCTATGTTTTTTCATGAAACTATAAGCAAAGATTTTAAATTCTGGCTTTTCAAAAGTCAGCTACCCTACCAGTGTCATCAGTGAATCATCAGGCTGAGTACAACTTCTATTTATGAATTTTGGATGTCATAAACCAAAGTATAATGGATGACTCCAAGAAAAAATGTGATTGTCATATATATACTTGAACATTAGTTATAATTATTCTCTTTGCATGCACAAGGATCCTAATGTTTCTAGACCATATGAAAAATTAGGTACATAAAGATTATCTGTGAATATATAGAGGTTTTGGAAAAAAAAAAAACAAAACCAAAAAAAAAAAAAAACACTAGGTCATTATTGTATTTTAAGGAATATTTTTAGGTGTGTCTCAATATAAACTTTAATAATACTGATTCATATGCTGTTTTATAGTTTCAATAGATGAACTATTACAATGGTCACAAGACCATAATGGAGTCACAGTATCTACAAATTTCAGTTCTCTTTAAGTGTCTAAGTTTTCTAATGCATAGTCCATTCTTTTCATGCTTGTGATGGGTTGACTTGGATGGACTCCAGTGTCCACCAAGCTGCTCTGTCAATCCCCTCCTGCGGTAGGACCGGGAAGGGAGAAAATAGGGTGGAAAAAACACTCATGGGACAAGATAAAGGCAGTTTAATAAAGCAAATAAAAATGTCACCTGTAAAAGCAAAGGAAAACAAAAGATTTTATTATCTACTTCCTGTCAACAGGTGATGTTTGGTGACCTCCCAGCAAACAGGGCTTCAGGACATGTAGTGGTTGCTCCAGAAGACAAACACTGTAAGGAAAAAGTCCCCTGCTTTCTCCTCCTTTCTAGTAGCTTTCATTGCTGAGCAGATGTCACATGATATAGAATATCCCTTTGGTTAGTTTTGGTCAGCTCTTTTGGCTATATTCCCTCCCAAGATCTTGCCCTCCCCCAGCCCTCAGCCTGCTGGTAAGGGAGAATGTTGGAGAGACAGTGCTGATGACCACAGTGCATAATGACTGCTCACCAGCAGGCAGAACACTGTTGTGTTATCAACTCCTTTCCAGGTGCCAATGCAAAGTACAGCACTGTGGGGGCTGCTGTGAGGAAAACGAGATCCATCTCAGCCAGACCCAATACAATGCTCTCTGTTATTGATTTTCCCTAGTGTGAGTGAGAAAGTGAAGTAATACACATTTATGAAAGCGATGTAGTCAGCTATATAAGGCTAAAAACAGCACAGGGAAAACAGGGTGTAATTAAAATGCAGAATTCCCCTTACACTGGCAAATGATTAAGAGCTGTGTTGTGGAAAGAACAAAGATAAAGCTAGTCCTAAAAAAGAGAGCAAAATGTGGTTCTTCATGTTACACTAGAGAATTTTTTTATCCGTGAGTAAAGATTGATAGTAATGCCATACTGACAGGGTTGCCTGTTTTGTTTTGTTTGGTTGGTTGTTTAGGTTTTTTTTTTTGATTTTTTTTTTTCTTTTTTTTAAGCAGTCCCTAGAACGAATGTTAGATGTGTGAAAATATAAAAATATTGAAAACCTGTCCAAGTTTTTGTACTAAAATCCCAAGGTGGTATTATTTCCTTCTGGAAAGCTTCTGGTCAGCTAATCAGAAATCAGCACTCTTTAGTGAAATGGTGTAATTTTTCATTTGGGATGTGATTCTTGTGATTTGCACTTGGTGCCTAAAACTCAAGTTTGACATTTAAATGAAAAAATCTGAAGTTAGACATCCAAATACTCTCCAGTATTCTGATTTAATAAACTGTGAGCTGGTATGGAGTTTCCTCTTGGATGATGTTAAGGGAAAAGTCTAGCTTCAACCAAGTTTTCTTCTATACATTACCATGACATGGAGCCAGACTAAAAGTATTGTTCAAGTGATTGAAGCTTCGAACCACACCTGCCCAATTCTACATTGAGATAGAAAGTTATCCAACTTCTGTGTTCATATTGTTTACTAAATAAATTGCTTAGTGAAGTGGTTGTACTTTTTTGCCACTACCTCAGCCTAAATTTCCCCATGATGTCGATCACAAAGAAATAAACAAACCTCCCTAAGAAAATTCAGGGACTCACAGTCTTAACATATCAGCTTATTCCTTTGTTAAAGTACAAAAATAAAACCAAATAAATACTTACATCAGAGCATAGTAATAGTAAAATCAGCACCTGAATTTGCAACAGAAAACAAAATGGAAACCACTATGTAACATGATCGTGGGTGAAATCTACACTTCATCCTTAAATTCCACTAAGCCAGCACAAAGCTCCCTATTGTGCACTGGCTAAAAAATATGATGTGTCCATTGGTGTGTCCTGTATTTCAGCAGCACACTCTGAAGTTTCCAGAGTAAGGGATTACTTTCATAAAGTCCACACTTAAAGGAAAGGTCACTTGGATTAGATGACTTTGCTTTCTTTGATGGTAGCTTTGAGGACCTCAGTCTCATATTTCATAGATTTTTTCATCTCTGCCATGGGGTCTGGCATACTTTCTAAAACAGCAAGCTTCCTAAACATGGGGTTGCAAAATAAAAATAAATAAAAAATAGTTTTTAAAAAAGGACTAATATGAGAGAAACAAAATATAAAGTTGAGGGCAATACTTCAAATCATTATAAGCCTATTATCTGTGGAAGAATAACCACCACTTTTGCTCGCTGCCTTTTCTCAGTCCAAAGTTTTTTCTCCACTTACAGTTTGATTACAGTCAGTTTTACTCCAGGAAAATAAAAACACCGCATCACAAATCAGATGTGTCTACATGACGCAATCTTAGGGTTTTCCAATGATCTGCAGTAACTAAAAGCAGGTGCTATAATCTTTGCAAGGTTTTGTTTTAGGCTGGTTTCACACATTCAAGAACTTGACAGAACCCTAAGACCTTTGGCCTCTGCTCCCAATAGGCAATCAGGAAACCATATAGTATTGCCACCACGCCACTTCTCAGCATAAGAATAAAGTTAATTACATGTGGGTTTGTGTATTTAAACCACAAAATAAACAAACAAAAAAACCACACACACACAAAAAACGCAAACCCAAAACTTGTCTCTTCAACCATCCTTCATCAGAAGAAAAAGGCTTCCAATGTGGGTTTATTTCAGCTTTCTGGGACCTCTAACACCAAAACTGGATGAGAAAACAGCTGTTATGCTTGTATCTGTCACGTTGCTATTTTTTTTTTTTTAAACTAAGCCATTTAATTATTAACATTTCCTTCAACTTATTCTTTGGAAACTTAGTTGAATAAAGATGTCAATAGTTTAAATTAACCACATTTGTTTTTTGACAATTTGTGTTGTGACTTTTTCAGGCTTGTCATTTTTACACAATATCATAAGAGAGCCTAAAGTGATACCCCTTGAATTTTCCACGTTACAAAATGCTACTCCTCCTTTATAATCCTCATTTGGAACTAGAGGTAAGCTAGTGATTATTTTCATATTTTCAGGAAAAAAAAAATTCTCAGCTTGTTCATTGTCTATAGATGCATTGTGACAATATCTAACATCCAACGCTGTTTAGTGGCCCTTTTTATGTTATATAGTTTTTCTTTTCCAAGGTCACTGATTGTACATCTTAGTGGTTGTGAGAAATTCTTTGTGCATAATTTTGGTGTGTATTTTTTCCCTTCAGGGTGCCACTTAGATATGGAAAGATCGTCCATGGAATATAGTCCTCACTAGCAATTTATGACACTTTGTGCTGGATTCAGTTGTACAAACAGAGAAACTTCAAGCCCGAGTAAATGAATATGTTCCCAAATGACTCAGTTGCCTAAGCCTGAGCAACTTAGTACCTTTCAGATGTATTTGGACATACATATTCTGTACTTTCTGTGGCCAGTTCAAAAGGTTGTAGGTCTCCATAAGATCTTCTCTCATATCTTCTGGGACCTTGCAGCTATTTCTGTTACAATCAATTTCAAATGGCAGTATATGCTTAAACTTGAGCAACTGAACATTACCCTGGGAGTCTATTCCTAACTCAAACTGTGAGTTTACAGACCTAATGCAAATTCTGTAATCTATTCATGTTCTGTTTTGACAGCATTCTAAATAAATGTGAAGTATAGAAAAATCTTATTTTCAAACTTAGACAATATATGAAAATTTAAAAATACAGTACTGATTGCAAGGCATTTCAAAACTTCAGTGGTTAAAGCAATATAAACATTTAAGAAGGATGTTTTTGATGTCACAGACCAGATCAATAAAGTAACTCCATCTTTGTCTTCACTAAAACTTACATCAGGCAAAGTTTTACCCTCAGATGAAAGTGTCTTCATATTTATAACAGAGTATGACAAAGGTAAAACAGAGACAGTCGTGCTTAGATTTCATTAAATAATGGGTGGAAATAATACTCTCCACTAGCATTTGGAATTTTCAGTGGTTTCATGCAATAGTTTTTATATAAGATATAATGATCAGACATTATATTCGTGGATTTTCCTGTCCATGCTTAACACCAGTGAAATATGCAGAGGGACATCAGGAGACAAATTAAGCTGATTCATTCCTGAAAGAGGGACTTTACTATTAATAGCACTTTCTAAAATTAAAATGACTGAGAAGGGCACGGAGGGAAGTTAGGAAGTCAGTATATAATCATATCTACTATTGAAGGGAAAAATGCAATTTGTGTGGCAAGGAAATACAAGAAACATTCTCAAGGAAAAATGGCATAGTTCCAGGTTTAGTGATATCTTCAGCTTCTGTCTGTCTTTTGAGTATCCTTCCAGGCAACATGTCTGGCACCCGCATGTCTTTAAATGGTATCACCTGTTCCATTCCATTCGTAGAAAGTGTTTTATATTTATAGCATTTCTCTAAAAATTAGTTTCTTCAGCCATTTGTTTTTAAAGCTCCTGGAAACTGCAAAGAGCATGAAAAGCAATACCTATGATGATTTTTTTTTTTCCCCCCAAACTGTGTTTATTTCACTACTAGAATATAGTGACTTGAAAGAAATGCTGAAATGAAACAATATCTATAAAATTGGTGTGATTCATGCAAGCATATGTATTTGAGCAATACTTTATGTTTCCTTAAAATGAATAAATAAAGTATGTGCTTTCTGGATGTTATCTATTTTATTTCAGTGTCTATAGTTAGATGAGCTGAATGTCACACACTCAGATCTTTGCACTGCCATGAGATCCCTGACAAGAGCTCCAGACTCCTGAGAAAACAGCAACACTTCCCTTCTTTGCAGTTAATAGCTTACATTATCCTTGTCAATCTTTTGTTTTATTTGATTCTATCAACTACCCTGCCTCTTCAGAAAAGAAAAAACACACACACAAACAAAAGAGGCATACACTGCAAATAATTATCAGTACAATAGAGCCATTCAAAACAGAGTTTAAAAAGTTTTCATAAATGACCATACAAATATTCTTATTGAAGGCAGAGTATTAGAGGGAGCTGAATTAAGAAAATGAATGCAAAAGGATGCACAATAAATAAAAGTTCATATAGCCATGTTGATTGTTTTAAAAAGATCCACTCCCTCATGCTGATTTTGAAAGGAACTATCTAGGACTTTCTGGATGTTAAACTTTTCTGACACCTGCTTTATTTATTTATTTAGGATACTATTTAGAAATTATCTTTTGTACTGATCTCATATTTAAACAGTTCATCAAGCTTTCATATTTGCTGTCATTGTCGTAGCATTTATAGATTACTCTGCTTATTTCAACTCTTTGTGGCTTATGTACTTCTCGTAGGGAACAAGAGCATTCTCTAAAGCTACGACCTCCTCCATTTCTGTGCTCACACAATGACATAACTTTGAAAGCCCAAATCTATTTGGTTTATGTTCATTATTAAGACTTTCTTAGGGAGGTTAGAGTTGAGTAACTAAATGTGTTTTTTATCTACATATATACAAAGTGTTTGTTTGGTTTGTGGGTTTTTTTATTATTTGTTTGGCTTTTTTTTTTTTTGTTTGTTTGTTGGGGTTTTGTTTTTTTTTTGTGGGGGGAATATTTTAAAATGCTCTCCATTAAAATGAGAAATATCAAAACAGTATTTATATTTTAAAAGTTGGATCTAGACAGCGACAGAGCAACTCCATAGAGAAACACACTGAGGTTTTGGACTTTCTGTTGTGTATTTAATGCTCTTTCTGAAAGAGTCAGAGTAGTAAAATAACACATTCCTTGTTCTCAAAACTTCAAACTTTCAGGTTTGCACTATCATAATTACTCCTAAATGGAGGATAGGACTTCACTGAAATCAGAAAGAATTTAGACATTTCTGACAGCCCTTTCCTCATAGATGTTGTTGCTGCTGCTAGTATATAAAAAAACCCAACCAACCAACCAAACAAAAAAAAACAAAAACCCCACCCAAAACACAAAAAAACCCCACCTGCAGTACAGAGGAGATACAGCATATGTCTGTTTATAAACATCCAGACTTTTCAGTAGATGTTTTACGATGTAATGTCTCTGACCTCATAATGAAATCAAGAAAACCTTACCAAGAAAAAAAAAAAAAAAATTGAAATTGTAAAAACTTAATCTGCATCTTTAACTTTTCAGATTCTGAGTTTTTCTTAGACACATTTAAGCAGAAACAAGTTTGCCACTGTCATGTAGAATCTAAGTGTCATTTCAAGACTGACATCAAAATTTTATTTTGAATTTCCTTCACCTAAGGCATATATATATATATATATATATATAGTTTCATTCTGAATTTCCTCAGTGAAGATAACTAAAATAACTAAAATGTACACCAAACACCTTTTGCGGACTTCTGTGATAAATGGATAATCTTACATGAAAAGTAGCTAGGTAGAAATCTTTCTGACTTCTCCTCTTAATAAGGGTGCTTTGCTATGGCATTGGTATACACAAAACATATTTTTAAGTAGGGTTAATGCCATTTTTTTCTCTTTCTTATAAAAAAAGGTGTGAAATTCAATACAGGACTGTCTCTCACAGAGTGGGAGACTCTGGCTATGTGGGAGTGGATATATTTGAAGTTTCAGAAGGCATAACAATTTCTGATTTATGGATGGAACCATCATTCAATGAAGTGAAGCTGCTGTCCAAAAGAGACAGAGAAAAATTTGGATTCTTTAAGGACAGGAATTTCTGGGGGGAAAAAAAAAAACCACACTTTTTAAAAAATCTGTACAATTATTTCTTAAACTCACTGAAAATAAATCATTATTTTTTTTTTTCTTTTTAAAGAATGCATTTCACAATTACTGGAATTTATTTCACAATGAACTGTACAGAATTGCACTAACCCACACAATTTTTGCTTTAATGAACCAATGATCTAAACAGCTAATTTAACCTCTCTGTGTTGAAGATGAGTTTTCAACATTTTTAATGATTAATTTTACAGCTTTTTCATTTTTGAGCCTGGAAAAATATCTTCCAACTATAAATAAGTCTAGGTTATAATACTACTAAGTTAGATTAAACCAATATGCTCTAAATTTTAAATACAGTATATTGTAGATATGGCAGATGTGATTAAATGTTCTTGCTAATCGTTAAATGTAACCATAATTTTTTTCAGTGTATTGTCAACATGAAAGGAGTATGCTGAATGATTATATTCTTAATAGAACAGTGCAAGCAACAGAACTACTAGATGAAAGATTCTAATGTGACAGGTACATAGTGAATAAATTTTGCATTCTTAAAAATAATTTTATATATGAGTGTCATTCATAAATTTTTATTTTTTTCTGCTTAAAGTAAACCACAGCAACAATCTTCATGTCCATGGTTGAGTACAAATAGCATGCCTCACTCTTGGATCTAATATTTCAGATAGACAACCACCAGCAAGAGTTAGAGGATTTATTATCTGAATTCTTTTCCTGTCAAGCTCAGTTAGGTCTTAAATATCTGGGAATGTGTAGACTATACATGAAGTAAAGCTCTAAAGTTTAGATTTAGATCAAGCTCTTCTAAATCAGTCTCTGCTTATATTTGTTGAGTTTTTTCCCCAAATCATTTGATGGAGAAATGTAATGTGGTTTCAATGGAAATGTAGAATTCTACGCAAGCTAGAAAGGTATCTTTCACTCCTTTCTGTAAGATGAAAATACAAAGATGTAATATTAGAATAAAAAATTAGCATTTTTTTTCCTATCTGAAACAAAAAGAGGTACAGGAAAATTTGAGACTGCCACAGCTTGGAGCCTGCAAATTTAACTCTGGCAAATACGCTTTTAAAACAGGAATGTTAAAAAAAAAAAAAAAAAAAAAAAAAAAAAAAAATCACCTTGGACATGAAAATATATTCATGAAGATTAGAGGCAAGGTGCTTAATAACTCTAATGGTTTGGATATGAGGTGGTTAAAAGACCATCAGTTAGCAGCCTTACTATTATTGCTACTGACAGTATGTCTTTGACATGTATCCTACTTTTGGTCTAGCACTGGTCATGAATTTCCTAAGTACAAGGCATTCACCAGATACAACCTTCTTTTATCAGGCTATGCTTTCTGTGAACAATTGTAACACAACATGAGCCCTTGGAGTCAGAATCAATCCCTGACTAGTCCAGCACTGCCCTTGAGGACCTCCTCCTGTCCTGCTCACTGGATTTCAGAGATACTTTCCAAAAGATACTATAAAGGAACGTTATAAAAACAACTCTTTTTTAAAGATAAACAAAAAAATTTTAAAAAATCACTTTATGTCTTTTCTTAAACTGTGCCTATTACTTTCAGTTTATGAACATATGGTGTTAATATTTTTTGTTACCATTTCTGCTATTTTCCCTTTTAGCACATACATTCACACTCACTTCATTGCATTTCTTTGTTTCATCTCTTTTTTATTATTATTAATAGTCTATTGGTTTGCAGGAATAAGAATTGGTCTCTTGTAAGGTTGCAACATAAGCAACCACAGATCATTCAAGACTGCAACTCATTTGTGTTTTGAGAGGCTGATAGATGGGAGTAATCTCAGTAGTACGGTACCATGTAAATATAAGTTTTCTGTGTACGTTCCCAGTTGTCCTGTACATCATGAAGATATTTTCAGTTCCCTTCTGAATACAGCTGATATACAAAATCTTTTCAGGCAGCATCTAATAGAGCTGCTATTCTAGCTGTTTACAAAAGCTAAAGTTCATCTGTTTTAAGAAGAGGTGGCAGTATTTAACCTTCCTCTTATTTTTCTGTGGATTCATGGTGTTTGTATGTCTGCACTAAGAAGTTATTTTTACTACAAAAATATAGATCCCCTGGCAACTACTGAGTTTTAATAAAACAGTTTCTTCTAAATCTTCCTTCTACTTTTGCACAATTAGTGCTTGAATAAGTTAAAAAAAAAAAAAAATTCAAATCCAAAGCAAATTAAAAAACCCCAAACACCATCCCAAAAAAAACAACAACAAAAAAAACCCAAAACAACCACCAAACAATAAGCAGGGGAAAGAGTGCATTAAGAAAGCACTTTTCGTGGATTTCTGTTCTGTGTCTACCTGCTATGATATATATCAAGAAGAATATTGCTTCCCTACAGTTATTTGCTTTCTAGCTTCCATTTCCTATAAAGGCCATTAAAGAAAGATAAATAATTTCTCTAAATAAAGATTCCCAAATCTATACTCTACTGGAATAGAAAGCTATGAGCCATTTCAGGAATTACAAGAAAAGATTAGAGCATTTTCTTGGAAACTCTATCATAAAGAAGTAGTCTTCCTAAGTGTTACACATAAATAACTGCGGAATTATGCCAATGCTAAAATGTATTTGCAAAAGTGCATGCAATAAGTACTGCATATCTAATGAAATAAAGGCTGTTGCATGCAAGCTCTCTGCTTATGACAATATATTTATTACTCTGCTTAGGAAAGCTAAGTGTTCTGGGCATTGATCACTGCAGAACTTCATTATCTTGAACAGCTTTCCTCTAAATACAATTCTGTTTCTTTAAAAGTGAGCATTAATGACCAATGCTAAATGCATGAATAGTCAATACCTGACTAAGACAGCATTGCAGATTTGAGAGCAAAATACTGGTGCAGCTTCTGACTTACAATTGCAAAGTACTAAGAATTATCCTTCCAAGACTATTGCTGAATAGTCTTGTGCAAAAAATTTCTATGGTAAAGCTATGCTCACTTGGGAAAAAAAGTAGTCTTACCTAGATTAAGAAAAATGGCATTGAACATAATATTGTGTTTAATACAGCACTGGCAGAGTTTGCATCTCTGTAAAGAATGAAAGGTTTGGTTTGGAAGGGACCTTAAAGATTCATATAGCTCCATATCACAGGAACTAAGGATCTTTAGCATTACTGTAAAAGGATTAGAACTTGGCAGAACTTTTGTTAGGAATTATTTTCCTATTACTTGTAAGCAGCAAGAAAAGTCATTTAATGATCAGTTGTGTGCTTATGGTGTTACATCACAAATCTCATAAATATTAGTTTCTGTTTAATTTTTCTTTAAAATACCTAGATTTTTACACCTATGTCAGTGAATTTAAACAATTCCCAGAACAGGAGGCATGAAAAATTTTCAGATAAAGAGAATAAAATATATGTCTGTGTCCAAAACTCATATAGTCAATATAGTCACTGTTGTCTTCTTGGCTATTCAAGTGACCATGTACCAGTGAGAAAATTTAACGACTTGTGAATAAGTTGAGTGGTGCCATGGAGACCTCCTCATGGTATCTGAAACATCTGCTCAGGACTAATAGATGCAGTGCAAAAATTATATTTTATGTGTTAGACACCTATAGTTAGATAACTAAATCATTTCCTGGAAAAAAATCTTGATTCTGCTGACTAAAAAAGACATTTATAGACATTTAATTATTTGTGGGGTATCCTATTTGACCTTCAGCCTGTGGTCTGGAACTGCACAGGATCTTTCAAATGTCTTGTTCAATATTTACAATTCCTTTGCAAAATTCTCCCTACTCAAAAGGCACTGGACATGTACGTTAACAAATGAATCGTGCTTTAGCATGAGTCAAACCATTCCATATCTTCATTCTAGTTCCAGCTCAGAATTAGCTGCATCTCCACTTCCTACACAATGGGAACTTAGACCTCTGCTCATATATGTTGGCACCGATACGTAAGTTTCTTAGTCTGGAACTGACTCCCACTTGAAAAATAAACTATAATTTAAACCTGATCTCCTATTTTTTTCCCTTAACAGCATTTATTCTGTGATAATTTACATTATTATAAGTACGATGATAAGTATGATCCATACTCAAAATTCAATGAACTCCCATAACAGTCCATATATAAATTTTCAACCTTTTAAATTATGGTTTTTTATCTGCCAACTTAGGTACAAGTATTTTTAATGGTCCACATGAAAAACACAGAACCATGAAGAATTTCATCCTATCCAAGTGAATAATTACATTTGAAGCCTCAATATGTCAATACATGATCACAAATGGTAAATTAATTCTCCAAAATCACTGTCCTTCTTTTTGTTCCTAGTTTATTTCCTACCAGGGCCAGTAGGACAAACTCCTTCAGTTCAAATACAGTCCTTGCTGTTAGAGAAAGCTTATGAACTCTGGTAACTTGTGCAAACATGAACAGTCTTCCTTTAAGTCCAAAATGGGTAACACTTAATTTCAATATTTGCTCAGTATGTTGAAAATATAAGAAAAATAAAAACCTCACAAAGTTTCTTGGATCAGAACGATTTAATGTCACTTGAAATGAAGAATGATCCTAAACGTTATTGTTTCTTGTTTTCACAGAATAGTGAGAATATAAAATTTGCTAGAAATGCTGCTCTTGCATATAATCAACTCTATTCTTTCACAATTGTGTTAGCAATTTCTTTAATTAGAATCAATCATAAAGTTCCAAGCTTAGAAGCACACATAAACATCCTGCTTTTTGCATGTGGTCAGTGATGTTACAGGTGTGTAATACCTCTACGAGTCAGGCCATGAAACCCATAATTAAGTGCCTAACGAAAGGTGACCTTACTCTTATAGGAGACTGAGCACCCATACTGAAGTTAATGAAGCAGCATACTTACTCCATTTGAAAATTAGGTTAAATTTAGCTGCATAACTTTAAACTTAAAAGCAAGTCAAATTCTGGTTAAGACAGAGACAATTTCCATCTTCTTGTCCTGTCATTACCCTCCTAACTGTCATCCGTCTGCTTTTTTCTCTCCTGAAGGTGGATCACAGGTATGTGGGGCGGGGTGTTTGTGGATTTTAGTTTTTTATTTAATTATTATTTGTCCATTAAACTTTTTCAGGCTTTCTCACTTCTCTGATAGCTTGTCTTCCAGCATTTTTTTTTTTGTTTGTTTGGTTGGTTTTTTTTAATAATCCAGAAAAGCAAGTGTATTCCTGGTTCCCTGAAATGACCTGACAGACGATTTAAACTGAAAGTTTGAAAAAGATGGTATATGTCACCTCTGGTGAGGGTCTTGTCAAACTCATTGTTCAAAGCAACGTTACCTACAGTAGGTTACTTGAAACTCAGGTTTTGAATGTCTTTGTGAATGGAGGCTCCACAACATATTCCAGTGTGCATTCCTCCACCCAGTATTTTTTTTTTTCTTTTCCTTATGTTTCAATGGAATTTCTTGGATTTCAGTTTGTGCTAATTACCTCTTATTGTGTCACTGGGTATTTAATCTGACTGTGCTTAAATATCTATAAATCAAGGGTTCCCTGGAGTACATCACACAATAGATCAAGGAACCCAAGCAGGTAAAGAAATTCCTGGAAAGATTTCTTAAACAAATGTTTCCAGATAGCTTGTACAAAGGAAAGAAGGTACTTTTATTTTGGGTTGCTGCTGTGCCTCAGTACATGAAGTCTCATACTCTGTAGCGAGTATAAGTTTAAAAAAATTCTTTGATCCTTACCTATTAACATATACTCATTTTCCCTTTGATCCTTTCCTATGTGGCGATCTTAAGAAATCGTATTTGAAACTTCACAGTTGTCAGAAAAGAAGTGTCTCACCTAAATCTGTAGGTAGATCTTCTCCCTCATGCACTATACACTGATCAGTGCTCCCTGGATGGAGCTTTCCATAAAATCTAACAGACTTCTGCAGAATTTTGCTACTCTGTAATATCCCCAGTCTGTGTTTTAGTATATTGTCAAGCACCTCGCATGTTAGAATCCAAAGGTCGTTTGCATATGAAGTAAAAGTTAGCTCTGAGTTCATGCTGATATTCAATTTTAAGAAAATCCATTTTGGGGAAAAAAACATTCTTCTTTCCCTGTAGCTGTGAAGTTCCCCTCTGAAGATGGAAAACAGTGCAAAGGTTTCACATTTATTTTTCCTTGTTCCACCCTGGGACATCAAAAAGACCTTCAAATTCTACTTCACCTATTACGATTATGAGTTTACTATAACAACATGGTTTTCTAGCAAAATGATGCAGAAAATCTCAGTTTATTTATACAGAACTTGGTAAGGAAACTTAATGTTACAATTGATACATGATTTAAATGCAAATAGATTATAGAATGATGGTACACAAATATTACTACTCAATGACTACAGAGAAACTAAACCATTTTCATAGCGGTCTTGTGCAATTTTGATTTTAGATGGCACCTACTAACCTCTCTAGACAATCTCTAGGATTGATTCGTGCAAGAATATAAAAGTTGATTTAGTATACAAAATATAGACATTTGGATTTTGTCCTCTCCTATAAAGCAGAAGAAGTACATTTCTGTTTGTTCTGTCCCAAAGTCTTTGAGGCAAAGCTACTAAGGCACTGACAGGGAGTCAGAAAAGAACCCAAACAAAACAACACAGAAACACAAACAGCAATAGAAAAAGAAGAAAAAAAAAAACAACAAACAAAGCAGAGCAACAAAAAAAACCAAAAAAAAACAAAACCAACCAAACAAACAAACAAAAAACTTTGCCATTTGTCTTTGAGTTCTTAAACATACTCCATTTTTAACTATAATGGTAGTACAGAGGTGACTGATCTTCACAGAGAACTTAAGGACACTGCAGTTCTATTTTAAGGACTGTTCTCCGGAACACATGCTGGGAAAGAAACAAGCCGCAGAACTTCACATCAAGGGATGAGTGGTGAGTTGACGATGTCTAGGTGCCAGATGCCTACCAAAGCTGCTCCATCTCTGCCCTCAACAGCTGGATAGGGGAGAGGAAATACAAAAAAAGGCTTGTGGGATGACATAAGGATGCAGAGAGATCACTCACCAACTACTGTCATGGGCAAAACAGAATCAGCTAGGAGAAATGAATTTAATTTTCTTCCAATCAAATCAAATTAGGGTACTGACAAATAAAACCATCTTAAAACACCTTCCTCCCACCCCTCTCTCCTTCCTGAACTAAACTTCACTTATGATTTCTCTACCTTTTTCCACCCAGTGGAACAGGGAGATGAGGAATGGGGGCTGTGGTCAGCTCATCACACACTGTCTCTGCTCCTCCTTCCTCCTCAGGGCTTGGACTTACCCTGCTCCAGAGACAGGACACTCTCATGGAAGACAGTGCTCCACTAACTTCTCCAATGGATTGCAATTCTTCACAAAGTGCTTCAGCGTGGGCCTCTTCCACAGGCTGCAGCCCCTCAGGAACAGACTCTTGCCAGCAGCCTGCTCTAGACAGGGCTTCCCACAGGATCATAGTCTCCTTCAGGCATCCACCTGCTGAAATGTGGGGCTTTCAGGGGCTGCAGTTGGATCTTTGCTCCAACATGAGCTGTCCTGAGCTGCAGGGACACAGCTGCTTCACCGTGAGCTGCACCACGGGCTGCATGGGAAGCTCTGCTCCAGCACTTGGAGCACCTTCTTCCGCTCCTTCTGCACTGACCTGGGTTTCTGAAGGGTTGTTCCCCTCCAGTATCCTCACTCCCCTCTTTGACTGAATTTGCACAGTTTGGGTTTTTTGCCTCCACTTAAATCTGTTGTTCCAAAGGTGCTGCCACCATTGCCGATGGGTTCAGCCTTGGCCAGCAGCAGGTCCATCCTGGAGCCAGTTGCCATTAGTTCTGTTGAACACAGGGGAAGGTCCCAGCATCTTCTCACAGAAGGCAGCTCTGCAGCCCCTCCCACTACGAAAATCTTACCATGGTAACCCAATACATTCTACTTTTTATTTCTTTAATCATATCTAAGAATTAACATTAAAATCCACATTTATCATGAAATATTCACAATTTTTACAAACTTCACTCACATCAACAAAAATAATCTCCCACACCAAAATCAAAACATCAAATGAAAGTTAGCAATTTGCACATAATCTACCCCTAATTTCTTCATTACAATGACAAGAACCAAAATTCCCCATCATCATTCCACTCTTCACTCTCTAGCTGTTTTCAGTCCATGTTTTGCTCATTGGATCTTCCAATTAGTATCCTTATTGCAAACTCCTCAGGCCCTGCATTGTGAATGAAAAAGGACTGTGGTGTGCTGACTTTGGCTAGACACCAGGTGCCCACCAAGCTGTTCTATCACTTTGCCTTCTCAGCAGAAGGAGGAGCAGAAAATAAGATGAAAAAAACCTCATGGGGTAAGATAAAGGTAGTTTAATAATGTCAAAAACAAAGGCTGTGCACAGAATGGATGTTGACGGTAAAAGTAAATAAAGCTCTGTAGCGCTCCTTTTCTACAGAATACTGGAGTTATTGTTTCAATTTAAATGTGGATACAACTTCTACAGTCTAAGTGCTTTGATTCCCTAGGCTGAAGGCACTATACAAGTTAAATAGTACATGGGCATCTGAACCAAATATGTGTCTTTGCTCTATTTTATACCTGAAGAAAATACACATCTCCTGACCTTGCATATGTAGACCTGAGAAAATTTCCTAAGAACATGTTTCTCTGAATGTACAATTATCTATTTTCAACTGCAGAGCATAATAAGTCCCATTTTAAATTATGCACTGCTAAATTGCAAGGGGCACAAAAAGGTCATATTCTGTCCCTCAAGGTAAGATAACTAACAATGTTCTGTATTTGTGGTACAGCCTGAAAAGTATGCTATGTCTCTGTATTGCGATTCCACATTTGAACATTTGCAAGGCAGTTTCCATATTGGCTCGTTTGGCTTTTTTCAGTGTTGAATACATTGAAAACAAGTGTAATTTGTATGATATCACAACAGTTTAAGTTCTCTGAGCATCTAGTTCAAGAATTGTTTCCTTTTCTAGTGCAATTGTTTGCTGCCACTGACAATCAACAGTTTTCACCCTTTGCTGTCTTTATCATCCTTTATCAGTAAGCTACTGTGAAGGTGACAGCAGTGGAGCTGGTTTCCCAGAGATCATGTGGAGTCTACATATTCAAAAGTTGCCTGGACACAGTCCTGGACAACCTGCTGTTGGTTACTCTGCTCAATCAGAGAGATTGCACTAAAGACCTCCACAAGTCCTTTCCACCATCAAACATTCAGTGATACTGTGATTCTCCACTGCTATTGCATTATGCTTCTATCTGCTCACTTAGGCATGTCCATCTACTCTGTTGTGGGGTCCTCCATTGGCCGAAATGTGAACATCTGCTCTGACATGCTCCTCCATGGGCTGCAGGAAGACAACCTCATGACCTCAGTCCTCTCCATAGGTTACAGAAGAATCTCTACTCTTGCACCTGTAGCATCTCCTCCCTTCCTTCTTCAAGGATCTTGGGATCTACAAGGCTGTTTCTCACATTCTTTCTTACTCCTTTTTCAGGTCCAGCACAGCACTTTTTATCATTGCTTAAATGTATTGCCACAGAGAGGGTACCAGCATCACTGATGTGCTTGTCTTTTGCCAGCAGTAGCTCTGTTTTGGAGCCATCTGAAAGTGTCTGTGTGGGGCACAGGGCAGTTCCTGGTCTCTTCCCAGAGAAGTCACTTCTGAAGCCTCCTGGCTACCAAAACTGTCACACAAACCAACTACAAGGGGATTGTTTTAAATCTACAGATACTCTTTACTGTAAAAGCAGTGAGCTTATTTATGTGGACATCACAAGCAGTATCCTGGTTTCTGGCCTGTTTCTGGATATATTTAAGAATGTATAATGATGTTTTTCTCATCTGATTTCAGCTGCTGCTATCAGAAATGCATCTATGGTCTCTATGACTTAGGTTAGACAGATTTTACTCTTTTTAGTATTTAACCTTCAGTTTATGTGCTGAGTGAGAAGTATTTTCTACTGGGTGGCATTTGACCTTTAGCTGAGTCTCTTCTTGTTTGTTTTGGAGCCTGTGGTAACATGACATGCATGATTTTGTGCAAAACCTATCAGTTTCTTCTGTTTTGCTTTTGCTGTGATGCCACCTAATTATTCTCTACCTTCAAGTGCTATGTATTTTTGTTTCAGTTTGTTCCTAATGAATTGGGCTTAATGCAAGTTATTTTTTTTTTTTGATCCAGGTATTGTTTTAAGTTCATACCTTGAAAAAATTTTCACACAACACAAATATTTGCTAAGGCTACAATAGAAAATTTGAGATTGTTTTTTCATATAGGATGACTTACCATATTTCAAATACAACCATTAAAAAAAAATAAAAATCCATATATAAAGATCTATATACTGTTGCACTATGAAGGCGATAGATCAAATAATTTTGGAAATCCTTTCCAAACATACTAAGGTCAAGAAGGTGATTAGGAGTATTTGGCATGGATTTGTAACAGTGAAATTACATTCAGCAAACCTGACAGCCTTCTATGATGGAATAAACAGCTCAGTAGAGATCAATGTCTTTAGCTATTCTTCCATAATATTTTCACAGTCAAAGTTATGAAGTGCAGACCAGGTAAATGGAGAGTAATTTATTGGACAGTATAGATCCAACAGTAGGCTGGGCAGCTAAGTGTTGAAAACTGGCTGAATTGTTGGCTCTAAGGAAGTCAGAGACACAAGTCCAGCTGGAGACAAGTTACTAGTGCTTTGTCCCAAGGGTTCATATTGTAGTCGGCAGTGTTCGCTGATGGCCTGGATGGGACAGAGTGCACCGTCACATGTTTGTAGATGATACAGAACTGTGAAGAGTGGTTGATGTGCCAGAGCAGTGTGCTGACATTGACTGGAATCTCCAGAGGTTAAAGACAGGAATCTCAAATTCAACGAAGGGAGTACATTTGAGGAAGAACAATCCCAAACAGCAGGACTGCTTGGAAGTCAGCTTGGCAGGGAAGAACCCGGGATTCAGGGCTGCCAGCAAACTGACCATGAGCCAGCAATGTACCCTTGCAGCAAAACAGCCTTACAGTCTCCCGGGCTGCACCACGCAGAGCGTTGCCAGCAGGTTGAGCGAGGTAGACTTCCCCTGCCCCAGTGCTTTACTCAGCCCTGGTAAGAAACATCTGCAGTGCTGCATCCAGTGCTGGACATGATTCTGTGATTAAGTAAGCCAGATTCTATGACTTCCTGATGCAAGTCTAGCACAACACCAAAAAGATGACTAAGAGCTTGCAATACCAAACACAAAAGGAGAGGCTGAAACAACTGGGAGGGTTCAGCCTAGAGAAAAGAAGACTCAGGGGGACCTTAGGATTGTGTGCAAATACTTGATGGCACTGGGCGAATAAAGAAGATGGAATCAAGCATGTCTCATGATGTACAATGACAGGACTAGTGGCAATGAGCATAAACTGAAACACAGGAATTTGCATCTAAACATGAGGAAAAACTTTTTTTCCTGTGAAGGTCATTGAGTACTGGAGCAATTTTACCTAGGGGCTTTGATGTCTCCATCCTTGGGGACAATGAAAAACTCATTGGACATGGCTCCAAGCAACCTGCTCTAAGTGATTCTGATTGAGCAGAGTGGTTGGACTAGATGGTTTCCAGAGGTACCTGACAACCTCAGCCATTCTGTGATTCTACACACAAATATTTCTAATTGTCTAATATTTAGGGTATTGAAAATGCTGTGATTGATAGGCATTTCCTGTTCATTTTAAAAAGTCATATGTCATATATCAATGTCTTTGATACAATAGGACTGTCTTCTTTATACTATTGCAAACCAGCTTGCCTTACAGACCAGTGCTTTCCTTGGAAGAGTCACTAATGCATCAGTATTTTCTTAAAATGTTTTTGATATTTTGTTAGCAAAAATGCACAAAGACCATTATCTTTTCACTTAAGTCCAGTCTAAGACTTTATATTGTTGCTGGAGGTTGTTGCTGGAATAGAAGAACCACCCACAAACAAATAAGATGGAAGACAAAAAGAGAAATAATTATTATCAATCCCAATGACAGCCTTAGCTAGGGGGAAAAAAAAAAAAAATCAGCTTTGAAACTCTGATTTAGTTTCATTCCCTTGTGAAACTCCCCACTCAGCAAACTCACTGACCAACAGGTCGCAGCTGATGTCGCTATTTCTTCTACAAGTATCCAACATGTTTATTGTTATTCTTCTCAGCTCCTTCTTATTAATAATTTCGCCCAACTACTTCAGGCCTAATATCTTCATCCTAATGCTGCAGATGTTGTTGATTCTTGTTCATCTTTCAAGTTTAGCTACTTGTACAACTCATTTGCACAGAAGCAGCAAATTAGTAATGCTCCACTACAGTAGTTTATTGGAATTTAATGTACTAGTTCCTCTACATTGGCTTAGTGAAACTATTTCAGATAATGTTTAGCAATAGCTTTACTTTTGCAAGTATCAGTCACTTTGCATCTGTTGTACTGTTCTATATGGAGTTTCAATAGATGTGATTTACTGGAGTTTCATAATGTTCTCTTTAAAATTTACTGAAGTGACATTAATTTTCTTAATTTATTTTTTAACTATAAAAATAGAAGTGCTAAAGTTGAGAACAGCAGCATTTGTGTTTATTCATACAAACTGACCAAGCTGATGCTGATTGGTCCTGCACTGCAGCTCACAAGGGATGTTATAATGCTTAATGGCTAGAAAAGGACTGTGAATAAAAATTAAACATACAGATTTAAACAGCTGAATACTCAGGCTAAATTTTGTCTTGTACTGCTTTTTATGTCCAAATAATTCAAATAATGAGATATAACTTTATCTTCGACTTATGCTGAAATTAATCTATGGCAAACACTGGCACTTTACATCTTGATTACAATCATGAACTGATGAGCAATTTTCCTTCAAATTCAATTCTCCATGTCCCTTTCTTTGAAAACATGACAAGTTTTTGCAGTCATGCTTGCTGTCAGTGTTGCTTGTTAGTAGATATATGATGGGTTGGATTAATCTCATGTAACATTAAAAATCTACCATAGAAAGATCCTTATCTATGAGTTTCCCCTATGGTCTCTTTATAATCAATGGAAAATAGCAACATTTTTCAGAGTATGACTCATCTGACCTATTTTAGTTGTCTACTTTAGATTGAGATGAATCATGAGCTAGAAGTGCCTACTCCTCATTCCTGACCAAACTAGAAATGAAGATATGGATGGGATCAAATGAATCATTGAAATGCACTTGATTTAATTAATTTCTCTTTTACCTGAGATTACTTTGTTGCCACTGCATGACAGCATGACAATACAGATCAAAAGATATTTTAGCTAAATGGGGAAGATAGTTCACACTGGTCATACGTCCTCGTGCACAGAGTCTGTCCAGAAACCTGAAATTCCAGCTGAACGCTCAGGAAGCATCAAAATCCAACATATATTTACTGTGTTAAACAAATAGTTAACACCTTGAATTTTAGGATGGTGGATTATTACAGATTTAAGAAAATTTCTGAGTTTGATTTTCTAACCATGGAGATCAGACTAAGAAGGTGAAATCTTTCCTCTCACTTAATTCAGGAAGATGCTATAAGCAGTGGATATTATCACATTGCCTGGTTCAGAGCAAGTTATTAGGAAAGAGATCATGGAGTTTTATTCAAGATGAGAAACAGTCTGAGAATAACCTATTAGAGAAATGCTGTGAAGAAATATTATATCTTTAAAAATATCTCAATTAAAATTCTTTCACACCTAATAATTTTTTCACACTTTTTTCTGCCTCTATGCCTTAGAAAACCATGCAGCTCCCTTTTTATTTGAACACAATCTTTCCCTCATAATGTGTTTTTTCTTGTTAATTATGTGTTTGGGTACAAGAGAACACAGACTTGCCTCTCTACAAGATACAAAGAATTTTAAAACCAAACTTATATATTTTTATGTATAATTGAACTAGAATTTATTTTGCCTTTTTTTTTTTTTTTTCTCCCTGTACTTTGACATCCTAACTGGCTGCATGAAATAGTCTAACTACCTCCAAACTAGTAATCCAATGTCTTACAATTCAAATTTCTTCAAGTTCCAGGTATTTACAAAAGTAACTGTCTTTGTTTATCTGTTTCCATACTTGTGCACATGCACACACACACAGAGATGAAATGCCCCAAATAGGAATATAGGAGTGATTTTTTTTGTTTGTTTTTCAGTGGAAACTGAACTCTCCACAAATAATGTAATAATAATAATTTAAAAAAATAAAAAAATTGTAAGTTAAACTAATCAACTTTGAAATCAAATAGTAAAGTGTGATATGTGTTAAGAAATAGAACAAACTCTTGGTATTCAGGTACTTTATCAGGATTAAGAGACATATTCAGTCCCTTTCCACAAGGAATGTTAAATAGGATTTTTAAGAAGTGCCTTGACTGTTGCAGTAGGGATATACTGACAAAGGTGATCCTTTTCCTTTGCTATAGACACTGATCCACCTTAGTCCCAAAAAATCCTCTTAAATAATAAAATATTGATGAAAATGTTGAAATACTGTCAAAAGGAATATAACTCCATAAAATCTTAAAGGGAGGGAATATAACTTAGAAAAAAAATATTTCAGTGGAGTAAAGGGGAAAAAGAAGAGGAAAAAAAACTATCACAAAATGACTAAAGATTATCCCAATTCTAGTGGTTAGAGCAATCATCTGGGAAATTAAATGTTTGTGATCCATTATCCTGTGTATAAA
Source organism: Margarornis squamiger (assembly GCA_035222235.1). Taxonomy (NCBI): domain Eukaryota; kingdom Metazoa; phylum Chordata; class Aves; order Passeriformes; family Furnariidae; genus Margarornis; species Margarornis squamiger. Next base: position 39,462,764 of record JAWWTY010000001.1, read on the forward strand.
TATTTTGCCAATGGATTTATGTTGAATCTGTGAGAAATCGGGTTAATCAGATACATATTTTTCAGTGAATGAGGTATTTGTTTCTGACAGGTTTAATAACTGCAGAATCACGGTTTATTAGAAGCTGAGGTATTTTTGCCTATGTAAATTGAGAGTTTTTAAATTTCTCTGACCCTTCAACAAACAAATTTGTTGAACTTTGGGACTATCCCCAAAAACTCTTGATGCCCTCATTGTGAATATTTTTATGATCCAGTAAAACACTTCAAGAATATTTTCATGAATACAAGCTGTTTTAGATTGATAGCTACCCTGAGGTCAAGTTAAATAGAGAATTTATTGTAGTTACAATAAAAGCAATTGAACTATTTTCCTTGTTAGTTCTACGCAGAACATACTTTGCATTTTGAAAAAAAAAAAAAATCAACTCATATTTTGCATGTTTAAAAAAAAATATCTTGACAGTGTAGACTTATCACTATTCTTTTCCAGTGACAGCTCTTTTTGTTTTCTCTTTAAGAAAAGCAGAGTGCATGGATATGCATGTCAGAAGATGACCTTTGAAAGACTGTGCTTCTCCTCACTAAACTCTCTGATTCAAGTCTTGATCTTCAGTTCAGGATGTGAACTTCAAAAAGTGAGGCCTTCAATTTAAGGTAAAAGTAAAAATTATCACAGGGACTTGGATAAATTAGATAATGAAATTTTGCTTTTTTTTATGAGAGACAGTTTCCCTTCTCAGTCTGCATTGTATAGTAGAAAATCTTTCTAAACTACATTAAACGTTTTCTCTGTAATTAAATCTCACTCCTAATCCACTTGTTATTAGTACTATATTGCACCTTTTCCAAATTGTTTTTGTAAGACCTTTATCCTACATTCATTTTTCTTTTCTTTTTTTTTTTTTTTTGTCTTTTTACAAGTCTGCTTTTCTCATACTTCTTTGATTTTTCCTTAGGAATGAGATTATTTCACCTTTACTGCATTCAAAAATTCATTTGTCTTTTACATCAAATTCAATTATTTTGTCACTTTTAGTGACCTTGGCTTTATTATTCTCAATAATATTGTATCCAAAAGTGTGTGAAATTTGGATTATTTTATTTCAGTAGTCCTTCTTCCAACACTCTTGTGTACTTTGAATTAGATATTCCATGTAGAATTAAAGAAAATGTTGGTTGTAATTTCCTTCCCGTGCTCCAGATAAGTTTCAAGATGGAGGAGAGCAGAAAGAACTCAGTTCATATGGTACTTTTGGAGTAATGTTTTCTCAGCATCATGTATGGAGTCATGCACTTCACTAGCATGAGAGGAGCAACAATATGCTTTGTTGCTATAACAAAACTCAAGGGTAAATGCCACAGAGGTATGATGGGATTCCTTGGCAAGTTACTGTATAGAGGAAAAGGTCAGACAAAACTGTGAGCAAGATCCTCCTTCATAAAGGACCCTCTTGTGTTCTAAACTCCTTCTCACAGAAGAGTCTAGGTGGAGCTGGATTCACTCCCAGTTCTAAACTTGTAATGGTTTTTGTGTTAAGGATGATATATGCACAGTCTGTCCTTTATATCACTTAGCTAGGATTTCAAAATTTCAGTGTGCTTATTCCCAATCTACTTACCGAGTATCTGATGCAATAAGGAATCTATCATCCTGAAGGAATAACCTTGAAAGGTGTCCCTACTCAAGATGATATCCTGGCATGCAGCCCTCTGCTGTGCAGGAGAGTTAAATGGGCCCTGGGCCCTTACTATTTATGGAGTAAGATGATTGACTTATATTTGCATACCAACCATATTTTGTTTGGCACATACTCAAATTAGCCCTTGGCTATTACGTTGTCATCTGTCTTTCCCGAATCCACTTCAAGTGGGATGCAGCCGTCACGACCAGTCACATCCACTACGACTGGCACTGGTAGTAATTGCTTGAGCAGGGCTATGGGAAACAAAGGTCAGGTTGAGGGGGAGGAAGCACACCGTCACATTCAAGAGGTGCAGAGTGTGTACAAAGTCTTTCCAGACTCTGAAGCTGTGCATCAAAGATGAGAGCAGGACTTTCAAAGTGAGAAATGTTGAAGTTTATTTAATAGTTTCTGTAATCCTTTGATTTACAGAATCTACTGTCACAGCATGACTGCTGAAGAAATGAGCAAAATCCATCTCATAAGCCATTTCAAGCAACGAAAAAACATTATCTTTTACCAAGTTTCTGCACTTCTAAATGAAAAATTAGGTTTGTATCAAAAGGAGAGAAAAAAAAAATCTCAATTTCTTCTGATCTAAAAGGCAACTATAAAAATTGAAGTATGGAAAACAATGGTACTTTTTCTACTAAAATACATTTAAAGCAAATCTTTAGTTAAATATGTAAATATTTTTTATGTAATACACTCTCTAATTTTCTCATGGAGAGGTAATGTTTCATGTAATGCAAATGTATTTTGTTATGTCATTGATGTCTTTAAATATTCTCAACAGGAACAAAAAAAACCTGGAAAGAAATAATTTTCCTAAAAGTCTGCACCTAGTTTCTCATGGGAAGAGAAGTGTAGAAACAGAAGAGAGATATATGTTTATTGGTTCCTTGTCTTCTCAGCCTTGAGTCTGGAAGCAAAGAGCATTATATCCTTATGAGTCTAATTTTGAACAACTGGAGTTTTGTTTTGGTTGGTTGGTTTGTTTTTCTTGTTTGTTTGTCTGTTTTGGATTGGGGTTTTGTTTGTTTTTTTTTTTGTTTGTTTGTTTTTAATCTTGAGATTCTCAGTCAATTTTTGAAAAAAAAAAAAGGGGTTGTAGAAAGGCTTGCCTCATATTTTCCCTTTCTGGAGCTAAGTAGACTGCCTCCATATTCAGCCGAAGACTCTGGAAACTATTCCTTATGTAGATTTAAGTATTCTTATAAATCAGCTGAGGTTTTTTGTTTGGTTTTTTTTGTTTGGTTTGGTTTTATTTAGATTTTTTTTTTCTTTTCCATTTTTATTCCTGGTATTTTGCTGAGAACTCTTCAAAATCACACACCGAATCATAAAAGGGAACCCAAAGAGCAATAGATTTTTCTAAAATATGTTTTTCATGGCCTAAAAGTAAAAAATTTGGAACCAAGACTAACTGAGACACGATCTTTATTTTCATATGTTGTCAGATTCTAATTGGAAATTATTTTCTTGTGCTTCTTGAAAGGTATCTGCTCAATATTTGTGACTGAAAGGAGATGAAGAATGGTAAGGCGATTTCTTTTCAGAGCTCTCTAGACATATATCAAGTGATGCAGAAATGTAAATTATAGGCAAATTAAAGACTAATTTCCTGGTTTTTAAATCTAACAAAGAAACTGCTTCAGCAAGAAAGAACTGGAGCTACATTAATAAAATATGAAGGAGGAAGGCAAGGAGGAAACATTAAAAAGTTTTCCTGATACATGCCTGAAAAATAATGCAGTTACATTTCTATTACTATATGAGGAAGAGTCTACACAGGTACACAGTATCCTCATAAAAATAAAAATATGAGAAGCAGTGAGAGAGGAAGACGGGATTTTTACTAAGTCTAACCAACCCATTCCTAATTTAATTCGTTGTGATATTACATTGTATTTTATTTCTGAACTAGTTAGTCTATATATAATGTTCCAAGAGGAAAACAAACAAACAAACAAAAGGGCAGAGGTTAATATGAGTGCTATGCATCTACTCACCTCAGAATAAGATGCAGAAGGTTTTGCAAGATTCCTAGAAGAAACATTCATCAAAGGCAATTAAGAATAAAAGTGTCACTGCTGGTTCAGATAGTCCATAAGCAGCATATTGCCTGGTGTTTGGGAAGGGAAGAAGAATGGAACACAGCTGTTTGCTTATCTTTTTCATACTTTTCTCTAGGACGTTTGTTATATGTTATTGGTAGTTATTAAAACCAGCTACTGGGCCAAGCAGATCTTTAATCAGACCTGTTACAGCCACTCTTATGTTCCTGTATCTTCAGAAGACTATAATAGAGAAGAAACCAGGGGTCAGGAAAGTGATAATTAATATTTATAATCAAAGAACTTGAAGAAAGGGATATAAAGAAGTGATATAAGCCTCAGAAGTGCCATGGTACAGCCCTGGACCACAATGCAATATTCCATTGCAAAGAAATGACACCTAGTAGAAGACAAAGGAGGGATGTTCTGGTATAGCAAAGATTAGAGCCTTTACTCAGTGTCTTATGTAATACCAGAAGAAGGAGAAAGAAGAAAGCACCCCCTGGGAAAAAAAAAAAAAAGGTGTTAATTTTGAGTTGAAATACGTACAAAGAAAATACAAATGAATGTGATTTCAAGACTAATCTTGTTTTCTCTCTTTTGTAAATTTACCCCAATGCTGAATAAATGGATTTTTTTGGTAATCATTGAATTTGCTTTAAAATAAAAACCTATTTACATATTATGTAACAGTAAAAGTGTCTCCTTAAATGATGATAGAGAGATTCAGCATTGTGTGTGTGACCAGTAAAATCTAACATACTGACATCCTCTAATGGGTGCATTTCCTGACTAATTGTATGCATTTCTACTTTTGGTCCTGTATCAGAGATAGTGACATGAGATCCTGGAAAAAAAAGTAAAAAAAAAAAAAAAAAAAAAAGATAGCTACAGAACTTCCATAAAATGAACGAAACAAACTTTGAAAGACAAGTCAGAATGCAGCATTCATGACTGAAAATGCTTAAGGGGGGGGTGAAAATGAGGGGTGGGGGGGAAGCCCAAAAAGATGCTGACAGCTGAGAACATCACAACTAATAAAGTTGTCTGTTTTTTCCTTTTTCCACTTACTTCAGTTTTGCAAGTTAAATTTCAGAATTTCGTTTAAAGGCTTATTTGCTTCTTTTTAACATTGATCGGTCTGACTTCATTGTTCCTAATTTTTTTTCTTGGTTCATAAATGTAAGTTTAATAAAATTTGATAAAGTTTAATAAAGTTCTGTGTTTTTAAGCACTTGTTGACCATATTGCCATCCACTTAATTGTGAGGAAATGTGAAGAGAAAGGTATACCAGAAGGTTTTATTAAAGTATCAAAAACCAGCAAGCTATTTACACAAGCCAATTAAACAGCACTGCATGTCCCCAAAGTAGAAAGCACATAGAGTTACGTGTAAGTTGATATTTTATTCAGCAATTAAATCAACCCTTACACAACACACTCCATAAAACTAATCAAGCGCAATATACTCCGTATGAATTAGTAGTCCCTTCATCACAGGTATATTAAAAAGCATGTGGAAAGGTACTCTGCCACTCTATAAGACTGAAAGATGTTCCTTGGTATTTCACAATCCAATAAACTGTGTGTACGCTAGTAATCAGTCACTCATTAAAACTACTGCATGTGTAATGTGTTCAAGGCACTTTCTACTTTCCAGGTCTCCCTTGATCATGGATTCATGATTTCATAGAACACATTCCAGTTTGTATGAATGTGTAAGACATAGTGATGGATCACATACTTCAACTTTGTAGAGTATTAAAGAACACAAGTATATTTCATTTACATATAGAGCTTAAAAAAAGTACACTTTCTATTACACAGGATATAACTTTTAATTCAATTTTTGTCCATGAAGTATTTGTCTTACATCCAGAAATGCTGCTTGTGAATATAAACTTCTCCAAATGGCTTTAGGGTCCCCAGATGCACAGGCTCCAGAGAGTCATCAGGAGTTCAGGCTGACTCCTGCCCTGTTGTGAGCTTAGGGAAAGCTCTTGAAACAAAACACTTTGAAAAATATATATTGGGTATAAAAAGCTAACATTTTCCTTACCTAACTGTTGCATTCATGTATTTTGTCGTGTCTTATTATAATGAAAGTTATTTTGGATGCAACTCCATCTTCAACTTCAGCTGTCTAAATAACCACTCCACCATCTCTCTGCAGCTGGAGAGAGGAGAAAAGAGTTCTCAGTGGGGCCCTCCATACAGGTATAAGTCATATTAGACAAAGAGAGGAAGGATTCCTCCATATAAGAGGAAAACAAATATTTACGGTACAAATTTGTAAAGAAAAAAGGGCCAAGCAGAACACGTGTATGCTAAATCTCAGAGCATTGTGATGATATGTATTGTCAGCATTTTATCTCATTATCATAAAAAATAATAGGTCTACTGCCCCTTAAAACCAAGGAAGATTGATGAACTATTTCTTCAGAGGCAGGATGGTGCAGACACACAGATAGACGGTGGTTAACACAGTGGCTCTAGCCCAGCTTGGAAACCCCACTCTCTGCAAGACAAAATTGCCGGGACTCCGAGGGCACAAAGGACCCTGACTGTCCTACCCTGCCCTCTCCCCACTCTGCCCACTTCAACCCTGTCCTGCCCAGTCATAGGCCCCGCTGAGCACATCACCACCCCCAGAGAGATGGCTGATGCCCATGGCTGTGTCTGCCCCTGATGCCCCCTGGCTGCCCTGCTCTTGGCTGGGGCAAGGGGGCAAATCCTCGCTGCCAGACCCTGCCATTATGGGAAGGCCCTGACACTCCCAGAGAGCCCCCAGCCCAGAAGGAGTCACTGGCTCTCTCTTCTCCCTGTCAAAATTATTTCTGGCATGTTTTTTATGCCCACAAATGACAGGTAAAAAATTCCCAGCAGACCATGACAGTCTGCCAGCACTGCCAGGCAGACATTTAGTCAAAATTATTAGCACGTATTTGTGACAAGGAGAGGTGGCCAGTTTCCAGGGAAGGAACTTCATCACACAGGTGTGCTGGCATCCCATTTATGTTAGAGGCACCAGGGTCAAGGAAACCAAGCCTACAGTTCATGCAGTAGTTTTGGAGAACTGCTTGTCATTGTAAATTTTGGAAAATAACATGATTATATGTTAATTATTCTGTTTAAGAAACGCTGGAGGTTTCATCAGATAAGTTTGTTTAACACACTTTTTTGCATGAGGTGTCCTTAAATATTTCAGCAATGACCAGAAGGCCTTCTTTTGCAAAGGTCCACGTCTCTTCCTGCACCATTAACAGCAATGCTGCAAAAAAACACTTATTGCTCAATGTACCAGAGTCGGTAGCTCTGACACAAAAGTGAACCACAACATGGGCCAGACAAGCCTCTTACATTGGCAGAAGTTGCGTATTGAATCAGAGACTCTTTTCTAAGTGTTCTTTGTTTTGTGTGACATTAAGGAGGCTAATTTGCCTCCCTAAATCCTAGCACTAGGGCTTGAATACCAGTAAGGTCAGTGCAGGCACAGGTCAGCAACACTTGGAAGGTCTAACAGGGAATTTTCCTGTTGTGATTTGATGGGCTGAACTTCAGAGCATAAGGCTCCCTAATGGTACAGAAAATTACTCCCCTTGCCAACATTTCTCCAGCCAGATTGTTGCCTTTTACAGAACATCCTGCTCCAATGCTTAGGACTTGCCAAATGCCCCAGCAGCAGAAAGTAAACAGCTTCAGAACACCACTCCAGGTACTGCCTCTGTCTTTTTCCAAGACTTCCATGTTTTTTGCACAAAAAAAGTGTCTGAAAAGGCTACAGAATCTTTCCAGAACCAGAAGCAGGTAAACCACTGAAACAGTCAATAAAAGACTTATCCACTTCAATTTTTTTCTTTAGCTTCACCTATACTTTGTTTTCACCTATTTTCCTTAGTAAAACACTTGTAACCTCACCTGACTGAAGCAGGTGGTTGATTAATGGTTGTATTCATTTATTTAAATGCAATGCCAAGAGGATTCAGGCCACACAAGGCAGCAGAAGATCACTAGGTTGGCAGCTTTTGGAAGTCGTTCTGTCTAGAGTAATGAGCAGGCTTTGTTTCTTCCAGCCTTAAAAGATTGCAGTTTTTGACTTCACAGAGGAAAAAAAGCTGGTCCTTCAGTTTGTGAGTACCTACCACCCTTCCATGGAGGGCAGCCATGACCTACTGGTACATGGAATTTTACAGTAGGATTTACTTGTGTGCTTTGGCAATCACAGGAACTAGAACTGCTAGAAAGAACTAGAACTGTTAGAAAGGAACTGCTGGGATTAAAACTATGAATACAGAGGAAGCAGGTGTGGAGAAAATAGCATGTAAGTGTATGATTGTTCCAGACATAAGAACATGATGCCAGCAATGGAAAGGTGCTATAGGAGAAGAGAAATAGTTTACCCTCTGCATATATTACACACACTCTGGTGAATTAATCTTTCTGTGAGAGCAATGATGCTTCAGGAAACTTGCTTGGCTCTCAACTTGGGATTCCATTTTGGCATAGAAGCTTGAGATGAATACTTGCAAGGTAATTTATATGGACGAGATTGAATCCCTTTCACTTAAAAAAAACCCACAAACAAACAACAACAAAAACAAACAAAAAGACACCAGCACACGCTATATACAGGCTTTACTGTCTGAAAACAGGAATAGGAATAAAAAGATAACAAAAATGTGGGGGTTTTTTGGGTTGAACCTAGTTTGGATACTTCATATGTAACTTGATAAACAAGCAGTGGTTATGCTACTTTAGTCACTGAATGATAATTAACTTTGTTGAAGTGTGTATGCTTCTGAGTTGATGATGTATTCAGCAATAGCTTAAGAAGATCACTCTTGCCCAGCTACTTAATGTTCAAAATACTCAAATGCCTGAATATGGCTGGTGTAGTCTATTTCTAGTAGTTTTCAGTCTGAGCTGAGTGCTACAAATGATGAGCTTTCCTAAACTGTTCAACCTTCTGGATGAAAAATTTTTGTCCTCTCTTGTGTCTGCATCATTCCTTCCGCATCTTTAAAAAAGGAACACCTGTCCTGTACCTAGGACTAAAAGATTCTGTTCTTTTTCCTTACTGACAGAAATTAGTGGCACCTCTCAAGAAAAGAACTGAAATGTTTCTTGAGGATAAGAGGTCTATATTTTATTTTTGTATGGCTTGTCACTATGTTGTTATTCATACTGTTATATCAATGCTGCTTTAAAAGTTATGAATGTCAGTATTGCTTTAGCTTACCCAATCCAACACTCTTTTCAAGGTGTAATGAGAATGCCATTTATGTATGGTTTGCAAGTCAGTGCTAATGCCTAACATAATATCTTTCTGGCTTTTATTAAGTCTCTGAAGACTATATGAAAAACAGAGTTGGTTTTACCAGTAAAAATGCCAAAAATCCAAAACAAACAAACAAACAAAAAAAACCAAACCCATAGACATTTCTCTTAGCTGCATATTTTTATATTTTAACTTATTAAGTTAAAAAGTTTACTTTTTTTCCTAGAGCACAAAATAAAATTATTTAAAAAATAACATAGAGGAAGATGAGAAAAATAACCTATAGTTAATTTACGCTTCAGTTATTAAAAGGTAAGTTTTATTGAGTACAAAGACCAGCCAAATGGCAACACAGAGCAAAGTAAGCTTCCAAAAAGTATGTCTTAAAAATAAAACCAAAAATTTAGAGAGGGAAACCAGGAGTGTGAGTATAAATAAAAGGTGAATGAATAGTAGCAGCTTAGCCTACTAATCTATCGCTTGCCTTCTCCCTTGACCTCCTGGAGGTTACACTTAACAAATACACTGAGAAAAGTATCCCACCTGAACTGAATGGCAATTTCTGTTGGATGTTTGCAATATTGCAGTGTTTGAAAGTCAGTTATCAGTGTAACTTCTACTGTTTGGTTTTGATGAAGAAGACATGTTAGCCATTCATGCAAAGTGATATCTGCTTGGCAAAATACTGAAGATGTAGACCTTTTCTGCTACACAATCCTTGATTTCAAGTACTGCCCTGATTTTTTCACCATCAGCAGTTTTACTGCAATATCACTATCAGTTTGAGATTTCCAAATTTGAAACGCTGTCAGTGTGCAATAGTGTGAAATTCAATCAGAAGCGAGCTGGAAGTTCACCACTAAATTAATGACATTTATTGAAAATTCATTAATTACCCTTGTTCTGAACTAATGCATTACAAAGACCTTTTTTTAATCACCTCAAAATCTGCATATTTTATTAAATTGCCACTTGCACATTTATGAAACATCAAGGAGAGACTTCTATAGTACAAATGGATTGAACGGATTGCAGCATGATTTCCACATGTCCATCAGCCATGACAAGAATACAAGAAAAGGGCTTTTAGAATCCAGGCCAATAATCCAGGGGAAACTGTTGAGGAAGCAAATAAAATATTGATGTCTGATGCATCATACCAAGAAAACATGTTGTTTCAAGAAAACAAGGCAAAATAAGGTTCTGTAGGGAAGAAAACAACAACAACAATGAAAACCCACTGCTATTATTTCTTAAAATTACACAGACATGTTGTATTTGGGTAGCATTCCATGTGGGTATTTTTGGTCTGTGTTTGGCCCAGCCACCTGTGAGAAGCTGGGTTTTCTCCTGACAAGTTATGGGAAAACAGGCTGATAAAGACGGTCTATAGCCTTGAGAGAGAGATATCTGTGTAAA
>JAWWTY010000001.1:39473301-39489718 GCA_035222235.1 Margarornis squamiger
CACGTCGCTCAGGTAAATGTCATTTTGGCCAATTCAATAAAAGGCAGATGGCTCAGGTTTTGGGGCTCGCTGCTTCACATGACAGGCCAACGTTGCCTTGGCGGGGACACCGCTGTCACCTGTGAGCCAGCTGACCCTTGAGGATGCAGCCACTGCTGGGGAAGTCTGGGCATTCTGGGGGTCAGTGAGACAACTCCATGGGAGACACATGGGCAATTTGGGTGTTGGCATCTGGAGACTTATTTTCTCTTCTCTCTCTCTATTGGTTTCTTTCCAGTTTACTTGGCCACCTTTGGTAATAAAACTACTGTTTGGGTTAAGTTTTCTGCGGTGTCTCAGTTTTGGCTTCTACATCCTTTCAGACCCCTCTTCTCCCTGGAACACAGATGGATAGATTAATTATAGGAAAGAGAGCAAGATCAAAGGTTTTGTTTAAAATACACTGGATGAGACATGTTGTCATACAGCAAAAGGAGATAAAGCTTGGAATTTGAAAGTAGAAGACAACTAAGAAATGGAAAAGCACTTAACACTTAATTTTTAAAAAATACTCTTTTACTAGCAGAATGGTTTAGCAGCCCATAAGCAGAAAGTCTACTAAGTTATTTGCACCAAATTTTCATATTTGACTTTCATATTGCAAAATCATACAGTCCTTGAACAGATTTTGGAGTTAAATTGAAAATAATGTAGCTTACAGAAATCTACATCTTAGGAGTTTATGAGCAAAATAGTCCAGGTAAAATGAAACATTGTTATACATAGTTGTTTACACTAAACCCTTATGGATAATCAGTTGCATTCAGATCGAGTTTTTCCTGGCATGACCATTTTGGCAACAATAAGCCAATTTTATATTACCTTTATATGAATCACTTTTCTATTATATTTATACTGCAAAATACATTTATATTAATGGAATAAGGAATACATGTCCCTGTCCAAGTTAATCTTTTTTCCATTCTCTTACAGCACACAAATCCATACTCCTACATGTTAAGGCTGGCAGTTGCTCTGTACTTCTGAGATGGTAGTGTTTATACCTTCTCAAAAAGCTTGCTGTTTATTGTACATTGCTAATTTATAAAAGAACTTTTATTGATTGTTTTTTTTCATTGTCAAACTTAGTTCTGGTTGGAATACAGAACCCCAAAAAAGGAGGAACAATTAATATCTCTTTCCACAACTCCTGCTCTTTTCAAGTAGTATTAAATAAATTATGATATACTACAAGATTTAAAGCCCAGCAAGAATCCAAAGCCTTCTATGGTACTTGTAATGTTGCAGTTTAAAGTCAAACAATTTTGTCTCCGTAGGCAACCCTTTTGAAGCTTCTCATCTCAAAGAGAAGTTAGCCTTTTAAATGAAAAGACAATTTTTATTAAAACTCTTTTTATCAAACTAAAGTGAAAGCAGAGCTTTACAAACTGGCCTTTTGTAAGTGGACACATATTTATGTGCATGCTTATGCTTGGGTAACTAAAAATACAAAACAAAAATAAATGTTTTATAAAAGACAACCATTATATTTGAAGCATATAAACAAAAATTCTGTGACCTATATAATGAAACTGTTCTGCAGGTTTCCTCTAATTGGGTAAAGGATTTTTTCTTGGGAAGATGTGTTTTAGTTCTGGATGTTGTTTTTTTTACTGTGTTAGGACTCTAAAATGAAAGTCCATGTTAATGATACCAAGAATGTTGCCACAAGATAGAAATCTGTGTATTCTTGTAATAGCTTGTACAAAGAGATCTGACATTACAGACACTTTCAAACAAAGCATTTAACATATGTTTATTAAGCCTGACAATACCCTAGTGAAAGAAGCAAGTATTCATTCATTTTTCAAATGCAAATATGAGAAGAGGAAGGTTTCCTGAAATTGTAACTGGGGTGAAAGCTAAATTCATAATCTGGGAATTCTGTTTTTAAATCTCTGATCACTGGATACACCATCTAAGTGTATTCACACCTAAGTATGAACATGTAGATGTGGCACTTGGGAATGTGATTTAGAGGTAACATAGCAGTGCTGGGGTAATAGTTGGACTCAGTCTTGTAAATCTGTAATCATTCTATGATTCTATGAACCCATATGAGTCATTTTAAAGGAAACTTTCTCTGTTGTAATTTGTTAAACATGTAGTTGAAGCTACAATTCAGAACTGCCACTGGTTTCAAAGAACAAGCTTAGGAGGCAACTGAGATCTATGTTTTAGGTATTTTAAATGAGCCACATTCTGAAGGGAAGATAAATAAGTAGCTTTTACACCAAAGAAAAGTGCCTTAACCACAGTCTTTTCTAGGCTGTGGTCAACATTAGAGATTATTATTTTTTTCAGAAGAAACTTTCAACTTTTTGCAAAAAGAAGTAAGCAGTAACTGATCTGATGGCAATTTCTCAGCCTTAAACAGTTTGCAAGTCGATCATAGAATGACAGGGTCTGGCAGACACCTCTGGAGGTCATCTAGATAAACCACCTTATTCAAGCAAAGTCACCCACAGAAGGATGCTTAGGGTCATATCCTATCAGGTTTTAAATGTCTGCATGATTAGAGACTCCACAGCCACTCTGTTAGACACCAGATCAGTAATTATTGGGTCATAACCACCTTGTGGGGTGCAGGCGTGTGTATGGAGGGGGAAGGGATGGGTTGAACCTCATGGGGCTGGGGTGGCATTGTATTCTTCATGGCAGGACCCTGGAGCCCACTTGGGGAAGCCCTGGAGCAGCTATCAGTCACAAACAGCCTGGGAAAACTATAAAACCCCATAGCTCATGGAGCCTCTGACCCAGGCTCAGATTGGCAGGTACAGTGAGAACACTGCCCCTCACCCTGGCCGGTGGAAGGTTTGACTGTAGAGACCAGAGCTCATAAAACCAAAGGCATATGTTTGCCACATGTCATGACCCTGCCATCTGGACATGTGACAGCTGGTCTTCCACAAGGTTCCAATGGTAGGTATATAATCTGTCTCTCCCTCCTTCTCCTTCTCTCTTCTTACTCTGCTCTCTTTCTTTGCTCCTTTCTTGATGCTTTGAGTGGCTGGGAGATCGAGGGATCGAATTTTGACTAGCTTGTGTAGTTCCCTTTTTGAACCTTTGCCAAGTTCCCTTATTTTCTCCCCTAAATCAATAAAGATACTTCTCAGGAACAAGTCCATGGCTCATTCTCTTAACGCCATTTTGAGGTATTAAAGAACCCTACATATATATATATATATATATATATATATATATTTATAAAAGCAAAACACCCCCCTGAGCCTGTAAGCCCGCAGCTCTGGGGCCAGAGTGTTACACTCTGGAAAATGTATTCCAACCTCATATGAAAAAATGTGTTCCTTATATTTAAGTGGAGTTCCCTATATTTTCAGTTTCTGCCCATTACCTCATGGTCTGTCTTGGGGCACCACTGAAGAGAGTCTAGCTCCATCTTCTTTACTTCTTTCATAAAGAATTTAAAAACCCTGATAAGATCCTGCAGAGCTTTCTCTTCTCCAGCTGAATAGGCCCAGCTCTCTCAGCCTCTCCATACGTGACAGATGCTCTGAGCTTTTAATTATTTTCACGTTCCTTGAGTGGACTATTTCTAGGATGTTCATGTCTCTTTTGTACTGAGGAGTCCAGCACTGGACACAGCACTTCCTATGTGCCTCACCAGGGCTAAGCAGAGGGTGAGGATCACCTCCCTTGTCACACTGGCAACACCGTGTAATTCAGCCCAGGTGCCCAACGGCCTTTTATGCTGCAGGAGTGCATTGATGGTTCAAGGTCAGTTTGTTGTTCACCAGAACCCTAGGTCCTTCCTTGCCAAGCTGCTATTCAGCTGTTTGGCTCCATCCTGTCCTGGTGCCTGAGATTATGCACATAGCGTTTCCCATTTGAATTTCATGAGGTTCCTATCTGCCGTGTTCCGTCGGGAAAGAAGGGATGGTCCACACCGGATCAGGGTTAAAGCAGGAATGGACTTTATTTGAGGGGCACATGGGACTTACATAGGGTCGGGATGGAGGGTTCTAGAACTGGGGAGGAGATAAGGGCGAAGCTAGGATGGAGCGCGACACAAAAAGGAAAAAAGGGGAGAAACCACGGCATAAAAGGGAAAACAGGGGAGCGGCTAGCCTTATAAGGGGCCGATGCACTGCACCCCCGGCCAGCCAATAAGAAACTGGGGATACAACTACCAATGAGAACAACTGAACAGTGCAAAAGTAATAATTACTATTCTAATACAATGATACTACTGAAACACTGAAAGAACTTTTTAAACAGCAGTTTGGGGTCTGTTTTGCACCTGTCGAGTCCAAAGCTGATAAAACCTTTCCTTTATCATAGATTTCTTAGGTCCTGAAGTTTTTCCAGTGTTCTGATCTTTCCACTCGGCAAAGTCCTTTCCTGGTTCCCCCACACCTATCTGCTCATTTCTCCAGTCATCAAGGTCCTTCTGAAGACCAACCCTGCAGTACATAAGCCAATTTTCATCTGTAAATTTGCTGGGGATGATCAATGAAAATGTTACACAGTACTGGCTACAGCATGTAACCCTTGGGGCAAACCATGAATAATTGGACTGCAGCTGGACTTTGTGTCTCTGATCACAACCATTTGAGTTAATAGTTCACCTCACTGTTTTCTTATGTAGTCCATTAATGTTTCCATCAGGATATGATGTGAGACAGTCTGAAAGCCTTACAAAAGTCAACATAAACAGCAACTACTGCTCTCCCATTTTCATTGTAGATGTCTTCCAACTTTTGAGGTTACTATTTCCCCTTCAAAAATCCATGCTGGTTTCTCCCAGCCACATTCCTGTGATGTGAGGTGACCAATCCACAGTTCCCTAGGTCCCCATTCTTGCTTTTCTTGAAAACAGAAGTGATATTTGCTTACTTTCAGTCCTCAGGAGTCTTCCTGCTGCCTCCTTAACTCCCACTGCCATCACCTCTTACCTAGTAACAAATTCTCCAAAAGTGCCGAGAACTTTTCAATAAATATTAAAACAAAACAAAACAAACACAGCCAGAAAAAAACAACTGGAGTGATTGTTTGTGTAGAATATTTGTCACAAAGTTAAGTGTATTTAACTGTGTTTGATTAGAGTCTAATACATTTTGGAACATAATATATAACTGACTACTATTGTTTCTTAAAAGATACCTTAGCATTTAACTAGGAATTACTTAATATTACTCAGTGGAAAACAAACTAGGAGAAACATAAAATAAATCAGATGATGGCATAAAATCAAGAATTCTATACAGCAATAGTGTGACAACACCAAGTTTTGTCACCAGTCGGCACACTGGAGGGAAGGGATGCCATCCAGAGGGACCAGAACGGGCTTGAGAAGTGAGTCTGTGTGAACCTTCTGAAGTTCAACACAGCCAAGTACAAGGCCCTGCACATGGGTTGGGGCAATCTCAATTACAGGCTGGATGGAAAATAGATTGAGAGTAACCCTAAGAAGAAGAACAACTTACCATGGTTGGTGGACTTTATCTTGGTAATGTGTGCTCACAGACCAGAAAACCAACTGTATCTTGGACTGGACTGCAACAAAAGCAGTGTCACCAGGTCGAGGGAGATGGTCCTCTCCCTCTACTTCACTCTTCTGAGCTCCCACTTGGAGTGCTGCAACCACCTATGAGGCCCCAACATAGGAAAGACATGGATCTGCTGGAGCAAGTCCAGAGGAGGGCCACAAAGATGATCAGAGGGCTGGAGCACTTCTCATATGAAGACAGGCTGAGAGAGTTGAGGTTGTTCAGCTGGGAGAAGGCAAGATTCCATGTTATGGAACCTTCCAGTGTATGAAGGGAGCCTACAAGAAAACTAGAGAGGGATTTTGGATGTGTATTGATAAGGCAATGGGTGATGGCTTTAAACTGAAACAGATTGGTTTAGCTTAGGTATTAGGAAGAAAGTCTTTACTGTGATGGTGGTGAAGCACTGGAAAAAGATTAACAAAGATGTAGTGGATGCCCCATCTCTGGAAGTGTTCAAGACCAGGTTGGACGGGTCTTTGAGCAACCTGGTCTAGTGGAAGCTGTTCTTGCCTATGGCAGGGGCATTGGAACTATATAATCTTTAAGGTCCCTTCCAACCCAAACCATTCTATGATTTTTTTAATGAGGCAAACATATAATGATTGCTGTAAATGCAACTGTACTTAAAATATAGAACAACTGCTTGCCCAATTTCTAACCCCATGACATAGGGCATTTATATAAGTCCATGTAAGTTAGGCAGGTCTTCCCTTCTGTTTTAATTCACAAAACATCTTGGAAATACTCATGGGAAGAAATAAATTGAAGAACAAAGAAGAAATAAATTAAGGGCTGAATCATAGACGATTGAAAGTCTAATAATATAAAGGAGATTAAACATTGAAAAGACTGTGAACAGGGAATAATATGAGTAGAAGTAAAATCAGAGTTCAATGCATCAGCTTTACTATATGACTACTGAATTTCAGGTTACATCAATTTTATATGTAAAAGAGAAAATAGGGAATTACAACAAAAATCACCCACTTTAAGAGCAGCTGCAGATTTCTGGTAGCTTGCATTATTTATTAATCTCACAAAATGTGTTTGGATTTTTTTCATTCCAGTGATTCTTTTCTTCTGCAGAAGTCAGTAAAATAAATTGAATCATTTCTTCTGCATGGAAGTGACATCACGAGCTGAATAAGATTTCCTGAGATTAGAAAAATTGTAAAGAAGATCTGTCTCAATAATCTCTTTTTAACTCATAGATAGAATACAGTTGAAAGAGTTCCAAGAAGGCCATAAGCATTTGTAATATCACACAAAATGGAGAACTGTAGCACTATTATGCACAGGAGTCAGTGTTTAAGGAGAGACAATTACTTGCAATGTCACTAATTCAATATCTGAGTCTTCTTCCAATCCTACTTTAGGCAGTCCTTGGATTCTAATGTATATTGGATGAAAATGCCCTTTCTATAATCAAATGACTCTGAGAACAATTATTTTGTGAATATTCTTCCTTGTAATTTCTAGTATGTCTTTTTCTTCATGCCACTTGCACCAGGATTTGTGAGGAAGGAGGTTATAGGATAAGTAGTTCTCCTTTCTCTCCTTTCCTCTCATGGAGAGTTTGTAACTGAGGAGTTCAAGACTAATTCTTCCTTCTTAGAGTAGAATATAGAGCCAAATCTTCTGCTTTTGTTACCAATATTATGTGTGCCAACAAGGCACTAGAGTTTACAATTTTCAAATGTTCACTCCTGTTTTATGTCCTTACATGATCACTCTGCAATTACTGTCATCACAGTTCCTAATTTAGTACTTTTTTTAATAAGATAATGGACTTCCTGAATTTCTCCAGGTGTAGAGTCTCAAGGCCCAATCAAACTAATTTTGATACAGCTAAAAAAAGAGTAAAGTTCCAAGCTTTTTAATGGTATATTCTTATCTCATTTTGGTCCTTGGCTCAGTTTATGTGACAGCAGAGATTTACCATGATATGCTGCAACGTTAACTTCCTAATTCCCCAAAGATTCTAAACATGTAAAAAACCCAGCAAACAACATTTTGTATATACATATGTCCCTGTCAAGTTCCATTCAGCTCAGTGACATGTTTTGTCCACTTGTCTCTGTTGCCTTGTAACTTAATCTGCCACATTTTCACTGACACTTTGAGCAATTTCAGATCCTTAACATCTTCTTTTGTTTGAAACCTGAGTTTTCAGAACAAAGAATTATGACATAGAAGAGGTAGCTTTTCCTCTTCCATATTAATGGTCCAGTCTCTTTCTCCTTGGGGAGCCTTGCATTTGACAGTTGGTCACATTCCCCTTTAAATTGTTCATCAAAAATCAATCATTTTAACATGAAGAAAAACTTGAGGTGTGCATAAAGGAAAGAAAATGGGATGGGAGAAGCAGAGAAGAGGCAACTTCAAAACTAATGAAAATGGTTCAGTTTGATGCAATAATATTATGAAGAATTAGTATTAGTGAATGTGTCAGGTTTATGATACGTGCAATTCATTGTTTAACTACTAAACTGATGCATATTAAATTACTGATACTGATTACCTAATAAGTATTAGCATGATTTATAAACTAACTACAGTATAGGATATTCAAGGTCCTAGTACAGTGAATACAGATTGTGTTCAAAATCACAATTTGAATGCTATTAATAATGATGCAGATACATTTAATGTACTGTCAAATGGCGAAGAGCCTCTTATTTCTGTAGGATGCTATTATCACTTTATTGCCTACACATGAAAAAATTTTAATGGTATGTTAATCCTGCAGATCTGTTTTACTATTAAACACAGATCTAAAAATCCTAACTACAGTTCTCAGTAATGGGCTTCATAAAATGTAACTTCCCTTTTATAAAGAGAGATAATCCTGGGTTCATTAAAGACAGACAACTGACAGAGAGTATACAGAGAGTGATGGAGTACTCCACTCCAGCAGCTCAAAAAATAAATCCTTGGCAATTTAACCTCAAGAAAGATAGGAGATTATTGATAAGTTCAAAGGGGACAGTTTTTACCTTATGAGAAACAGACCCATAATTTATGAAAGAGATAGAAACTCTTTACTGCAAAGCGTAGTGTGAATGAACGACTAGGTCTAAACCATTTGCAGTCTTGTACCTCTTGTACTTCTTTGGAATACAATTCTGACACCATAAATGGCTGTGAAAGTGGAGTAGCCACACTCTTACATAGTGCTTTATCACTGCATTTGCAAGAATGACAGTCACTTTTATTAGTCAATGAGAAAATATCTGGATTATTGAGACTCATATATTGAGCAGGCCTTTAAGTGTTACGTTTCAAATTAATTTTTTACTTTTTAGACATTCTTTTGCATTTCCAAAAGGTTTTCAGGGTTTTTTTTATTTTTATAAAAAATAGTTCCTTACTATTTTAGACATGTCAGCAAGCATGTTGTACGAGTGACTGTTATTGTTGTATAGATTGTTGAGATCACATGTTTTCTAAAAAACTTAATCTTGGTTTTTCACATTTTCAAACACTGTGATCAATAAATAAATTATTAATTGGCCTTGCAAGGACTCTTTTTTTTTTTTTTCAATACTATAGCTTGAAAAAATACAGAAAAAAAACAACTCCAACCTTTTCTGATAAACAGCAATTATTTCAAATTCAGTTGTCAATAAACATCCTTATACCTGAGATGAGAATTTTAGCTTTTGTTAAAAGATTTCTATTGAAAAAAAAAATACACAGAAATGTCAGAAACGTCTGAAAGTGAAATAGAAAATGTACAATAGTGTGTCATTTGATTATGACAGACAAAGTAATATAAAATAACGTGTTTCGTAACCCAAGTGTATTCCATAGGTAAAAAGGCATGCCATGTTCTTATTGTCAGATACTTCTTGCAATCCTTGGGAAAGTATCTGAGAATAAGAACATAGTATGCCTTTTTAGCTATGGAATACACTTGTCTTCTGCAGCCACGTGACATGACTCAGTCCTTATCAGGGATGTATTTGTTCCTAAGACAGAAATATATTTCAGTATAGTGTGGTGTGATGCGGTATATAATATCTTTCAGGTACAATGTTATCATACTATAATTTGTGGTATAAATTGTCAGAAGCAGGAGATAAGCTTTCCTAATTCAACTGTGTATGACCATGGTGATAACCAATAGTATTTTTCTTTTGTGATGACCTAAAAAAAATGCCCTTTAAGAGGCATTTTCAGCACTTTTTTGTTTGTTGTTTTTAAGTTTTCTTTTGTTGTGGGGGTTCTTTTTTGTTTTTTTTTGTTTGTTTTTTTGACACTTAACAAATCTGTCATTACTTCAAAACTACTATCCATGTAAAATACAGGATAAAAAAAATTGTTTATGTTGGAAAAGACCTCTGAGATCATTGAGCCAAACTATCAGCCTAAGGCTGCCAAGACCACCGCTAAACCATGTCACTTAGCACCACAACTACAAGTCTTTTAAGTACCTTCTGGGATGATGACTTCATCACTTCCCCAGGCAGCCTGTTTGACAACCCTTTTAGGAAAGAATTTTTTCCTAATATCCAATCTAAATCTCCTCTGGCACAACTTGAGGCCATTGCCTCTTTTGCTATCATTTGTTAGATGGGAGAAGAGACCAACACTCACTTGGCTACAACCTCCTTTCAGGTAGTTGTAGAGAGTGATGAGGTCTCCCCTAAGCCTCCTTTTCTCCAGACTAAACACTTCCATCTCCCTCAGCTGCTCCTCATCAGACTTGTACTCTAGACCCTTCTGTTGCCCTTCTCTGGACACGCTCCAGCACCTCAATGTCTTGTCTTGAGGGGCCCAAAACAAACAGCATTCAAGATGCAGCCTCACCAGTGCCAACTACAGGGGGACAATCACTGCCCTGGTCCTGCTGGCCACACTATTGCTGATACAGACCAGGATGCCATTGATCTTCTTGGCTATCTTGTCTCTTTACTGGCTCATGTTCAGCCACTGGAAACAAGGATCCTCAGGTCCTTTTCTGTCAGACAGCTTTCCAACCACTCTGCCCCAAGCCTGTAGCACTGCCTGGTGTCGTCACAACCCAAGTGTGGAATTCAACACTTTGCCATGTTAAACATTGCACAGTTGGCCTCAGCCCATTAATCCAGCCTGTCCAGATCCCTCTGTAGAACCTTGCTGCCCTCCAACAGATAAACACTCCCACACAACTTGGTTGTCTACAAACTGTCTGATGGTGCACTTGATTCCCTTGTCCAGATCACTGATAAAGTTACTAAACAGAACTGGCCTCCAATACTGAGCCATAGGAAACACGACTATATAGTCTATAGCAAGGCAAGATGTGCCTTACTTAGCCCTATAGGTACATCACTTCTTTTCTTCTGTTTGAGGAAGTAAAAAAGTTCCTCTCCTTTCCTTTTAGCAGCTACAATCCAGCAATATTGGACCAGAGAGATCAAACTGAAGGTCAATTAATTTAAGTTTTTTTTCTATTTTTACAACCATATTTACTTAGGTCAGTAATGCCAGAGTCCAGATCTGTTCCCTCTTTTACAAAGTAGACTAGCAGAATTGACAAAAGAGCATGACTTAAAAGTTACAGCATTTTAGTTTGAGCTTTTTAGTCTGAAGGTTTTTGGTTTGGTTTGTGTGTTTTTGTTTTTAAAGCATGAATCTTTGCATGGCATACAGGTATTGTGCCAAACATGGACAGTAATCCCCCTCTGTCAGCATACCCTTACTACAATTCACACAGTTGGAGATGTAAGTCTACCTTGTCATTTGATTGTCAACAAACCACCAAGCAAAGAGAACATACTGGTTCAACTATAGCAAAGGAAGTGTTCAAAAATGTTAGCAGTGGTTTGTTTATTTACCAGGTTAAAAGCACAGCATAATGAGTCTGCCTTTAAATGTAATATTAATGTATGAAAGGACAAAAATAAATTCTGATTGTTGGGTTTTCTTATTCTTCATCTGAATTAATTTTTTGACCATTGGGTTATTACAGTGATTTGTTACTCTTAGTTTGCACTGTGTTCTTATGCTAGGACTGCTGAGAAAATATCTTCTGTACACTTCTAATAAACAGGCTTAGATTGTCCTGTAATGTAACACTTATCAATATTTCACCCTTTATCCACTGAAAGTTGGAACATTTATACATTTAAGGCAGGCTGGGGAGAACTGCTTGTAACCCAAATGCCTTTATATCAAACACTTACCCAACATTTCCCCACATCAAACATTGTTACTGAAGCTGAGCAAAATGAAGTACTATTCTTGTTCTTATTACATGGGTGTCTAGTGGTATTCAGTTCAAGGCCTACTGTGCTTCTCCTGTAAGATTTACAGACTAGGGAAGAAACACCTCAAGATACAGTGGCTAAAGCTAGATGTCAAGTTGGAAAAGAGTAATATATTTTTAATCAAAAGCTATCAGGAAAAACAAACTCCATGTCTTACAGTCTTCTGAGAAGGCTCAGACTTTTATAAGAGGCTACTGTTTATTCAAATGCCAATTTTTAGGCTAAATGCAGGAATAATGAAAGAAATTTTATGCATCCAAGAACATCATATATGATGAGCAATTTGAGCCGCTGGCCTTAAAATCTCTGAATGGGAATTTCACTGCATAGATAGTGGGCAGCAGGGTGAGATTATCATTCTTTTTTTTTTTACAGATCAGGAAAAAAAGATAAGGAGTCAATGTGTTACAGATTCATTTTATTTTTTTTAGCCCAATACAGTTTTTGGTTTTTGTTTGTTGTTTTTTTTTTTTTTCTAAGTAATAGTATTTCATTTCACCCTTTCAAAATATGTGCTTACAGCATTTGGGTGTATAAAGGTCACCGAGATACCTCCTAACAGAGTTTTTCTTCTCTCTGGTATTTGAACATGACACCTGATATGTAATATCTAAGAAATAATGTTGATCTGCCACATATGTGATTTAACCCTTGTTATTTGTCTTCTATGATATCTTGTGATTGGTGTTTACTGTCACATCATTATTGTCTGTCTTCTCCTTCCTGTTGCAATAAAATCTCATTTGTTCATGGATTTTGTCTGCACCGTAGCCAACAGACTCTCTGTGTTCATTCCTTCTTTTCAAGAATTAGTGTTAACATTCCTCCTGGAAAAGAATCATAACATTCATGTAGAATTGCTCCTGCTGTGCTGAAGATTTGTCTACAACATTTTTTGGAGCATTTAGCTTAGGAATTTAACAACCATGTGCCTAAATTCTGGCCTAATGCCCACAGTCCCTGCCAATTCAGTAAGTACAGTCAGCATTTTCAGGCTTACAGCTGTCCAGCAGATAAGATGACACCCTCTGTGTAACTATTGCCACTAGGGGTATTACAAGTTGAAAACAGCACTTCCACAGGCCAGGAAGCTGAAGTCTTAGGGTCATTCATGCATATTTCTTTCTCTGTATTTTTTTTAAATCAACACAGTGACCCAAGGCAGTCCTATTGTTCCTGCTACCATACTCTCTGCTGCTTCTCCGAATCATTTAGTGTATGGCTACCACTACTCCCTGAAGGCATAAAACTGATCCACATTGACCCTAATTAGCTTAGAAAGTCTGCCAGGATCACAGCATAATATCACCTAGCTATTTGCTTACACTGTGTTATTATATTAGGTTGTAGCACAGAGCAAAAACTAATCAAGTATAAGAATTTAATGTTCAGGTAATGTAAAAAAAAAAAAAAAAAAGCTATCAATGTTAAATCTAATTTAAGATTAAGTCCCAGATGGGTTCTGATTGACCCAATTAACTGAAGGACCTATTTTGGGAGCATGATTGCTGTAGGCACTGGCTGGTGTCAGAGGACAGAGACAAGCCTCTCTGTTGTATGTTGAGACCATCTTAATTCTGAATTATCCTGTGTAGGTGCCTTTGTCTTTCCTTAGATGTTAAGTATACCTACATTTCCAACTTCAGTACCTCTGTTAGGTGCATAAACATAGGTGAGATAAATCAGAGCTAAAGCAGAGGTGGAAAACTCAATGGAAATAATTGTATGAAGAATAAGAACAACAGCAGTATGACTGTGATTTCCTTTTTATGTATAACTGATCCCAAAGTTATTGATGATGCCTGAGATAAAAATTTTCCACTGGCCTCTTCAATGTGTCCTCACTGAATTTGGTCTAATTATCCATACTTTCAAGTATTTCAGCCAAACTGAGTCTTCAGCTAGACAGAAATTTCTGAACAAAGAATTTTTTTATTTTTTTTTTTATCAGATAATGCTAGAGACTGAAACGTTAAAGGTTAATGACTCAAACAATCAGCCATTTGCAAGATCACCAGGGTGTTTTGCTGAGGCCAGGTTTGTATATCCCTCTAACCAAAGGGGAAGAGGGTAGTTTTTGGGTATGGGTGATGAAACGCCTGGTCTGTGTAAGAACAGCCCAGTTGCAGGGTGGATGAGCACCCACTGCTGGAGGATAACCATGACAAACTGACCTTTTTGAAGCAACAAGCACATATTTGAGCCAGACAAGGGAAAACGCCAATAATAAGAAGATCCTGCAAAGTGGAATGATGTTCTTTATCATGACAAGGTCTTCCCTCCCGATAAGGCTCAGGTGCAAAACTCCCCCCCTGAAGAAGATTATTAGGGCATTCACATGTAAGCCTGAAGATGTTCATCCTTTCTGATAAGACATAACTGTCTCAACTATGCAGGCATGAAAAACACCCTTCATGTCTTAAAAGGGGTCATAAACCAACAAAGACCCCCAAAGTGTCCTCAGCCTCATTTCTGGGGCCTTCCATCAGAGGACTGAACATGATCCACAGTGTTGCATCACACAGTGTAAAACTCCCCCCACCCAGGGAAGGTACCTGGGAGTTTCCATCTGAACCTGAATGTACAGTGACTTTTTTGTTTGGTGGGCTCACCCCAACCCAATGGATCAAGACTATAACCATCACTTTGAACAACAGGTATCTAAATTGTAACAATCAAGTCTTGTCTCTGGATCCATGGGTGGTGATATCTTTCCTCGCCACTATCTAGTCTTATCCTTTCTTTTTCTTTCTTTCTTTTCCTTATATATTTTCTTAAGTGATATTTTTATACTTTTATATTGGTGTGTTTTTATAGATAATAACCAAAACAGCTACATACTTCCTTTTCATTGCAACCAAATTCAAATTGTTCTAAAATAAACCTGCCATATATATATATATATATATATGCATGCATGTATAAGTATATATAAATTGGTCACTCAGTGTCACTTCACTCTAATCCATCTTAAGGGATCTATTAACAAGAAACTCTGCTACCTGACTTCAGGGGTGGGTCATAACAGAGAATGTACATCCACGTACATCCATTAGAAGTGAAAATCTTGGGCTTAAGGTTATTTTTGTTACATGGGTCTGTTCTTTGGCTACTTACACTGGGAAAACACAGATGGGAATAACTCTCAAATTTTCACTCATATATAGGTTTTCAGGCCTTGAATTATATGTGACAGAGAAACATTTACATAAATGTTTGCTTTGGTTTAGGAAATCAGATAGGGTTTGAACCAGAGGTTGTCACACACCAGAGGCTCAGGTGTTAGCAGTGGCTAACCCATGCTGAGACTATATTCCATAAAGAGTATGAACCAATGAACAGACTGATGAAGCCAACTGGGGGTCATATTCTTTGGGGTCAAATAGGAATCCTGTTAAATAGGAAGGCAGGACATGAGACTCAAAGAAAAGAGACCAAAGTTTCTAGATGAGTGGGAAGACTGAAGCTACTTGAAGGACAAATATCTGTCACATCATATTGATTTTATACAGGTTGTTCTACTCACCTGGATTCCTTACGCTATGCTCACACATTTTAGACTCATAAATGGAGTAATTGTGCTAAGGTAGCTTATGATCCAAAGATGCAAATGTTGCTTATGCTCTTGCCTGTGAAAACTGCTTTCACTTAATTATGGACTTATGTTACTTAGTTTAAGGTTGTTTGAACACTTTGAGGACTGGTTTCATTTAACTGACTTTACACCTCTAGAAGTTCAAATTGGATAAATGACAGCATCTTAAAATGACCAGAAATTGTTTCCTTGGAAAACATATTTTCCTTATCCATCAACTAACATTAGTAAGGAATCTGACAAATGACTTATTGTGAGCTACAGTGTTGAGAGTTGTTTTATATGCTAACTACATATTAGAGGAGAAAGCCTTATTTTTAACTCAATGCTAGGATAAGATCCAAGATACCTTTATCTCACCTGCCTTCCCTTTTCTACATTGGTCTGTGGAAAGAAATGCAGAACCATGGGGTAGTCCAAAAGCAGCAGGATGCCTCTGAATGCCTCTACATAGTTATTTTGGAGGTTATACTGGGACTCTTCTCTAACTATAGGGACAACCTCATCACCCATCTTAGGTGAAAGATGATTCTGGGTCTCTGCACACTGGCAGAGAAGCTACTTATAAGTGGCCACCTCAGCACATGTAATAGAAGGACTACGTCTGAATAGGTGTTTTAAACTCTCAAAACATTGTAGTAGATCCTTCTGACCTCTCACACTGCAGATTTTTGGTATTTTGTTTGTTTGTTTGCTTGTGGGTTTGTTTGTTGTTTGTTTAGGGGTTTCTTTAGGTTTGTATTTGGTGGTAAAGGGAGGAAATTATTTTTTTTTAAGAGCATTTTGGCTTCCATTACCTTTAGACACCATTTGCTTTCCTTTTCAGTAGAAGGAAACCGATCTTTTTCTTTATTTTTCATGTGCTTTGCTAAGGCTATTTGTCAGGTAAGAGTCAGCTTCAAGATCACACTCAAGAGCAGAGCCTATAAACACAAAGAATATTACAGAACTGTAATCAAACACAGCCCAATGAGTTAATTTAGCAAATGAGGTTTAAAAAAAAAAAAAAAGAAACA
>JAWWTY010000001.1:39489818-39533343 GCA_035222235.1 Margarornis squamiger
TTTGTTTGCTTGTGGGTTTGTTTGTTGTTTGTTTAGGGGTTTCTTTAGGTTTGTATTTGGTGGTAAAGGGAGGAAATAAATTTTTTTTAAGAGCATTTTGGCTGCCATTACCTTTAGACACCATTTGCTTTCCTTTTCAGTAGAAGGAAACCGATCTTTTTCTTTATTTTTCATGTTCTTTGCTAAGGCTATTTGTCAGGTAAGAGTCAGCTTCAAGATCACACTCAAGAGCAGAGCCTATAAACACAAAGACTATTACAGAACTGTAATCAAACACAGCCCAATGAGTTAATTTAGCAAATGAGGTTTAAAAAAAAAAAAAAAGAAACAACAGTTACTCACAAAGCCACCAACAAACAAAACCCTCCAACTCCCAGAATTTCAGCACCCTCTTGCTTTCTGAATTGAAATAATTGACTTTACAACTTCAAAGTTCTTTCACTGTGTTCATGTGTGTTTGTTGTGGGAAGGTTGTTACATAAATATAGATTATTCTATAAACACACTAAATACAGTAAAACAAATGCAAGTTTATGCAAAACCATCTTTAACAGAATGCTTTTGCAGTTCACACAAAACATGAAACCCTATATTTGGATACAAAGCATGTTCTGCAGCAAGTTACACTGTAATTTAGGCAGAACATAATTTTGTGATTTAGAATTAGGAAATCTATTATAGCCTCAAGTACTGAATCTCAAAAATAAATTTTCAGCAATGAAATGCAAGTGATTTTGCACCATTGATCATGTGGTACAAAATGCATTCAGTTGCCTTTTAATAGGCTAAGATATAATTAAAGGAAATTATATACAATCTTTCTGTTTGATACATCTATACACGTACTTACACAATAGGCAGACTGATAACTCTTTAACTTTTAGCTCTCTCTAGAAAATTATAGCACAAATAACTTCCTATTTGACACATAATGAGAAAACTTTGTGCTTATACAGTGATTTAATTCCAAAACATTTCCAAACTGTGTCAGGCAGTCCCTCTATTTTAGATCCTTTAGACGTCAAGGATTTTATAAGACACAGAAAGGCTTGAGGTAAGAAGCAAGCAAGTGAACACCCCAAAGAAATGTCAGAAACTGTGACAGAGCCAAGGAGAAAGAAAGTAGTGAAGACATCATCAAGGCACAGGGAGCATCAAACATCTGTCTAGTCACATCTATCCTTTGAACTTACAAAAACCTATCCCCAACACACAGTAATCTAACTCTTAAATACCTCTAATGACAAGGATTCAACAGACTCCCTAGAAAGCCTTCCTTGTACTATCAATTAATTAATTATTCAATCTATTAATTATAGTGGTACCAGCTTTTGCTACTCATTTAGTAATTGGTTTTATATTGTTGTTAATTATATTGGTTAATTCTAATGGAAAATTCTTCAGATTTGATGGTGTCCATCAGGCAGTGACTGAGTTCAGCTTTTCAAACCATTGTATACCCTCCATGTGACAATTACTGCTGGGCTTTGCTTCTCTGGTGTTTGTGTATGACAGTGCCAAATGGGACTGTGTGAAAATGCTTACTAATGTCAAGATATATCAAATCTTTAGCGTCTCCCTTGTCCACTAGGCAATTACCCTGCCACAGGAAGAACTTGGATTGATTTGATATGACTTTTTTTTTTCTCTTGACAAATTCATGTCAGCTATTCCCTATCACCTTATCCGCAGGGTGCATCCAAACTAATTAACAAGCTGTTCCAGAATATTTCTGGTATTGAGGCTAAGCTGATGCACCTAGGTCTTCCCACTTACCTCTTTTTTAAAAATAGGTACAATGTCTGTCCTTCCTCATCCCTTAGGGAATTCATCTCTTTCTCATGTATTTTTTAATCACCAATGTCTCCTAGATTTTGCCTGCTTCTTTGAGTATATGATATGAATATATCTAACTTACCTTAAGAGTGACTGATTTAAGTCTATGTCTATAAGTAGCATTTCCAAATCTAGATTTTAAAAAAATCCAGATTTTTTAAATCCAGATTTAAAAATCCACATTAATTTTTTCTATAATGTTAACTGCCAGAGCACATAGTATCTTTCACAAACCATTGAATGCTCTGAACATTGTATTCAGTTTTCTAATTATTAAAGGAAGTCAAACCTGGAGGACTTGAAGAGTTCTCCTCTCTTGTCTGCTCCTGCTCCCAAGTGTGTGTACTGCTGGCAGCAAGACTAAGCATGTATTGTGCAGATGGTGATACACACATAGTGCACAAATACACATGCATCCAGCTAAAATGATGAACAAAGAGAGAGCAATGCCTTTAATGGAAGCCATAAATGCACCAGCAGCAGTCTCATCACTGTGAACATCATGGAGTACTGACCCTGCACCTCCTCTCCAGGTGATCAGGATTGGATCTTGCTTGCAAACAATAGAGGTGCCTTCACTCTCTCAACTCATGGACACATCTGTGGGTCCCTTGTGCCCTAGCTCTGTGGGTCTGTCCAGGAAAAAGAGCTAGACACAGCCCAAACTTGGGTCTGACAAGATTCAGTCTCCTTCCTGTGAGCTAGTCCTGCTTGAGGTTCATTAGCAAATCACACAAGATGCAGAACCATGTTACACAGAGAAGAGATAGGTTAACAAAACAGAACAGATTGCAACAAAAAGGTACGTGGCTTGACCAGTGTATTGGGTTTGCATGGGAAGGTTTTAGTAGTGGGGAGGCTGCAGGGGTGGTTTCTATGAAAGCTGCTGGAAGCTTCACCCATGGCTGACAGATCCGATGCCAGCTGGCTCCAAGAGGGACACACTGCTGGCCAGGGCTAAGCCCATCAGTGACAGTGGTAGCATCTCTGGGATGACAGAGTTAAGAAGGGGGAAAAAACTGCAACTGCAGCCAGAAAACAGAGGAGTGTGAATCCGTGAAAGAAACAGCCCTGCAGACGCCCAGATCAGTGCAGAAGGAGTGGCAGGAGGCGCTGCAGGTGCTGGAGCAGGGATTCCCCTGCCCCCTGTGATGAAGACCAAGGAGAGGCAGCTGTGTCCCTGCAGCCTGTGGAGGTCCATGGTGGAGCAGAAATTCACCTGCAGCCCGTGGACACCCCCACACTGGAGCAGGTGCATGCCCAAAGGAGGCTGTGATCCCACAGGAAGTCCACACTGGAGCGGGTTCATTGGCAGGACTTGTGATGCTGTGGAGACCCACACTGGAGCATTCTGTTCCTGAAGAAGTGCATACCAAGAAAGGGACCTGCACTGGAGCAGTTCATGAAGAACTGTAGCCCATGGGAAGGACTCACATTGGAAAGTTCATAGAGAACTGTCTCCCGTGGGAGGGATCCACAGAGAAGTTTATGTAGGACTGTCTGCCATGGGAGGGACCCCAGGCTGGAGCACTGGAAGAATGTGAGGAGTCCTTCTCCTGAGGAGGAAGGAGTGGCAGAGACTGCATGTGATTAACTGACTACAGCCCCCATTCCATGTCCCCTGTGCCACGGGGAAAAGGAGGCAGTGAAACTGGGAATCAAGGTGAGCTTGGGAAGAAGGAAGAAGTGGGGTGAAGGTGTTTTTAGCTTTAGGTATATTCTTCATTACACTACACTGATTTGATTGGTGATCAAATACATAGATTTCTCCTAGTTGAGTCTGTTTTGCCCATGATTGTACCTGGTAAGTGATTTCTACCTGTCCTTATCACAACCCATGAGCCTTTTGTTGTATTTTCTCTTCCCTATCCAGCTGAGGAGGGAAGTGACAGAGCAGCTTTGGTGGGCACATGGTATCAAGCCAGAGTCGAGCCACCACAACCACATGGACATATGGGCCAACATCCTGCTTATATGAAACTGGTCTTTTTCATCCCCTTCTTTCCATTTTCCTACACGTACTTTGTACAGATTTCCCCATTGACTTTGATCTTTTCTTTTCCCCACTTTCATTGCCTTCCTTAAACCTCTCGTGGAAAGGTTCATGTTCCCTCAGTTTCCTCTAAATAGTCCATATTTTTTATCTTGCCTGTAAGCCCCATGATGACGTTGTTTCCTCAGTGTTATCAGTTTCTAGGCTCTCTAAGGCTACGCTCCAGCAGTCTCTTTACTGATCTGAGAGCTCTGCGATTTAGTATTGTCCTCTGTTAACTCCCATTTGTTAAACTTTCTGTGTTTAGAGTATTTCATGTGGTATTTTTCTTCTTTCTGCTGGGGGAGTTAGTTTGTTTCAGTTAAAGAGTTGTTAATGAGATAACCTCATAATGCAGATGTCCTTCAGTTCCAGATATCCACAATTTTTTTTACCTTATAAATTTTTATTAATGTCATCCCAGAGTTACTAATTCTTCAGGATCTTATTTTTTGATTCCTCACTCTTTGATAACTGCTTGATCAGGTTTCTTTCTACATGGATATAATTAGTCCTAGCAATTAAGACTTTTTAGAGCTTCAATATGATTATATTAAGTATTAAAGATCAGAAATAAATCAAACACTATATTTGGAAGATTTGATACTCATCAGTTTTTTAATATTAAACCCATATATTTACCTAATTTTATTCATTTATTTATGGTTTCTTCTGTAATTTTCACAGCTATGTGGTTAGCTACTGCCTTTAAGAGTTTTAAAACACTTTGGGGAACTCAAGGTGGACTATCCCCCTCCTATTTTATCTCACACTAAGAGTGATATTCCTTCAGGCGATACCAGATCTCCATTTTGAGTAGCTTTACCACAGGAAAGTAAAATTTTCAAGCACATGAAATGAATAAAATAAATAGAGACAGCAGCCTGTCAGAGCAGATCTGTGAGAAATACTATTTATCACTAGGATATGGTTTCTTAGACTAAAAGCACACTAATGATCAGCTCGTAAGTATGTAACTTCAGCCATCACAGTCAACTAAACAGACTCTATGCATGCCTCTTCAGCACCCTGTCCCCTGAGATGTGCCAAAATGTACTACTGTATTTGTTCTACTTGCAACATATTTTTTTGGGTAATAAAAACATTTTATAAAGAACTTTTAAGGTCATGTGAAGCCTTGTATAGAAGGAAGAATGTTCATAGGAGAGTGTAGCACAGCTTTCTTGTCGTAGACATACTGAGTCGGGGCTTGAGATGCAGCCCACAATGGACAGTTAATGAGGTGTCATAGATGGCTATAATCCCCTATTAGGCATCTTCTGTACCATCTCATTAAGCATCTTTGAATCACCATCTCTCGGTGTATTTAAAAGTCATGTAGATGTGGCACTCAGGGAAATAGTCTACTGTGGATTTGGTAGTGTTAGGTTAATTGTTGGACTCAACAATCTTAAGGATCTTTTCCAACTGAAATTTTTGATGATCCTCTTCTTTCTCTCAGCAAAACTGTTTGAAATATAGTAGCTTTCTTTTAGATGAAAAATACTTTTTCTGTCAAAAACCTATAGGCAACGAGGATTCAATACAAAGAAAGCATTAATGGATTTATGATTTCTCGCATCTTCTCTGATTCATTATATACTAGATCCATGAGAGGACCTGAAATGAGAGACTTATGGAACCTATTTGGAAGTTTTCATGTCATGTTAGTGATAGCTATTCTTAACAAAATTATACTTTATATATTATATATTTATATATATTATACTATAATTACATTTACTTGTCCATACCAAGTGATTCACCCTTTTGATCCAAGAGAACTCTCTGTTTAGAGTCAGTATCAAACCTCTGCAGTCCCTTATAAGCATGAAAAATTCTGGGGATCTTAGGGCAGGATTCAACTTAACTAGCATTAACCATCCAGACATTAGGTATCACACCTAAAGATTTGTGCAGGCTTTTTCAATTGCCAAGGGAAAGAGACAAGTATGTCCTGAGGACATCTTGTCCTATCTATCTCAGACAGAATCTTAGCAGTTGATAAATTACTTTCTAGGGGTGTCTCTCTCCCTCTATGGGCAGATGGAGCTTTGTCAACTAGCCCAGACAGGAAACTTAACTTTGAGAAGGTTAGATTTAAGGAAAATCAATCCAGTCTCTGTGACTAGCGATCCAACATTTTTTATTTACTGGATTACTTCATTCATTGTGAAATTGTAGGTAGAAAAGAGGTTGATTTAAAAAAAAAAAAAAATCAAGCTAATTATTTTGTTTAACCTTTTAAAGGGAATGTTATCCAGTTCAGATTTTGGAGATCTAATAATTACTTTCAAATCTGACAAAATTTAAATGCTTAATGTAAGGAATATCTATTGTTCCAGCGTACATTGTTTTCACAGTTGGGTAATCATGTTATTAATATTAGTGATGCTACTGGAAGTGTAAATGAGAGCATAACTATTCATAAGTTCAGTATCAGAGACATCCAGGGTAATTTTATTCTTGCTCCTTATACTGACAACTTTGACACTTTTCTTATCCTCACTCTTTCATGCTTGTCATTCCCATTTGAAGAAACTTACAGTTTTTCTATCACATCATAAAAAGAAGAAATAAAGAATATTGAAGAAAAAGAAGTTCACTGCTTTGTAGTAAGATTTACTTGGTTGTAGTAACTATGACCTCATATTCTTCTCCATGATCTTCCTGATGACAAACTCTGTTCAACGTGGCACTCTGGTGTTACCATGTTATCAGAATAGGCATTTATTGAAGAAGTACCTGACAGTCAAAAGTTTCACTCCTCTGTCTGTGTGGATGTGTTTAAAATGAGAAAGTTATTGTCAATATTCTTTCAGTTTTCATCTCTTAGCAACCATGGGTTGATTTGAATACTTAAAAAAACAGAAACACTCATTAAAAGTTTTGATGTTTCATATCTTCACATATATTTGGTATAATTTTCTTGTTTCTATTACTTAGAAAAATTATGCAGAATTAGCTTGACAAGAATTTGTGAATTTGCCTGATAATAAACAAGAAAAACATCACTAGATTCTAAATCCAACTTATTTGATTATTCTTTGTTTTGTCGGGGTTGAAAATACCTCCCAAGTATAATTGTTCTCCTTTTAAGAGTATGTTGGCTGTTACCACTTGCATTTTTCCACACATCTTTTTATCATACATTGCTTGTACTTGCAAGTAATGAACCAAATCATCTTACACTGTAAATGAGAGCAGCTCCACTGAAGTAGAAACACCATTTGTAACCTTTCATAAACATTTAAAGAGAGTTTATGGACTTACAGGACTGAAGTGTACTCTTTAAGTTGACAAGGTGACTTTAAAAATCTGTTAGTTTTCTATTTCAAGATGGTGTAATGCATGATTTTGATGTCATTAAATAATGGTGAAAGGGGATATTATGTATGGACAGCGGATGTGTCCAGCCATTGATGGGTACTGGGACATGACTCAGAACTAAACATTACAAATTGTTGAATATTTATTACCAAATGGTCCTTTGGAAATCCTCCTGGGGCAGTCTCACAGTAGTGGTCACACTCAGCAAAATGAATAATTGATGACTTACCTGCTAGAAAACCTGTGCAACTGATATCCTCATGAAGCTCTATTTGGGAAGAAAAACGGCCCCTAATTACAGGCATATGAAGTAGTACAGGAGATCCTAATCAAGGGGGAAAAAACCTTGTATTAAGTATCTTGCATAATAGCATACCAAAAAAAAAAAATAAAAAAAATAAAAAGGTGAACTAGTTGGCTATTTGTTACTGCAGATGTTCAGAGGATGTTTACCCCTAAAAACCAGCTTCTCACCTGAGCTGAATCATGGTAAGCCTGAGCAGTTCCAGGTCTAATTCATGCTGTAGTCATGTCCCAGTTCATATCCTAAATCTCTGCCTATGTTACCAGCAGGGCTAGTTTCTGTTGGCTTTCTCAGAGAATACTCAGCATGGTTGTATTCCAAAAAAAAAAAAAAAAAAAAAGCTGTGAATATCCTCTCCCTTCCTTGATCAGCTTTTGTCTAGGAACACACGGAAAATGCCCTTGGAAAAAGCATGCATGGGAGTTAGCTGTTCTGCTTCTGGAATACATGCATCCTATTGCTCTGTGTTCCCTAATGGCTACATTGAGATGGAGTCCATGGAAAGGAAACGGGTTTGCTTGGTTTTGTTTTTGTTTTTTTTCCTTAAACTAAAATCATTCCACTTTACATGGGATCGATGAACATTCATTTGGCACAGAAGACAGAATGAGTGTGATTATAATGGTTGATGGATTCATCTGGGAGACAGAAATGACCAGGTGCTCCACTTTGTGAATACTTTAATATACAGTATTGATTAGATTAATGAAGGGTCTCCAGGTCTCTCCTTTCCTTCCCAAAGGCTTTAACTACTAGGGTCTAGAGTGAAGTTCAAGTTTCCAGTCAAAATATTTCAAAAGAAAACATTTTAACCACATGGAAGGAGATATTTTGTGTTTTATTCTTCTAAATTCAAAAGAGTCTTGTGAATGACACATGCTGGTCTTCCAATCCTTTTCAGTTAGTGACTCATAAACTGCATAAAAATGATCAATCTTGATTTTTATTTTTTTTATATTTTCTAGGAAAAAATTTAAAATTGTGATTTAAGTATTTGAGAGAGTCCAGAAATAAGTGTGACTCCTAAATGAAGATAAAGCCCTCCTTCCAAAGATGTAGCATTTGCATTTGCAGGTGGGATTAAGGACATACTGCCGTTTTCAGTGCTAGCTGTGATCTAGGTGATGAACCTGTTGGCTTCCCCAGCACTCATACAACTAACTCACAGTATGAGCTTACTCTGAGGTACAAAGATAGCCAAAACACTTAAATCTATGCTGTCACTAGACACTTAACTTTAAAAGTAAGCACAGCAATAATCAGAACCCGCCTTTTGATGATATACTCCAACTGGAGCTTTTTAAAAAGGGGAAAGGGAATAGTCTTCTGGATTTGATTGCAGAATCAGATTTTTTTTTCCCTCCTCTTTTTAAATATTAAAGAATTTAATTTATAGAAAATCCACTGAAGGCTGCCTTCATGTTTTTAAGGTGCTCTTAGCTGAGGTCTCAAGAAAAAGAATCACAAAGAAATATATCTGACATGATACAGAAAGATCAAAGCATGTTGTAATCAACAGTTGTCTTTTCTGAACAAAACAGAAAAAGTTATTTCATTAAAAGTAATTTGTCAAATGTAAATTTCAGCTATATCATGTAGTAGATAGATAATTGAATGGAAAAGGATAACATCCTTCAATATTTGATTTATACAAGGGAAAAAAATAATCTTCCATTGAACCCTGAAATAATTGACTGCAAAGATACAAAACAACCACAAGGTGGAGAGAGACAGAATAGTATTACCTCGTGGCCTGATATAAAAGCAAATTTAAAATTATACTCTATTCCCATCGGACTTTTTGTTCTGAAAGAGAAGGCATTGGCTTAGTCAACAATTGTTACATGATGGTTATTGATTTGAATGGATGATTTTGTCTTAAGGCCAGCCTCTGTCAAAAACAAATGCATGGTCTGCTTAAAGAAACTGCTTGGAGCATGCAGTGGCAGCTAGAAATATGCTAACAGGCAGATTTAGCTAAAGAAATGATTAATGGAGACTGCAAAGACCTTGTAAGAAAATAACTTTTAGTTCTAGAAATGCAACTGTTCTTTAAAGAACAAAACAAGTGTCTGTCCTTTCCTCTTCACTGTATTTATTTTCTGGTTTTTATATCCTTCAAGCACAGAAAATATGTCAGAGGCCTTTTATTAAGTAGAGAAAGGCCAAAAAGTACAAGTTGTATAGCTGACTCAGGACAATCTAGATCTTCCTTCATACTGAGGCATCTCAAATTCTGTGTGAAAAATAATCATCATTAAAATGCAAAGATGTTTTAATGCCAGTACACCAAGGGATTTTATGTATTCAGTCTTAACAAAAAAATAAATGTACCTCAGAAATTGTTCCAAATCCACCAAAGAATCTGCTTATCTGTCATATATTTTTATATCATTTATATCATTTTATATGTTAATGGCAATCAATTTGAGCTGTTGGATATGTAAACTTAACTGTATTTATTGCTTGCAACATACTCTGTATTTGTGTGGTTGCCACAGACATGTATTATTTAGTCCACCAATAGCATGGATGCCCCAAGTAAAAGCAGAATCATATAATCTCTATTTTAACAAAATTAGTTAATAGATACTTCCACAATCCAATGCATATTAAATTCTAACACATTAAATCCTGTATCTTCCAGAGATTAAAAAAAAAAAAAAAAAGGAAAAAAAAGGGCACTTTCTAATTTTGATTGCTCTGTGATAAGGTCATATGATCATGCTGTTTGTATATGTATATCTGTTAAGTCTGAAAGTTCATAATAATTTTCAAACTTATTGTCATTTTCAACTGCATCAAATCAAATGGGTTATGTGCTTACACAGCTCATGAAAATGGGCATCCAAATAAGCAAGTGTTCATGAAAAGAAAAGATCTGTCATGAACACGTGCCACATAAGATGTTGGAGAATCAGTAGAGAAAAGCCCTATTACAAGAGACTTAGCTTTGTTGAAAAATTCAGGCAGACCTCACACCTTACTAAATGAGAGAATCTATTCCTCAGTTCAGGTTCCTCTGTTGTGTGTAATCTGTACCCTTAAAAAAAGCCCCAAACAAACAAACAAAAAAACAAACAAAACCCAAACAACAGAATCCTACCCTTGAATACTGCTGAAATTTTATAAAGCCACTACTTTCTTCCCTGCCCCACTGTTTACTGATGTTTAAGAACACACGCATTCTGGTGGAAGTTTTAATTTCATTCATTTATGAATGCAGTCAGCTATAAGTCCATAGGATGCAAGGTTTCCTTAGCTGATGTCAAAACCTTTTGTTTAGTGCATGAGTTTGCTTTCCATTGCATGTCACTTTGTCATGCTATTCAAACAGCAGCAACCGCCTAAGAATTTATCAAAAGTATGGTAAAACCATACAACAACCATGTTGTTAAAATCAGTAAAAGAACATAGAATCACCATATTGCAACAAGAAACTCACAGAGCAGCCAAGAAGAGAAGGTATTTAAAAGAATATTTTATCATTGGAAAAAAAACTGAATATACAGAACATCCTAAACATCATCAGATCCTATCCTGACATGATCTGTAGGACAGCCACACTGGTATCCTGCATTGACTTCATTATCCTTTCTGCTAGGAAGATTTTAATCTGTCATTGTTGTAATAGTAATTCCTTACAATGTTTTTCACGCACCTAAAATTCAGAATAGTCTTTAAACTAGATAATTGGAAGGAACTAGATCTTAGATCTAATACCTAACAAGGTATTTTTCTTCAAAAATAAACTCTTAAATGTTATTTATATCCTGTAGTAATCTTCAAAAAAACCCAACCAACTAAAAAAAAAAAAAAAAACAAAAATATTTTCATCAATTCAGTTACTCAAAGACTAGGATATTTTTTGGATTGTTCTGTTATTTAGGGAGTTCTTTCTTTGTTTCAGTGATTTGTATCTATCAGAAATACAAAAGGGTTCTATCACCTTTTCAGCTGACCTGTGAAAAGCAAACTGCCTGCGAATCTCACTCACTTCTTTTCACATCACTTTTATACAGTTCAAATTTACAAATTAGACAGTCATTGATACTTAGTTCAGTGTTCACTGTTTCTAAATGCCAATCAATGAAATATTCTTGGAGTGTCTGTCTAATCACATGCTGGTTAATATCTGTTTCTGCCCAAAGGATATATACAATCATTTCTATAAAAATAAAGCAATATATGAGTGAGGGGGGGATAATGAGAAGTTCTAGGATAGATATTCTCAGATGATTCAGTTTCTCTCTCCTTTCTTTTCTCTGCTGATTTCCAGGACCTTCCCATCACTGTTCTGACCTCTTTCCTCCCTTCTCCCTTGTGTGCAAAGAACTGTCAGGAAAATTACCTGCAACCAAACTTTTAAGAGCCTGTCTTGCCACAGAAAGTAAGCTTGGGCTCCTCCAGGGAGAGAAAATACTGTTGTTACAGATGTTTCCCCAGATCCTTCTGTATTAGCTCTATACACCTTTTTACAGGGTAGACCTCAAGGGAGAAGACAAGCAAGTTGCTTCCAAACGTGAGGGGTGAGATTGAACTAGGCAAAAAAACAGCCTTTCACATCTTCAGAAACTGTTATGCTCTTCACATTATTGTCAGAGAGAAAAGATGGAAGGAGGCGCGAAGGCAGGAAAGAGAGAAAGAAAAAGACAAAGGGTTTTTCTGTGATTTCTTATATTGCTGTATGAAAATACCCATCCTGGGCCCACGATCAAACTAAGTGCTGATATTCTCAGAACAAAATTTGCTAAGCTAGATAGACAGACAGACAGACAGACAGACAGATAGATAGATAGATAGATAATAGTCAGATAGACAGACAAAGATAGAGCTAGTAATTAAGGTAAAATCCTATTTTTCTTGGTCTATGCAAGTCTAGGCTTAGTCTTTTCATTGTAAGGACTGACTCTTAAAGATATCATGGACTTCTGAAAGATTTCCCTATAGGCCAGATTCCTGCTCTTCAGATAAATCAGATGTCTTCTTCCTAAACAAATGCATATATACTGTAATATCTACAGCTGTTTTCAATTACTTCCTTTCCAAAGACAGTCAAGTTTTAAATAAACATTCCTTTTCCCAAGAGTTACAAAGTAAAAAGTTACTATTTAATCTCAAGTTCAATATGGTGTATTTCCTAGATATATTTAACAACTCACATTTTAAGATATTTAATGCAGCTTTTTTTTAGTGTATGAGATGTGTCCATCTCATTATACCCTTATGAAACTTAAGATATTATGAATTTTGTTCTGCTCTAGAAACAGAGCAAGAGGTTTTGCACAATGGAGGAGATGGTGCAAAAAAGCAATTGAGCATAATTACTTGCAGGTATATAGCTGCATTACTATAGTACTTTTTTTTTTGCATTCAGCACATTTTGAAACTAGCTAGATTGTGTCGTGGCAGCAAGGAGCTGCTTCAGCGACAGCAGATCAAAGCAGCTTTCAAATGATTTCAAGAAGCAACACAGATTATTTCACTCTAATCTTTCAGTGGCTGCATCTGACTATGCAGTCCTATGCCCCTGTAAAGCTCTCTGGTAAATTCATTGTCCTTTATTCTGTTTTAGATCACATATGTTCAGTATTTAATGTGTAAGCCTGGTAAAGTGAAGCTGTGAAAATTACAACAAAACCAAAGAGAATTAAATTTTATTATTATAAGTTCTGTTGTTTGAAAATGACAAAATAATGTGGACTGTGTTCTTGCTTCTCTTTCACCTTCATAAAAAAGTGAATTTATAACAGTATGAAAGGCGAACTAATGTAGATTCTATCTTTTAATTGTTCGTAGATGTAAAGAAAAACAGTAATTGAATTGACATTTTAGGAAGATGTTTATGTATGAGAGAGGTTGAATAGCATTCTTTGGTATTGTCATTTGTTAACCTGGATAGCAGGAAGATTCAATTTCCAATGGACTTTCTCATATGTAGCCTTTACAGACCTTGAAGTCCATAAAGAAGAAATTATAGAGCAATTTGGGAATTCAGCTGCAATAGACCAGAAGAACTGGATGATATTTACCAGAGATTCCAGGAGAAATGCAGTGAAATTGACATTTACACAATATAACCTTAAAAATCAGAAGTACTCCTAGATGTAGAAAGCTCTTTCTAAGCTATCTCTTTCCTAGGAAAGACAGTCTGGTGAGGATGGAAGAGCAGGACCAAGACATTCTAGTGTTGCATTTTCTAGTTTTCTTGTCTTTGTATATACTATGAGTTAAGTGGTAGCCTCCACTTGAAAAACCTGCTTTCCAGCTCCTATTTCTATCCACATTCTTTTATGTGTTCTCTAAATTTGGAGAAAAGATACAAACCCATTAATCATACACAACTAGACATTGAAGTAAAACAGACAACACTTCTGGGCTCATGAGTCTGCAATTCTGTAAAATGTAATGATGGGGTATGGACATGCAGGTCAGTGCATAGGATGTATTTACTGCTTTGCTTGTCACAGGCCTGGTGTGTGGAAATCTATGAAAAATGGGTAACCAAAGACCTAACAGTATTTTGCAAAAAGTGGAGAAATTTAAGGGTAAGTACATAACCACAGTAGCAGAAACACACAGAAAGGTTGTTCCACAGTCATGCTTCATGGCTTGTGCGGTGTCTTTCTAAAAGTGACTCCGGAAATGCTGGAGTGTCCTAGAGTGGAGACGCCTAATCTGCTGTAGACACGGTGTATCTGGTCCATTAAAAAGGCAGGATACTCAGTATGACCAGGGAAAAGATTTTAATTTTTATTGACCTTTTTCATTTTTCATATAATTTCACTGGCAAGTAGCTGTTAATATCAAGTGAATGAAGTTGTTCAAGTTGTTGTACTGAATCTTAAAGGCTTTCAGTACACACTTCTACAGTTCGTGAAGCTGCTTTCATCTTAATTAGCATCATTGTTGGCACAACTTATCAATGGAGATGCCAGAGAGAGACAGCTGGTTCTTACAGAAGACTGGTGTAGCAAAGCATTTATATACGTGCTTAATTTTAACCACCATAATTTTAACCCTATATTTGAGTCAAGATCTGTACAAGGAGAATCTTGCTGGATCAGAGACAGATTACTAGTAGCCTGAAGAACCTGGAAAGCCTAGAGATTTCAGAGATTTATCTCAGAAGAGAATTCTATCTACACCCTGATAAGCCATATACATCTGCAGAAAAACTTAAACATCACGTCTATGATTTTTTTTCCCTGAATTATAATTAGAAAGACTGGTGGTTATAGACCTTAAGTTCTCTGTTTTCTTGACTGTAACAGTATTTAGCTTGTTTTCTTAAAACTGGTATTCACATTCCTAAAAGAAACTGGTTCATACTACCACAGATTTATAGGACTTGTGGAGTAAAGGGAACTTCTTTCTTGCCTCCTTGACATTTAGACCACACAGCATGGCATTAGTGCCATTAAATTGTATGGTTG
Organism: Margarornis squamiger; assembly: GCA_035222235.1. Lineage (NCBI taxonomy): Eukaryota > Metazoa > Chordata > Aves > Passeriformes > Furnariidae > Margarornis > Margarornis squamiger. Next base: position 39,504,757 of record JAWWTY010000001.1, read on the forward strand.
TCACAGATCTCCTCAGAAATCCCTGTGTCTGCCATGGCAGTGTAAACTAAGGGCAGAATTTAAGATTCTGATGGTTTATCTATAATTTATAAAATTTATAATTTATAATTTAATTTATAATTTAGGTTACCCTGAAAGTAACATTCCAGAATACAAAGTGCCTTTTGTTCTATTCAGCTAGATTCTGTTATTGTTTGATTTGACAAAATTGTGAGTCCAGATATTTTCTGAATATTACCACACTGAAAACTTTCAAAAATAGTTTGACCATGAGATTTCTAATATTAAGAATAGTCTGACACCTGTACACTCATCTAAATCCTATATTGTCTAGGAAGACATATGTTTAAAATTACAGTCACAATTTTAATGCTATTAAATCTAAACTGAAAATCACATTCCAGGTAATCCTAATTCTTAAACACAAATTCTAGTTTAAATCTAATTCAGACCTTCCTGGTTTATCCATTCTAATATAACCTCTAGAAAGTAAAGAAACTATAAACATCAGTGGATTACTATTGAAAGCCTTTTAAGAGAGTTGGCTCACACTTAAGAAACAATTTAGTGTTTCATAACTGGAATTTGAGTTAGAATTTGCCATTGTGAATGAGCTTGTGCTTCTACAAATCTAACTTCAATACACAAAATATGCAACTCTTTTTATCTCAAATGCAAATATTACACAATTTAAGCTCTGAATGTAATGAAAAAGACGTTTTGAAGTCTTAATTATAGTTATGTTCCAGAGCTTAAATAAAGCTTTACGTGTGCAGCTTTGTGCAAAACTTAATCTGATTCAAACTTTTTTCTGATCATCAACACTGCCATTTTTTTCATGGGGATGGACTTTTTGCTTGATCGTTTGTTTATTTTTTTCAATATGAAACTCAACCAAGATATACATTTGAAATTTTGTGTCAAGTCAAAAGTCACTTGAAATGAAAACTTTGTCTGGTTTCTGTTCAAATCAATCCTTCAGTTTATGATCTTACCCTTCTTTCAAATGAGACAGTTTTGGAAACAAATGTAGTTAGTAATTAAAATGTCTAGCCAGATAAAGATATTCATAAGAAAAAAAGCAGACCAGAATTTTCTAAAAACATTTCTGCTACAGTAGTTCCATGAACCCACACACACTATCATAACACGTTAATGTTTTTTAGTAGAGTCTGTATCAGTGAGGATAAAGTTTTTTTCAGGCACCAAAGTGAGCCCTAGATACATGGTAGGAAAGCAAGCAAGTAATAATGTTTCAAATAATTTTGCCCAATACATTGTCTACAAATTCTTGGAGATAAAATCTTGTAATTTTGTAGGGTTTTTCGTTGATTTTATTTTACGGTTTGTCTATTTTTACTCTTCTCTGATTCTATCTAATTTGACCCTAACTCTGCCAAGCCATGCACTGGGACTACTCTTTTCTACCTACAAGCACTGGTCATTAGGATTTCAGTCAGAATTTCACTCACTTTTTATCGTTTCTTCCCTACATGTTACGTATTATATTGGGTTCAAGGCAAATGAAAATTAGTCCTTGTATGATTTTTGCTTGTACAGGGACAGGTTGTCCTCTGGTGTAGCTCTATGGTTACTGACAGAGAGATGCCAATTTAGCCTGCTGAGGATGTAACTTCCTGCAGTCAGCAAGGAGGTAACTGTAAGCAAGATGACTTTCAGGAAGAATTGCAAGCATTCATCATTTGAGAATGTCTTTTTGAGATTAAAACAGGAAGGATGTATCATTTTAATGTTTATGTTTTCTTCAGTCTCTAATATCTGCACTTCCCAAGACTGTCTCTGCATATAAACACATATCCATGCATACATATCCAAATATACTTATAAACAAATATCATGTCTGCAATGATCTAAAAATACTGACATGAGTGACAACCCCAGAGGGAGAATAACAAAGAGACTGAAGAAGTCTGTATCCTGAATCCCCGTATAATCTCATTATAGTAAAATAGAAAACAGTGTAGGAGAATTCTCTCCAGAGAATAACAACAGAGTAGAAAATGGGCAGGTTATACAATAAGTTTTTCACTTCTTTAATGTGCTACACTGTCTTGGCATATGCACACTATTTTTCTTATGTGTTTCCTTAAGCAAGTGATTATTTGAAGAATCTATTAAAAATAACAATGAATGTTGCAGACTATTGTGGAACACTAACACAAAGCAACTCATCATTTTATGTTACCTTTTAGATATGTAAGAAAAACAAGATGGCCTTAAAAACCTGTATTTTTTCCTAATTGCAATTTTAGTTTCTTTTCTTTTTTTTTTTTAAGCAATTATTAATACACAATAGGAGGAGAGAGGCCAAAGTAATTGATCAGATGAGTGTCCAATGGCAAAAGAAAGATCAATCACCAGAAAAAGAAAATTACAAAGGAAAAAGAATTTGATAAAGAGAGGCCAGCTCTTCATCCTTTTCTTTTTTGTCTCTATATGAAAGAGAAAAAGGAATAATTTCACTTAAAATTTTAAATGAATAATTCAGCAACCAAAGGGTAAAATGACAGAAAGTCTCAAAGTAAATTATAGTAATTGTAACATGTTAAACAGTCATTCTTTCCCTCAGTAAGAAAAAAAAAAATTAAAAAAAAATGCAACTCTTTGAGCTATATATGCAAAGTCCCATGCTCAGATTAAATCACAGGACCATGTGAAAAAGTGTTTAATCATTTTGAAAAAGTCTAGTAGGCATATGTCCCTTTCATAAAAAGCACACAATAGCTGGCATCCCTTGGTGATTCCTGCTTTGCTAAGAATGAGAACAGATTGAACGCAGATGAAGATCAAACCAGCCTCACATCTCTAGAAGTGGTGGGTGAAGGTTAGAAAATGTAGACAGAGTAGTGCAGGAGAGCAACAAAGCTGTTGTACGTGCTGCCAGGCAAAGGTTTTATAATCTTGGTGTGAGACTTATTGGTATTTACTTCACAAGCAGAGTTGTGAATTGCAAAACAAATCATGCCCCAGAGATGCTGTAGAGGAAAACTAGAGTATGCCTGGAAAAGAAAAAGAAGAATGATTCAATGGGGAAGCACTAAGTTTGATATATCTGATCACAGTTTTGTGTTCAGTTATAGACTTGCTGCTTCATCCAACCAAATATAAGGATAAGTTTCTTGAGACCGACATATTAAGATACAAAAGCATGGAATCTGTATATGAACCTTGCAGTATCCACATTTCTCTAACTGACTGTGCATAATGTTGCCTAAATCCTTAGAACAACTTCTGCATATCTGTACCAGCAAATTTTCAAAACTTTTGCCCAGTTGGCTTTCATATTATTATCATGGCCACACTTCTTCTCTTCTTCCTCCTCTACATCCACCCACTCCAAAATAATGCCATAGGATGCATCACCTTCATTGTCTCCCTGGAGGTCAGAAGTTCAATTTCATGCCCCTTCCCTTCATGAAGGCATGTTATTCTGACCCTGAGATGAATGCCTTAGCTAGCAGCCTTCTTGTAACACTGGTGAGAAGCCAAAACTTATTATGAAGACAATTCAGGAGTAAAAACACTTGTTTTAAAAAGGAGATGGAGGAAATATGTGAGATTCTGGATGTGAGACAGACAGACTTGGAATTACTTTGCCTGCTGACTCTTTTCCGTTTTTCACACACCTCCCTAGAACGAGATAAAAATTTACAATGAGTCTTACATTCATACATTGAACCTTCTCACCTCTGGAAGCATCACTTAGACCTCATCAAGCTTACAACTCATTGTCATTACATTTTCATTCTGAGCCCCTTCAAATCTTATGTCTCCTATATATTTTTACTCTGCTGGACCCACAAAAAATGTTGGTTTAAAATGAGTATGAAAAAGCACGGATTTTTTTCCACTAGTTTTTGAGGAGTTTCTTTTTTCTTTCCAGTAGGTCCACTGCTGAGATCCATGGGAAGATGCCTATCATTATTTAACTTCACTGTAGGAATTATTGGATTAGCATACTTTTCTGTCTCTCTCTCTTCCTTTTCTTCATGGTGTGTATCCACCACCATGAGTTTTTGTGATCTCATTGACAATGATTGCTTTGGTGAATTTCTGGAATCTTCAAAGCAAGTTACATACTGAAATGACTGTGACAAAGGAATACTTCAAGCCAGTTTTTATACACGACTTTTCCTGGTAATTGCTGAGTGGCACAGGCTGTGACTTTCTGTAACAACTGTATATGCACTGAATTCAAATTTAGGGCTATTCAGTTGTGGAAATATATTTCAGAGTAGTTCATGTGTATGAGCTCCCACTCCAACATTGTAAATTGTGCATGTTAAACTGATCCTGGCTTCCTCATGAGGGAAAGCTGAGGGGCAGGCACTGATCTCTTCTCTTAGCGACCAGTGACAGGACCTAAAGGAATGGCATGAAGCTCTGTCAGAGGAGCTTTAGGTTAGATATAAGGAAAAAGTTTTTCACCTAGAGAGTGGTTGGGCACTGGAACAGGTTCCCCAGGGAAGTGGTCACAGCACCAAGCCTGACGGAGTTCAAGAAGTGTTTGGACAATGCTCTCAGGCACGTGGTGTGATTCTTCAGGCTTTCCTGTGCAGGGCCAGGAATTGGACTTTGATGATTCTAGTGGGTCCCTTCCAACTCAGCATATCCTATGATTCTGTCCTACAGTGGCATACTGGAAGTCTTTGCTTAAAGCAGATACCTGAATTCTATGTATACACGTAATAACGTTGTGTTTCAATATATGGCAATATTATACTTTAAATCTACACCTGCCTCTGCATGACATTTGATTTTCCACAATATTAAGAAGTTTCGTTGCATTTCTGTTTCATTTTTGTACTTCTTTCCAGGATGTTTTTCAGTGTGTCAGTCTGTCAGTTCAGACATAGGGATGTATTTTGTGAACCTGCAAAATTGTGAACTAACCCTCTGAAGTTTGTCAAATAATTACAAGCACTGTCTCTTTTTTCTGCTTTGTATTAGCCTCGTTTGGTTTCTATTTGCCACTTTTCCTTTCAGTACTAGAACACATGAAATTCCAACTTGCATTCCAGTTTTTACTCTGCAGTAATCCTATGCATCAGTTTACATATCACAAAAGTTTTAAGCATCCAAAGAGATGCAGTAATTGTTTAAAGATAGGACACTTTACTAAAGGTCTTTATATGACATGGAACTCTTATAAATGTAGAGAGTAGGAGTTTCTATTACCAAAAAGGGTTTCCAACTATGTTTCTTATAAAAAGCACTGCTTTTTATAAGATGCCTACATCTAGTGTCAGTCTAGAAAATTCTAGATTAAGTCTTCACTTTTAGAACATTTCAGAACTTACACATGCTGAGATAAGATTCAGTGATAATTCTCAGAATAATCTGGTATGAAAGGATGGTCTAGCCAGGGAAATATAATCATATAAGCAACTAGTCAGGCTGCTTGCAGATGAGCAGTTGGTCTTAACACTAAGCAAATTATAATAATTATTGAATATGTTTATCTCAGTTAAAGAACTTAATTCTGATCATGTACAAAAATGTCTATTCTAACTATTCTAGCTTACAACTCCCATTCAGTATCTGGATATACTTTGCATCATGTGATTCAAGAATATTGACTTCTTGGATGTGGTCTGTGTCACAAAGACAGAGGGGTGCTTTTCAATGGGGAAAAACCTTTCCAGAAAGAAAAATACAACCTGAACTGCTTGTTCTGGTATAGGGAGTTACCTGTGAAGGAACATTGTAATGCATACGAGCTTGCTATGACTGGAATACAAAATCTTACCTGAAGACTGAGTAATGAAAGGCAGAAAACATTCTGTGAAGGAAAGACACAGCAAGCAGGGTTAGCTGTGGTGCTTATAAGGCAGCAACTAACCTAAGAGAGAGATGGATAGGACCCAACTAGAAGTGTGGGATCAGGCATAATTGCACAGTAACAGCATTATTCCAGCTTTGAAGAACTGCACTGATAAAAATTTTTATGATAGCTATTTCATGTTGAGGCTCATATTACAAAGCTTATTTCAAATTAAGGTAAGATGGACAAAGAAAATCTGCCAACCTTTTCAGTTCTGAGTGATATTTAGTGATAGAAAGTTGTTTACTGTTTTGTGTAAATCTGTACTTCTCTTATGCTGGCATAAATGGATGATTTTCTCAGTCCTTTACAAGCTCTTGGATTTTTAAACCTTTCTTGCTTCATGGTGCTCCTGATAATTAAACTATGAATCCTACTATCTGCAGCCACCTGGGATTCTGGGAAGCAATTAATGAAAAATTGAGCATAGTCTTGGGAGGGTCTGCAGTGAGCTTGGTCTCCAAAACAATTGGTCTGTTGTCCAAAGCTTTTGGTTCAAGATGATGTGAACATTCCTGCACCAAAAAAGATAAGATTTTTTACAAGGTTGACAGTTTGAATAATTCGATCCAGTTGAGCTGTCACAAAGGGATATTGCTCACTAATCTCTACAGTAAATAATGGATACCTACTGCTTTCTTTCCACTCATCTTTTTCTTTCCTTCTTTTTTCTTTCAATATTTGGTATGTAAGAATTTGTGAATAAGACGTTTAGATAATAGTATATAGTCAGATTGTTATTCCTTATCTCTTATCAAAATTGTCACATTGGAAATGGGGGGGGGGTGGGGGGGTGGGGGGAGGCGTCCACATCTTAAGAAAACATGTTTCATTGAAAAAAGCAGAAAAAAATTAAAAAAAACCCATAGCTATTATCACAGCATCAGGATGCATTGTAATTTTTGAAATCTGAAAGTTCTGTTTTAATGGCAATATAGAAATAAAATAAAATATAAATATTTAGGGCAAACTGTGGAGATGTAAACAAAGTTGAAGAAATTAAAATATTGTCCTAAAAACATTTTACAAATTCAATAGGAGTGAACTATCTCTAAGACCCTTCCAATCAAAGCCACATCTACTGTATTTCTGAAGAGAAACAGCAAAGGCTCTAACATCTAAAAGTAGTTAATTGGGAAAAATCTCTGCAATAATCCATATTTTGGCACAATGATGGCTAGCAGATCACTCAGGTGTAAGCTTGAATTGGTAGGGCATGTTTCAGAGTTTTTGCTTTTGGTTAATGAAGCAAAAGCCATCTCACATATTCAAAGGTTTTCATTACCTAAGTGGAAAAATCCTTGTGATAAGCAGCCATCTAAATTAGATGCAATTGTTCTTTTTGAGTGTTTAATTAAAAAAAATAATATCTGAATACAGATTCCATTAAAAGAAGTGTGTTGTTCTTTTTTTTTTTTTTTTTTTTTTTTTTTTTTAACAGAAAGAAGCCAATAAGTCTTTAGAATATTTAGTCTTCCTTGAGGTTGTAATAGTATACAGCTAAAGCAAGTTCAGGAGCTATAAGCTCAGTTAAGCTAAAAGTAAAATGTGTTTGTTGGGCTCTAAAAGTGTCCTGATGATCAACTTGTGTTGTAAAATAACGATATTTATTTTTTTGATGTCAAAGGTTTTAAAAGACATACCATTCTTGATAACAATTTGCAGACTGCTGCCTCCTGTGCCAAGCATAAGAAATTACTTTGTAGGCATCCAATTATATTTATGACTATCATTTAATAGACATGAATTGTTTTAAGCTTTCAGGTGTTTTAATGGAATTAACATTTGCTCTGCATGTTGGTAAATGCTTTGCAATAGTTTTTGTGATTATTCTGCATGTATTATAACTAATGTCACTACTGTATCTTGTACTCCTAAACAGCTGGCATGATAAGATCAGTTCAAACACTTTCCAAGTGCTTTGTATTCTGCCTGCCTGGACAGGGAGACCAGCAGAGCTGAAATGAATGTTTACACCACTCTTGCATTAGTCTGACTTGACTACCCTGCTAAGCTTGGATCTCTTTATTATCTTTTGTTATGGGCAAAGGTAAAAAGTATTGATTTTAGGTACCATGTGGATATTAAAAAAACCTTAAACAACGTATAAAAATGTTTATTCTAAAATGCTGCATTCAATATAAATTTGTTGGCCGTTTGGATTATATTGATTTTTCCTTCCTAAAGTGAAGCCTAGTTTTCGCAAGTACTTAAAAGCACAAGCAAAAGAAATTGTCTCAAAAAGCAAACTTGCTGGATTATTTTTGAGGCTACTAAACAGTAAATGCACAACTTTCTTAGTGTTTATTTCAAAAAAGTGGAATCTGCACTGTAGATTATTTAATGAACAAAAATTGGATTAAATATATTGGTTTTGAAGAAGAAATAATATGTATACATATTGTTTGTCAAATTATTATTATAATTGCCACTTGTTTCCCTTGTTGCAAATACCATTTTCAGAATATAAATAATGCCCTCACAGAGTTATTCTGACCAGGGTAGCAATGTCCATACTGAATGCGCAATCAAGAGCAAATCATTCGGTTAATATTAATGTAAAAATGATGTAATGAGAAATTGAACTGAGTGTTAAATTGTTTATATTTTGCACATTCCTGGGGGTAAAAAAATCTTTTATTTTCTTACTACATCTGCCAAGTATATCTTCTAGTTTGCTAGAAAGAAAAAAACCCTAACTTTTAAAAAAATTGTTTTTATACCACAAGTTGAACGTCAGAATCTCTGAGTAATAAAAAGAAAATTTACAAAATGTTGAGAATCTTGACATTCAAGTGCTTTTCACAAACTTAAATTTTGTTTATGTCACTCTCTTTGATTTGTTTTGTGGAACAGCTTGGATTAAGCATAAAATTGAACAATGAGGACTAGATAACTTCAGGAAACACTAGATGAATAAAATTATATTTTTCCTTCATGTTTTCTTGCAGGTAAAATCATATTTTGTGGAGAAAATTGCTGCCCTCGAGTCATGACAATTTCCAGTATCTACCTAATTGCAATATAAGGATAATATGAAAATCAAAATTCAGCCCATAGTGTATATAATTATTTTATTTTCTCTTATGAAGACAATATTTAAATTTCTGTTTCATGACCTTTAAAGAGTGGTAAAAAATACCTCTCCCTTTTGAAAATAATAATTAATTTCCAAATACATGGACTTTGATATGTCAGAAAAGTCAGAAAATGGGTTGGAAAATTTTCAAGATATGACAAGAACTTTAAAGCCCTGGTTGAACTGAAGATAAATACTATGTTAGGCTCTCTGGAGAACACTAGCTGTAACTGCATTCTGATGTTGCCACTCATTTATGTAGAACAGAGTTTTTAAAGAAGCTTGCATGAGGATCAGGTGGATTATGGCAGAGATATAAATTAAATACAATAAATTTCATTTAAAAGCAAACAAACAAAAACCAAAAATCCTTGGCTACAAGTCTGGCATTTTTCCTTAAAACCTATGAAGGCAAGGTACTGATATATTCAGATATATTGGGTCCCCAGTATATGAAAGCATTGATAAACTAGAATGAGTTTAGGAGAGACCATGAAGATTGTGAGATCTGGAGCACTTTTCTGGGGAGGAGACACTGGGGGAGCTTAGCTTGGTCAGCCAGGAATAGAATGGCTTCAGACAAGATAACAACAGCGCCCAGTATACCAACAATGAGTAATCAAGATGTTAGATCTATGCTCTTCATAAACGACAAGCAGTTCTGACTGGCTATACACAGAATATTGTTCCCCATGGGCAGTGCGAACTAATGGCACAGATTGCCAGGAGAGGTAGTGACTAAATAATGACCTTTAGTCATGAGGACATGACTAAATACTAACGGGTCCAACCCCACAGCAGACCCCGCTTGGAGAGGCAGGAGCTTGGATGAGAGACTTTCTGAGAACGCTTTCAGCCTGAGTTATACAGCGAGTTTACAGAGCAAACAGACTATAAAGTACTCTGAAGTGCAGGAAAAATACTGTACATTAAATGACCCAAGGCAATACACACAACAAAATACAAATAAAATATGTAGGGATTTCCTGCCTCTCTTGATCAAGTCAACAGCCTCTGAAAAACATTTGTCTTAATAGATTTCAAAGTAAGGCAAGTTTCCATCTTCAGCAGGAGAGAAGAAGTGGCCCTGAAAGGAGTACGCAGTAGCCCTAGACATGACCCTTGATCTATTCAAGTCAATAGCTCCTTGGAGCTATTCCTTTGCACAAGCATTTCCTGATTTCATTAACCATTACGACTGTGGAACTAAATCAACAAAAAGACTTATGGGTTTTTTTAAAGCTGATTCTTTTTAATTTTTTTTTACAGAATGATACGGTATCAGTATCAAGAGTAGTATAATGCCAATTGATTGATCTTTGGTGCAAAGAAAGAGTTACATGGGGATTTAAGAAAGAAAAAGGAATAAATCTCTGCTATTCTTATTCAATAAAGCATGAAATGGAGCTGGAGGAAGAGCAGATGAATTTATGTTGCTACTGTCTGAAAACAATGACTTTTATAAAGCTTACATCATGAATAACAGGTGTCATTTGGAAGAGGTGAAGTTTGATACAAGAATGCTAATTACTCTCAATGGTGTTCAAACATAAAAATTGTTAGTCTCCCTCTTCATAGTGAATAGAGAATGTTTGATAAATGTTTGAAACATGTTACTCAGGTAAGTTATCTACTTGGACCCCAGTGTCTCTCTTTCTTTTTTCCTTTCAGCTTTTGCCCTAGTGAATTTAGTTCAGAAAACACTTTGTCACATCACAGAATCACAGAACCACTGAATATGCTGAGTCATAAGGGACCCACCAGGATTATCAAGTTGAATTCTTGACTACACACAGGAAAACCTAAAGGTTAAGCTATATATCTAGGAGCTCTTGAACACTGACAGGCCCATGTACCACTTCTCTGGGGAGTCTGTTCCAGTACTACACCATCTTCCCAGGGAAGATTTTTTTTCCCAATATCCAGTCTGGATTTCCCCTCACACAGCTTTAAGACATCCCTCATCTCCTATCATGGGACAGCAGATAAGTGCCTCATTCTTTGCTCCCCCTCATTAGCAAGTTTTAGACAGCTATGAGGTAACCCCTCAGCTTCCTCTCCTCTAAGTTGACCAAACGTGTATCCTCAGCCACTACTCCAAAATCAGGTCTTCTTGTCCTTTCACCATCTTCCTTGCCCTCTTTTGGACACATAATTTTATATCCTTATATTGTGAAGCCAAAAACAGCACACGGTACTGGTGGTGAGGCCGCACCAATACTGAGTGTAGTGGGGCAATCACTTCTTTCCACCAGAGAGTTATAATGTGCTTGATGCACCCCAGGATACTGCTGGCTCATTTGGCCTCCAGGGCGTGTTGACTCCTGTTGAACTTACCATCAGCTAAATTCCCCGGATCTCTTCCCACAGAGCTTCACTCCAGACTCTTGTCCCCCAGTCTATATGTACATCCTGGATTACACCTTCCCAGGTGCAGAATATGGCATTTGTTCTTAATTTATGCCATTGAAGGTACAGATATGTTCACATATAACCTTAAACATGTTTAAACACTTTGTGGTGGCATGTCCCAAAGAACTTTTTATCTATTCCATTAAAAGTGTTTTTTTTAAAACAGATCTTGCTCAGCATCCTTTCCCATACCCCATCCCACTGACTATGCTTTTTGCCATTTTGCAAGCCTACCTTTCATCAGCAGCCAAAAGACATAAAACCCCACTACAATTGGTAAGGAACAGGGCTGGGAAATTATATAAGAAATATTGCATTCCAATTACAAAAAAAAAAAAAAAAAATGATAGGTAAGGAGTAGCATTTTCTGTTATACCATTCTACTTCAAGCAGAGGAATGTGAGAAAGGCATTAGAACAATGCAGGGAGGAGTTTTGGACTATTCAAGAAAGGCAAAAAATACCAGAGAATATGATGCAGGTATAAAAACTGCAGATAGGCTAGCAAAAGTGGTACCAATATTTCTATTTGCTCTTTCAGATGATGAGGAAGAAAGAAGCATTGCACTTAGTACAGATCTTTGGGGTTTCTTTTCTTTCTCAATGCATCCTATAATTAACAGGAAGAATAATTTCTGCAATCCAGAGATCTTTGTAGCAATAAAAACTAAAATGTTACTGCCTATAAATTATTTACACATCACAATTTCAACCACACAGTGGTAACTGACAAAAGCCAGGAAAAATTGGAGTTTTCCAAATATGTCAACACCAGATGCCATTCTGCATAAGATGTGTGGTTTTATGTTGCCCACTAGCTTGCTGTGTCACTGAGCAATTTTAGAAAATCCCCTTTACAGACACTTAGAGGCTAATCACCACCAACAAGAATCTCCTTTCTAACTCCAATTCAATTTTAACTCCTGAAGAATTACGTATCTTGTCCTTTCAAAAGCGTTAATTACTGATATGGTTCTTCTAGTTCATGTACATACCCCACCTTCTTTTGAATCCCACCTATCCCTTGTCCTGTTGATATCCTGTGGTAATGAGCTCTGCAGCTACATCTTAGTTTCTTGAAAATAATTTATTCCATTTTTTAATTTATTTTCCTCTTTTGTTGTATGCCTCCTCATTTCTGGACTGCAGTATAGGGCACTTTCCATTTCTTTAACAATGCATTACTTCACATATTTTTCTCACTCATTTGTGCTCAATGGAGTAGCCTCAGAAAGCTAGCTGTGGAAAGTCTTTAGATTTCAACTTTCCCATGCTTATATTGCAACAGCTTCCATACCTGTGTAGAATTTCATATTCTTGACGAACAAAACAAAGAGCAAGGCACTATTTGTGGAATCAAATATGTCTGATTAGAATAATATCTCAGCTTTTGCAAAAAAACCCCAAACCCCTACAGTATTATTGTAAAACATGATTTAGTTCTTGTTTTATGTATATGTATATATTTATAAATTTCTTTCATAGTTTCCTTCTTTGGATGATTTTATCACCTTTTCAAACTGCAACTAAATTAGAAAGTTCTCAGTACATGTTTAGGTTCTAAAACAATGGGCCTATACACTATTTAAATTTCCCAAATACTCTGAAATTAGTAATTACCTGTTACTCTCATTGGTCCCAGATCTTCATACTGTAAAATTAAAAATCTAAGAATGTCATATTATATTCTATCAGAATTTTGCTGTACTGTGACAGAGGGCATGGAGAACTCTATTGTTGAGGAAAGTGTGATATTTTCCTGTAAAATCTTCAAGAAATAGTGAAAAACAACCAACAAAAAACAATCAAGAGAGGTACGTGGGGAGAAAAGGTGGTTTATATTGACAGAAAGCTTATTTCAGCCCAATAAATTGTAAAAAATGTTCAAGACCAGTTCCTCTTTAAAAAAATATGACCTCTTGTAACACTGCCACAGTCAAATAGACCTTTAGTGAACTTCTGAACAAATAATCATCATGTGAGTTGAAAACTGCCTAAGGTCAGTTTTAACTGAAGAACCCAATTTCTCTAGCATTTTGAGTGAGGTTAGAAGAGAAATTCAGAACACAAATACTGTATCTGACATGTACCTGCTAGTACCTCTCTTTTTCTCTTCCTCACCCCCACCCTTCTCTCTGTGTTTTTATTCTTTTCCTTATTTTGTATATACATATTTAGGTTGCATAGTGGCAGGCTTCCAGGCAAAAAAGGAACTCGGGGTCGGGGGGGGAAATTTATTCATCAATTAATTGTAGTAGAATACTGTACAGTACCTATTCTTAAATTCAAAGGCAAGAAAGTCATTCTCTGTGAAGAGAAAAAGTAAAAATATGCTGAGCATGCCTCTCCATGTTAATTATCTTGGTTACATCTACAACCTTGCACATTTGTATGCTCACCTTGTCATTCTGTAGAATCTGAACCCCTGATATTGAACAGCAGGTGCATGGGGAAAGTATAAAAGAAAGTTAAATCAAAGATAGGATTGAGGATCTTGTAGTGATGGCACTAGGAAAACAGATCTAAAGTCTTCTTGATTTTGCTGTGTGTGCACTGAAGAGCAAGTCACATTTCCTTCTGCTAATCTTTTTCTTTATCCAAAAAAACACTGACAGTATTTTACTTTATTCAAACTTTTTTTTGTCAGTTTGTCCTTTAGTCTATGAACTTTTAACAGTGAGGGTGAGAGATGTGTCTTACTGGAGGCTTATGTGGAACTGAGCACAAAGGGGTTTGTCAGCTGACAATTCTTAGCTCTACCAGAATACTGGAAAGCAGTAACAGGCAAAGCAGAATAAAGATTTTCTTATTTCAAGTAACAAGTACAGACAGGTATAATATTACTGAATAAAAATGGGCAACTGAAGGGAGAATAACAATCAATACAACAGTAACCACTTTTCATATTTCAGAGACGTTTAAAACAGAGAAAATGAAAGAAAGCTCTTACAGCTATTACATATTTGTGACTTTACTTCCTAACCTGAAAGTCAGTGGTTAATGAAACACATTTTCATTGCATTTGTGTGATGTACTTCATGGGTTTTAGTTTCCTGTATATGTTTGTATATATACATGTTTATGTACAAACAAATTTATATAATATATGCATGGCATATGCATATTTAATACTGAAGTATGTTTATGTCTACAACAAGAGGCTTTTCTTTTTAATTTCTTAATGAGGACTCATTAGATTTATTGGGATTAATGGGTTGATCTGAATAGACTGCCTACTGTTGCTGAATATGTTGAAAGGTCAGCAAATTCATAAGTGCATTTGAGCTTTACTTCTGAGGTGTGTTAAATAATTTCAGCGGGACAAAACGTCAGACTGACTCATTATGAAAGAAAGACATGGTGCATTAGTAGTAGCCTGAAAAGTGCCAAATACTGGCTTTCTTTATAGCTGATAAAAGTTAAAAGACAGAAACAAATTATTCAGACCTTCCCCTAGAAAAGGAAAACGTATGACAGCACAGTACTGCTGCATGACAAATTGTTATTCAATAGGCAGCTTGATGAGGGCAGCTTCATAGGTAGCTTAGGGTTAATAATGTTTAATTTTTATATGACTACAACTGCCTTTAAATTTTATCAGGTACCTACAAAGTAATTTTAACACAAAAATAAATAGGTCTTATAAAAACAATCTGTTAAAAATGGATAAATTTAATTCTATGTTAAACTTATCGCCACAGAAATCTTAAACTTTCATATGAAAAGTGCATTTAAGCTTTGATTTTCTGTAATTCAATATTTGGAAGTAGTAAGAGAATGACCCTATTAATAAAATTAATGTTGATTTGGCAGCAATGTTCTGATTATCCTCTCTTACTTGGCTTCTTTTCCTACTTATTATTCTGGTTCTAGGAAGCACAGTAATACGTCTGAGATAGACTCAAGACTAAGCACAGAGAACCCCCAACTATTTCTAATTGGAAGTCAGTTCTAGTGCTGGGACTCAGTCTGCAGTTTCCAGTTGTGGACTCTGATTGATTTGGGTCAGTCCTTTCAACGAGTGCAGCTGATAATTTGCTCATGTTGTAAACAGAGTCCTACATGCTTAGCATGGTACATGAGAGTTCTGTTTTATGCCAAGCTCATCCTATTCAGGTCTGTGTGAATAAACACATGAATAGCACTTGCAGGAGAAAAAAAAAAGAAAAGAATCATAAAGCACTGAAAAGTTAATTAATATTCAGATCTCTTTGTTTGGGAAATAACTAAATACAATGAACACAGTATTCTCAATATCTGAATTACTGACAGCAAATGAACTGTGGCCACAAAAGTCAGTTTGCCAATTGCTGTGTTGGGTTTTTTTAAAAAAAATCTTTCTCAATTTGGTCTGCATTTTTTGAGAAAATCTTGTGAAATCTCAATGTAGATCTGTTTTTGAAGCACAATCCACAGTACTGAGTTGTGAATAATGCCCTGTGCTCTGCACAGGCAGACACATAAAAAAACCCCTTTGAACAAGTAAATCATTCAGCTCAAACTAAAGCAAAATATTCCATTTTTCCTACTACTTTTTTTACTCAATATAAAAATGGAAGCAAAAAATGAAACAAAGATATTGTCTCTTTGAAAAATTGTAATGTACTACTTTTTCAAATTTTTATCTTTTTTTTTCCCCTTGAATTTAATCAATCCTGCAAATAGACACATATTTGTAATTGTGTTGCTGGTCCCAAATCATTGATTTTCACTGGAGTTTTTCTTCAACTCTAGAACTCTTCTGTTTTATTTTTACCATGAGGGAAAATTTTTCCTTGGCCAACATGCAATTCTCCTCCTGCTTCTGCCTTTGTGTGTTTTCATACTAAAACTTTATTATATATACTCTGTGATTAATATTATAATGAAAATAGAAATATATTTACTGCCACAGTACTTCAGTCTTACTATTCTTCTCAAAAATATCCATTTTTACTGTTTAAAGACAGTGAAGGCTAGACTCCTAGATGAAGTATATTTTGTACTCCAATAAAACAAAGGTTATGGTACCCACCTCAGCTGAGATGGCATTCTGGACTCTCCTATTGCAGTCCCAGGTCCCAGCCCCCACTAACATTTTCTCCTATTCCTCCTTTCTCCTGAGTTACAGGACTTCAGCTCCAGATACCTCTCTGCAGTACCTGGAAAGAACATCAGCCAATTCCAGCAGAGCAAGACAGAGACATATGAGGATTCCACAGAAG
Source organism: Margarornis squamiger (assembly GCA_035222235.1). Lineage (NCBI taxonomy): Eukaryota > Metazoa > Chordata > Aves > Passeriformes > Furnariidae > Margarornis > Margarornis squamiger. The sequence goes on from JAWWTY010000001.1 coordinate 39,521,296, forward strand.
AACTGATTTATTAAAATAGCTGGGTAATAAACCTAGACCACCAACACATTTGATGGTGCAGAAGTTTTAACAAATTGCAGAAACAATCTCATCCCTTTCTGCAAGCTGGGTAACACCTAAAAGAAAAGTTTCACAAGCAGAGCAATACTTGATGTAGCTCTATGCAGGTGTTACCCAGAGTTACCCTAGACTGCAGAATTTGGCATTTGTCAGTGAGAATTTCAAATAGTGGGCTCTGGCAAGGTTGCAATTTGAGATCCTGCTATCACACAAATAGGTTTGCATTGCGCTCCAGAAGGCTTCACATTTCCCCCCTCCTCCCTGCCCCCCCCCCCAAATATTGACCATCTCTTCCTTTCTCACACAAAGAACATTGAATTGAAAAAGGGTGATAGAAAGCCTTAACAGAGTATGATAGTTTAACAGAAGTCTTGGAAGAAAGTCACAGGATCATTTAATAGTTGTTTTCTTTAACAGACTATGTAGAAAATGTCTGTTATTTTATTTATATTTTAAACACTGAATGAGGTTTTTTCCTGCCTTGAAAGGCTCTGTCTGAGAACTGCCAAGGTTGAAACATTGCAAGGAGAAAAAGAATGCAGCTAATAGTAAACCTCAAAACTCCAGTATGGATCAAGGATACATGGGCGATAAGAAAGAGGTCCACAAAATTATGTTCTGCTGAGCAGTTAAATCTGTCAATCCTAAAAATAACCAGAGGAAAACTTCTGTACAGTTTTTGAAGAGGAATTCACAGAAAGGATCTGTGAAGTTCTTCAATATTGCCTAATAGAAAACAAACAAACAAATCCCAAACCAGAAAAACAAAACAAAACAACCCAACAAATAAAAAAAAAATCCCAAACAAAAAATAATAATAATAAAAAAGCAATATCTCAAAAATTTTTACATATAAACCACTTTAACATGCAGTGACTGTAAGAGCAAGGTGTAAAATACCTATATTAGAGCTAGATATAATATTTTCTCCTTTTATCTGCAATCACTACAGACAAGATATTTGGCCATTGTGCAGAAGCAGAAGGGGAATAAAGAATTGCAGATAAGTGAGGAGTGGAGAAGGTGGACAACACTGTCCCACGATCCGAGCATCATCTGTAACATGGGAGATGTGCAGCCAGTCTGCTTCAGAACAGGAAAGGACTTGAACATGGAGTTGCCTCATCCTGAATTAATAGCTCAAGCACTCAGATGCCTATAGTGGTAGGACCAGCTTGTCTTTTTCAAAGGACCTACAGTTTCTACACATTCTAAATCTCCAAGTCTAAAAATATTGTAAAAGGGTGGTGGTTGGGTTTGAGAGTGGAGGTGGGTTTGTTTGATTTTTTTCATTTCATTTTTAGAAGATTGAGCAAATCCAATTCTCTGCCAAGAATGTGAATAAAAGAACCCCAGAAAGCCCTAAGCACTCACTAGAAAAAAGGAAGTCATAAAAGTGTCAGGAAATAACTAAGCTTAACTGTTTAAGGTAATCACTATGGGTAGAAATCATAGATACAGACAAGCCATCTCAGCTATGATAGCTCTCTGAAAACAATACAGCAGTAGCACTGCTTCAGGTAGTACTGCTCCACTTAGACACAACTGGTTTATGTGGTGTTGAAAATGGAGCTTTTGTCCTGGCTGTGGCACAGCTGGAGAGACTAGGGAACAGTAAAGAGCTGCATAAAGCAGAATTGGGCTGAAGAGTGGGATGGGACACAGCCAGAGCTGAGTGTGAGGTAGCAATTTTTACATGAAACCCAAATAACTTGCTAAACTTTTACCCCAGCAATCACTTTAAGTCACTGTCTGGAAATGGCAAGAGATGGGGGAAGAGAGGGGAGGAGCAAGGCAGGAATGAAGGAAGGAAAAAAGAAAGTCTTCACTTCATCTGTCTTTCCTGAGACCTTAGGGGAGTCTTTTCTGCAACCAATACTTCGGGGGCATGGCATTTACTACACCAGACCAAGGATCAGTCCAACATCCTATATTAGAAAAGGTTCAATTCTAAAGCTTTGTAGAAAGGCGATAGTGGATTAGGTTGTATCTCCAAAGGTCTCATTTTCACTCAACATATTTCTGTGGCAAAGCTATTTTCATTACTTAAAGCCAATATCCTCACAGAAAAATAGAGGTTAAAACCTAACATGGTAATATAAATTGGATTTTTATTCTGAGATTACAACATGCATCTGAGTCATTATCAGCCTTTTTTTAAGAGTGCTGATAATTTTAAGAAAGTGTAGAATTATACGACTGTGCCAAGAAAAACAAATCGTTATCAAATTTGCATTATGACTGCTGATAAGACTGAATACTCCATCATTCTGAAAAAGAGACATAATATTTCTCTTTGATATTTAAACTCACTATAATTTTCAGCCGTTCCATGGAGTTTTCCATGATGTCTTGGACAAAGACTCAGGCCTGGTACACTTTTTTTTTTTCTAAAATTTAGGCAACATGTGAAAAATATTTTTAAAGTTCCACTGTCATTTTCCAGTACCTACTTTTCTCAGGGTACATTCTTGTATCTTTTAGAGTAGAAAATATGGGCATTATCAAGTCCTGAAAAGCATGATTTTAGAAAGCCAGAATCAGAGAGGTAGTCCAAAAATCTGTTCATAATTCGTAACTTAGACGAATCCTGCTAAACCTCTGTTTAAGTTCTTGACTAACAAGTTTTCCAAGGAAATGACACTCAGAGAAGACCACTAACATTAATACAATGCCTGATATCTTTAGAACAAAGGCCCTAAGTCAGCATAAATATCATTAACAGCATTTTATATTCTTTAGCTTTGGTGATGGAGCTGTTCCTTTGAGAGCAAAGGGTCCTTTGTACAATTATTACCTGGGATATATTAATAACAGATGTCCTTTGGATAGACAGCATATGCTGAGAACAGCCATGCCTCTGCCTATGAGAACACACCCTTAAGACCACACACTTCACATTCCACTGATATTTGTAATAATGTTGCAGACACTGCATGTGACATCATGGCCTTGACAAGAATTCCTGGGAAAAGGATATTTCCATCTGACAAAGGTGTTCCAGGAAGAAAAAAAAAAAAAAAGCCAAGACAAAGCTGAAGACCTTTTTTCCTAAGGGTAGCTTCCATGTAAAGCTAGGAAAGAGAGCAACGTTCCAGATTCTGAACATTTTAAATGACTGCTTTTTGACTGCTCAATTCAGATTTATCCAAGAGCTTCTTTATGGCCGTAATGAGTCTAAGAGAGGAACATGGGAAGAAAGGAAGGAAATCTTGATCATTTTCCCTGGCAACTTCATATGTTAAATATGGTTGCCTCATAAGAACACGTGAGGGACTTTTCTATTTCTTTTGTGCCATGGTGCCATTTTCTCAGGTAAATAAATACATATGCAATTCTCTGGATTCTCTGTTTTGGACCATTACATCAAGTTTCTAATATTAAGTTTCTAGTTCCAAGAATTCTTCAATTTATAATGCATCTGGTTCTGCCTTTTCTCTGTAGCTTTGACTTTGTCCCTATGTTATTTATGTTAGAACCCCAAATTCTGCAGTAACCGGGCACTGGAAAAGAGTAAACATCATTTAATACCTGTCTTTAAATTCAGGTTAATAAATAAATCAAATATTACAGATTATATTAGGCAGGTTGAAAAGCAAATAGTTTCACTGAGACTAATTCCTAGACTAATATTTTGTGCAACCATGACTGTTTGTAAACCTTTTGCACATGACCTCCCTTCAAACTAGAAGACCCACAGACTCCTGATTTGGCTATTTGACTGATCCTCCTATCTTGCATGAATCTTTTTTATATTGGCGCACCTAAGATATTTTGTGTGTATGCAGGTTTGTTTTTTTAACAGGATAAATCAAAGCCTATCTCAATTAACATCTCTGCCCTTATTGACTTGGCACATAGAGACGCTAAAATGTCACATGTTCTATTAAGGGTGGGAGTGCTAAAAAATATCTGATGCTACGATATCAAGTTCAAAAGGAGTAGGTAAGGGTTTTTTCATCCCCTAGAAGATTCTGAAATTTCAAAACTTTAAGTAATGTGCAGTGGGATGACCCAGAGACTTCATAAAGTTTTCATTAAAAAAAATAAATATTCCAGAATAAATTCAGCAACTCCAAAATCTGACTTTTCTATAGGTGCATAAGCACATATTCAGAATGGATTCTTACAGAACTGTTGAGGTGAAAGAGAAGAATACTGGAGCAATTGTTTCTTCCCACTTCTCTCCATCCTACGTTTGTTTGGTTGATTTTGTGGTAATGTCAAAAGCTTGGGAAAAAAAAAAAAAAAGGTCAAACAAACCAAAAAAAAATTAAACATCAAAATGCATTAGGGCAAAAAGGGGTGTATTGTAAAGGAATAAGGTTTTCTTTGTTTTAAATCTGAGAGAGAAAACTAAATGATCCAAAATGTACTTTTAATGCCTTAAGCATTTCTAACAAAAGAAACCATGCTGTAAAAGAGTTGATTTAGAGCATAAATCTTTCTGAAAAAGGCTTAGATTGCAGGTGAAACAATTTTCTATCAACTCATATTTTGAGGGCAAGCTGTAAGCGACCTCTGGAGTCTTAGTCAGCACCAAACCATTCAACACAGCAAGGACAAGCCAGCACCTGCAGTCCTCTTAGTCACTGCTCCTTTTGGCTACTTCTAAACTGACCTGCAATTGTAGGCTGGAGTCTTTTTCCATTCCCAAAACACAATTTGATAAATACCCATCTGACCTATATGCCTGAATTGTCCTTTCTATGAAAATCACATTATGGGAGGAAGGGAGAAGAGGACAACTACTGATATGGCACTGCTGGAGCCCCAGCGTGTTATGTGCTATTTCTGTGCTCCTGGAAAGAGTGATTTATAACTGGTGCCATAAATACAGGCAGTGAATGCACATACACACACACAGGAAAACCAGGATTTTTCTGCTAAATCATGTTTCTTACCTTGGGTACAAATGTTCATACTAAATTGCAGTATTAAATCTTTACTTTAGCATGAATCATACAAGGAAAAAAAAAACAAAAAACAAGCAAAACAAAAAGGCAAACAAACTCTATTTTACTGTGTGGGTAGTCATACAATAGGACAGGTATCCAGAGATGTTATGAAACCTTCATCTTTGGACTTTTTCGAAACTTAGCTAGATATAGCCTTGGGCAGCCTGCACTAGAAGACCCTCCTTTGAACAAAGGATTGGTTTGCATCTGTTATCTGGAACAGATGCTTCAGGTTTTCATTATCTTGTAGGACTGAGCCTTTTGATCTTCATTTTGCAATTGTGTTTCTTAAAATAAATGCAGAAGATAGTCTCATTTTCTTCCTCTACTTTCCTTGGTGACCATAGTAACTTCTTAGAAAGAAGCCTTTCTGATAAACTTGAATGAAAACCACACATTCTGTGCACAAGGAACTGTAACCAGTATTTCAAACATATATTTTTGGCAGAAAACAGGTTAATTTGGTAACCAGTGATGGTTTTCCTTTGTCAGGTAGGGGGGAAAGAGCAAAAGGTTCTAAGAGACTACTGACTAAAGGATTCCTGTTTTAAGCCTTCGTTGGTACCCATTGAAGCAGGGGTCAAATAAAAGAATGCAATTAAATGAAAAACTGAACCAAAGTGCACATGCCTCAGGTTAATAACTGGACCACTTACAACTAACTCCACCTACCTGATTGGGATTAACATAGTGGGTTTTGTGTTCTATTTTTTTCTTAGTTTTATATGGGTTTTTTGTGGTCTGTTATTCTCATACTCACTATGAACCATGAACAATCATTCTCCCTCCTGAAGAATGCTGCTGATTTTTCATCAAATATTTAATAAAGCCAAAGCAGAGAAAACAGAATGTGCCAAATGTATATACTGCTGTACAGTCTATTCCTGAGGAAGTATGGTACTGACATGTGAAAGTTAAGCTCTTTTTTATAATGCACATTCCAAGTTTTCTCTTATGAACATGCTACTGTTGGAAAGACAAAGACACTGGGCACACATACAAGTACCTACAGATCTTTACGTATTCTGTCTCTCCAGTATTCTCCTCATATTAATTTAAAGCAGAACTTGCTTTCACTACATTTGCGATAAATCATTGCAACCTTAGTCACTTCCACCTCTCCCTAATTTGGAACACTGGAGGACTTGCTACCCTTCCAGTTTTCCACACAATTCATAAAAGCTGCATTAAGTGCCTTAATCTGAGAAGATGCAGAACGATCCTAGTAATAATGGCATGGTTTATCTCTTTAATAGGTACAATAGAGAAGCCAGTAACCTTCAACCATTTTCACACCTTTGATCATGGAACAAATAGTAAGATCTGTTTCTCTTAACCCCCTGTAATGTTGGATACCTTGCTGCTACATGAATGCAGCTTGAAGTAATATTGAGTCTTTTAGAAAGCCAGAGCTCTTTCTTGGAAGTGCTATAGAAATTATTTTCAATTGAAGTCAGGGGAAAAATGAGGAAAACTGCTCAAATCTAGGGGGAGAAATTCCTTGGCAACAGCCACAGGTGCTGAAATCAGCAGTCTTTCAGACAAACCATGTAAACAGTTCTGTAATGATTTAAAGACTTCAGACAAGCAGCAGAATCAGTTCCAGCTGAAACACAGAATTTCAGCTTCTCCAGAGATATAATTTTAAATGTTTTGATGTGTTGAACCTGAAAAACACTTTTCTTCTCGGAGAGGACACTTTTCTCCTGAAGGATTTTCTCTTACTGGTGCAAAACAGAAGGGTGAAAGGAAGACTCATTCCAGGAGCTTCCCCTTACTATGCTGACATTTTAACTGAAAACAAAAGGGGGATACCTGAATTATCTCTGCCTTTTCCAACCCCGTAACAGATACTTTTCTTTCAGTGTTTCAGAAGAAATGAGGACACCCAAGAAGTAGCATTTCAGAGGTTTAAATTTAGAAGTATAAGTCTGTTGTTATGAGTGCCTCACAATGGTGATAGTTTTATTCTTGCTTTCTTGTGCATATCAGATTTGTAAGAAGCTCCTTTTGCCTTGGAAAACAGTGGTAGGTGGTGTCCATAATATCTCTGTATAATTATTGGAGAAAGAAGGGGATGACCAGAGCATTTTGTCATTTTGTGGAGTTTCTGATTACATATCCTCTAAGTAGAGAGACTAAAGAGATACAAGATTTAGCTCAAGATACAAATTTGGAGAATATATTGAAATAGAACACTCTATACTCACATATATATACTCTACACAGACATATATACCCTGTGAGCAATCAAAGACCTGCTAAAATACATAGACCAGTAAATGAGTCCTGAAGGAAAGAAGAAAACCTTGATCAAAACCAGGACATTTCCAACAGCAACACAGTCTGTCACACCCACAACACCATATTTTTTCTATGAGAGAATGAGTGGCACCAAGATTCCATGGGTAATAATGGGAAACCTTATCCATGGGACAGTTATGCAGTAAACTGGATATTTTCAAGGGTTTCTGTCATTCTGAAGATTTCAATCTTACCAAACATACAGACATATAAAAACCAAATTAAAAGCATTCACAGTAATTTCGAAGGGATAAATAAATCTCTGTGATAGCTTTGTTTGACAATTGATACCTTGCATGCTTTTGCAGAAATCTGTCAGTGCATGTTGCCTCATGTCTATATATACAATTACTATAAGAGTTAATCATCACATCACCTACCTAAAGTCATAATCCTTTATCTGTGATTGCACAATTATTTAACATGGTCACAAATCATATTATTACAATGTATTATGAATACACTGTGAGAAATAAGTGACAAGAGATGGGATTTCTTAGAGGAAAAAAAACAGACTTTAAAGATAAAGGGAAAGGAAGAAAAGGCATGTAGCAGCACTGAGAGCATGCAACCAGCACTGTTAGTTTTCTTCCACGATTGTCACTGATTCATTTTCCTTGTACAGTTCTCTGGAATTTAATGGTTTGTCTTGTTCTTAATTCCACAGAAGGCTGAGATTCCTACTGATATTCTGTTTTGCCTCTTTGCCACTGATCTGCAAGTGAGGGCAGCTGTTTTGACAGAAAGAATAAGCTCGTACAGAACTATTTCATGTTGTTTGTATAGGATTCCTCTTTATGTTGTGAATACTTTTACTCCTGAAAGCACTAATAAACAGGGACTAAATACAGTTTCCACTAAGTGGTAAAAACTCAGACTGACTTCAGTAAAGTCATACCTTCCTACATGTGGATTACAGTCTTTCATCCATGCAGCAAGTTTAGTCTAAGTGATCACCATGTGAGCTTCAAACCTTATCTTTCTGTATGTCAGAATCCAACGTACTGATGTGACCAGAGGGGGTGAGAAATGTCCTCTCAATCCTTTTTTTTTGGCTGGGTGACTTGAAGAGACAGAGGCTGTCCATCAAGGAGCAGCAATGATGCTGTGTGCAGTTGACTGTACCATTCCTGTCAATTTTGTGTAGGCCAGCACAGAGCTTTAGAGCCATAAAATCACATACAGAGGGCCTTGTACACATAATAATTTTCTTACTCAGGTGGTCCCATGGTATATTCTGACACCATAACTGCCTCATAAACTTAAAGCTACAGGGAGGAACAAATCCTTGATTTATTTAATACATAATAGATATTTTTACTAGTTGGCATAAAGTCTCAGAGCGGAAAATTTAAAAAAACAAACTGTAGAGATCAGTGTACCAAAGAGAGTAGTCCTGTGTTAAGTACTTTCCCTCGTGGTCTTTTCATATGTGTCTTTTCAATTGTGTTGTGACTCACAGAATAATTGTGAAGTCTTTGTTGAGGCAAATGCATTCTGCTGGTCCAGTTTTTCTCAGGGTTCTGTTTTGGTTTAGTTTTTATTTTATGAGAGTAGGATGTTACTAAAAAGAATGTTTTTGAAAACTGCTAAATCCAAGTTGTTTTGTGTACTGAATCAATGAACAACATTAAAAACAAAACAAAACAAAACAAAACAAAACAAAACAAGCAAACAAACAAAATCCCCCAAAAAACAGAAATGAAAAATCTGTTTAAAAAGATGACAAGCCAGGACTAGAAGGGACAGCGAAGGGGAATCAACTCATAGTGCAACACCTGCTTCAGGCTAATACAGTAAAATTTAATTCATTTTCATACAGCATCTTTCAAACAAATACTCTCAAAACGTTTTATAGTAAGAGATAAAATGACAAGATAACTTGTTACAGAAGAGGTTATTGCAACTCTCACGTAGATAGAAAATGAAGGAAACTGTGTGCAGCAACAGACTGGTCCAGGGAAAAAAAGGATGCAAATTTAAAGGAGAGAAAAACTAATAACCTTGCACAGTATAACAGAAAGAAGAGATGAATAATAATCATACAAATGAGGATGAACATAATGATGGGGATGGGGATGAGGATAAGAAAATTTCTCATTGTATAAAAACTTACATCTACTATATTTATGTAGTAACTAAATTTCATAGCCCTGCAGGATAGGTAAATTCATTTTGCAAATGGAAAAACCTATACATAAAAAAATGCTCTAACAGGACTCTTCTAGGAACAGAGGCAGCTTCCTATTCACAGCAGCTGGAGGATGAGAACTGAGACTGCCAGTACTTACCATGACAAGAATACAAAGGTTGTCTCTGTTACTTTTATCAAATCCAGTACTTTCCAATTTTTGGTGGAGCAGTGTATGGTATTTTTTTCAGCAGGTTTATGAGTGCTTGAATTTCCATCTGAATGCTTGAATTATTTATTGAAAAAAACAATTTTTGTATTGGTCTGCCATCTCTGAAGATCACAAAACAAGTCAGCATCAGGGATATGGATGTGAATCATGAGCCATCCCCAGTGCTGAGTTCCAGGTGCCAGGCAGGTGGCACCAATACACAGAAGAAAGGGACAAGAATAGAGTGGTCTGGGAAACCCACCTCCCATCCAGTTTTGATCACACAATAGCACAGAAGTACTGATTAATGATGAGACAGTAGAAGATAGAAGGACTGGTATTCTCTGGGAATGAAAGCAAGGGAAAGGAATGTTGGTTTTAGAAGACTGTATTTTCACAGAGAAGGGAAACAATGTAGAAGCAAACTAGGGAAAAGAAAAATGAATGCAAAATGTCAGAAACAAAGCATGACTTTTTTAACAGTTTACATGCTAAATAATTTTTGACAGTTAGACACCAAATGTCTGTGCAAGCAAACAAAAGATTGGCAATGTGCCTGTGTTCTGTCTGCCTCTGGAGGACCAGGAGAGTACCAATTCTTCATTTCTAGTCTGTACTTTCCTTGATATTTAGCTTCTGTGGTTTTACTCTATTTTTTATCTCACTTGTTCATCTTGCTTTGTACCATAAATAATACATACATGGTTTGCCATCTAGTAAATTGTTGGCATCAGAGACATTCTTGCAAGAGTGTTAACTTCCACACATAGTTGTGCATTTTGAAGACTATGGATATCTCCTTGTGATTGAGAAATATGGCAGTGCTGACAGGATATTCCCAGAACACTGTATACATGGCAGGGTGCTTGGATCACACCTGCCAAGGAAGCAGGCTCAGCGCCAGCATACTGTATACACTTCCAACTTACTGAACTAATATAAACCACCCTCCTCATCCTGCAGTTGGCAGCCCTGGGACAGCCTGATGCACCCAGTTACAATTCAGCTGTTTGCCCATATGCCATCCGTTATGTGACAGACCTATGGCGGCAGGAGTGAGACTGATGAGAACAGAGATACATTGACATCTAAATATTGTCTTTAAATGTATTAGTGTATTAACACAACAACACTGATGATAAAGAGTTCTTACTTGATTATATATACTCTTATTTTCTTACATATATTCTTAATTTTTACTATATATGCTTACTGCTAGGCATATATAATGTAAAAAGGTTAGATTTATTATTTGATTTGTTTTATGGCTGTATTCTTTAATATTTTTCTATAGTCAAAAAAAAAAAAAAAACTAAAAAAACCCCACAACAAAGAAACAGTATATATTGTAAAATTTTATTACACCATAATGTTTTCAGATACCAGAACAGATTGCAGCAGTGTAGAACTTAAGGTAATATATTTTAGACTTTGTCATGTAAACCACTAGCTTCTTTGTTAGAAATATATCATTATTATACATTTACATAATTATGCTTTAAATGTAGCAAAAAATTTAAGTATTCTACTTTTTTTCCATGGTTTCCACTTGTAAGAAAACAATTATTTAATTTTAGAAGTTGCATTCTTTCTTTAGAAGGCATATTTTATACAGGCATTAATTATTTTCAGCCCTTTTCTCCATAAAATGGTGACAGATTAGTGAGGTTGATTTTTTTAAACTACTATGCTTATTTTATTTTTCAATTAACTCAAGGTGATACTAAATGCATCCCTCAACATTGTCTGCAGGCCACCAACAGCAGGTATCATACAGGTAACACTATTCCAAACCTGAGAATTATAGGCTATATCATGACTAACCCTCTCACTCCTCACAAATGAATTGGGGAAAGGAAGCCTTGGGCAAAGTACATTTGGTTTCCCCAAAAGAAAAGTCTATACAAAAGAAAATTTAATCTTCCAGGTCTGGTTAGTATGTTTGTTGGGCCTCGTAATGCTCTGTGCAATATACTCTCTGTAGGTTGTGAATAAAGGAATATTTCTGCTGTGTTTTCTACTGTTCCCAGAGACACAGTGCCGAGCCTTGTGACTCATCTGAAGCTGAACACTCCTGTCCAAATCTCCAGGTTAGTTTTTGCCTTCCCAGTTGTGGATGTGAGGATTTTTGAACACTTGGCATTGTTTACTCTGGAGAAAGGGAGGCTTGAGGGAGACCTTATCACTCTCTACAACTACCTGAAAGGAGGCTGTAGACAGGTGGGGGTTGGTCTCTTTTTCCAAGTAGCAAGCAATAGGACAAGAGGAAACACCCTCAAGTTGCACCAGGGGAGGTTCAGATTGGATATTAGGAGAAATTTCTTCCCTAAAAGGGTTGTCAAACACTGCAATAGGTTACCCAGGGAAGTGGTGGAGTAACTATT
>JAWWTY010000001.1:39533461-39587759 GCA_035222235.1 Margarornis squamiger
ATTAGGAGAAATTTCTTCCCTAAAAGGGTTGTCAAACACTGCAATAGGTTACCCAGGGAAGTGGTGGAGTAACTATTCCAACAGGAATTTAAAAGATGTGTAAATGTGGTACTTGGGGACATGGTTTAGCGGTGGACTTGGCAAAGCTGGGTTAAATTAGACTCAATGATCTTAAAGGTCTTTTCCAACCTAAATTCTACAATTCTATGTGCTGGCCTTTAGGAAGGAAATTAGCTTTTGAAAGGAAGCATGTGCCTAAGCCGTTCTTCCCCAGCTAGAAGAGTTTTGAAATGGCATTGACAGGATTTCCACAGCATCCATTGACAGTAAGTCATAAAGATGGCATCTGAGGAGGTGAAAAAGGGAATGAACTGAAAGACATATAAAATTTAGAGATATTTTACTATAATTTTCCACATTTTCCCATCTGACAGTACATTGTCTGCAGTTTAAACTCATTTCAGTTCACTTCACGGTTTTTTTATGTATCATGCTTTCTTCCATCCCCTGCATGTTTTGTCATTGGATTTCAATCTTACTTTACCAATGGCTGGGTGACCCTGCAAAATGGTTTTATAGAATAAATACAGAGCAGCATCTTCTACAAGCTCCAGTATCGGCAGATGCTTCTCCAACCACCATCAACCTAACCTAAATGCATGCTGGACAGGTAAGTATCACCTTTAAAATTTAAGGACTTGTCAGCATCTTTCATTGTCCTTCAAGGAGTACAATACACAGGCATATAAAGGCATATTGATAATATATAAATATCAGTAATTTCAATACTAAGTTTACTCTTTGTGTTAGTGTCGTTCATGCCTAACATTGACTTTAATCAGTCAACTTGCTCTATCAGTACCAGGTGACCATTCATGTAATATAGTGCCATGTTTAGCTTCCTTACTCATATATACCTAATTTTTCTGACACTGATTTTTACTCCAGGTTATCCATAGAAGGGTTTATACATCGCATATCTCTAACACCTTTCTGCCCAAGAGATGTTAACAAAGATAATTCAACTTCATTGCAAAAATAGCACGCTCTTTCCACTAAAAGCTATATTTCAAGCAGACTTGGATTTGTGGTTTGAATGCAGGATTTGGCAGCCAGGCTTGCTAAATGGTAAACCATCTCACATGCAGTGTAACACCTCTGGAGAAACTTTTTGACTATTCTGTCATGGCACTTTCCTCTGTAAACTTATTTGCTCTATCTTTCTCACAAAAGTGTCAGGAGAACCAACCCTTGTAAAATGGTAGTGAGGATATCACTAAAAGAAAAGGACTTGGAATTCCAAGGGTTTTGGTGTGATTGCACTGTACTCTGGATGGACAGGACTGTGGGTTACACAGTCTCCCCCAGTATACACAACAGAGTAAAACCGAGGCACCTCAGGAGCATTTGCAGCCACTGAAGTCCCTCATTCCTTCCCCAGTAAAGGAAGGGCAGAGAAGAGGTATAAAAATTACATTTATTTATTGCTGGCTTCACTTGATCTTCTGAAAACCAGAGATGGTTCTTCCCCTACTTACCTATTTTTGCCAGAGTTTCTAGCACCTAGCCAAGACATTAAAATGGTAAAATAAATTGTGTGCAGTAATTCAAATGGTGCCTGTGAGGGTGACAAAAGTAGTCCAGTCTTCCTCAGGGTGCTGCACACCCCTTCCCCCCCCAACCTTGCCATTTCTGATGGGCAATTTGATTTGTCTTAAGACAAGAACACCAGGTGGGAATCGTAGGAGGAATTCTCTGTATACTCACATAATGAATGTATTCCGGAGATGGATGAGCTGTGATGATTGAGGCTGACCTTGGCATGCATCTGTCTGCAAAAAATGCTGCTGGAGACTGGGCCAGTGGGGCAAACTGACCTCCTGAGGTTATAGGCAGCTTCCAGGTGGATCCCCTGCTGGCAGAGATGACTGCAGAGTACATCCAACCTGAAGACAGGGAACACTTACTTTCAGATGGGTGAGTAAAATTGCTAAGATTCAGTCATATGGAGATAAAATCCTGAAGTAGCAGCCTCATAGGTGTTTTGTTTCTTTGTAATTGCACATTCTGCAAGGCCTAAGATGTAAACTTGGATGTTTCTAGCTGAACCTGATTATATTATAACCCTTTAGACCTGCTTATATACTGAATTGGCAATATTTGGATACTGTATTAGCAATAAATCTAATCATAATCACCCACAGTGCCAAAATTAAATTTCTGAGAAAATAGGTGAGAACATTTAGATGAACATGCAGACTTACCCAGCTGTCACTTAATAAGACAACAAGTACTTCAAAAGCACCTGAGAAGCAATAACTTGGCAGCAAAACACTTCCACATACATTAATTTAGTTTCTGTGATGCAAAACACAAAGGTAGGTCAGGACTGTCACCGGAAAATGTCCAACTCTATTGACAGTCATACATAATTAAAAAAAAATAGTTAGTGGCATCCCTATCAAGTCCCCAGTCATTAAATACATTTAGTGTTTCTGAAGTGGTGTTATATTGATTTAATGATGCTATTAGTCATATCTGCAGAGAATGTATGAATATAAGCAATTAATTTTAGGATATTCTTTATTGGTAGAAAAACATCTAATTCCACTAATTGCCTCTACTTCTGTTTCTGTTAACTGTACACTGTATACATGTTAATAATGTTATTATCAGTAGCAATGAATTTTAATTAACAGACATGCGTAGAAATATAATTCAAAACAAACATATTCCAATCAGTTTATTTTATTAAATTTTTGCATAGTTATTTCCAGAGCTAAAGCATTATTCCTAGATCTGAATTAACAGAGAGATCTGCAACTCACCATGAAAAGAAGTTAAAAAAACCTGTACAAGAAACAGACATCTAGAGACTGTATCCCAAACCAATACCTGAAATCAGGCTGTTACATTAAACACTATTATGAATATAATAGAAATTATTAATACATAGTCTCAGAAAATACACTGTAGATTCTGATAAATTTAGGAAAAGGTAGTATGAAGAACTGACAAACCAAATCACTGGTCCAAGTCCATCCAAGGACTTTATAACAGAGCAAGGTACTGAATCCAGATCTCATGAAAACTGCTTCAGTGCTTTAACTACAAGATGTTAGAGATATGACTGAGCAGTCATTGAGATTTTATAGAAACTTGAAATGTGAAGCACTTTTAAAGTGTAATTTCAGCTTTCTCCCTGCTTAAACCCATGGAAATTGAAGGAGGTGGTTCATGGAATTTGGGGAATTAAAGTTACCCTGAAAATCTGCAGTTTGTATTACTTCTTTTAATCCTCTTAACATCATGTTGTTGTGACTGATACAAGGATAACAACACACAATGAAGTATTCCTTTGACCATGCAGCAAGTAAAAATGTATACCTGTATACCTGAATTTTATAAGAAATTTATACGAAGATTAGAGGTTGTTTTTTTTTTTTAAAGCTAGCAAAATGAATGTGAGTCACCTCTGACTCTAAGGAAATTCTGATAAGATCCTTGATGTGTGCATCAGCCATGGCTGTGTACTTGGCTGATTTCCACAGTACCTTACATGATTTCAGAAATATTAATATTCTTTTTCAGAACTATTAATACTCTTCTTTGCAGGTTTTGAAGCAAATCATCCATGAAAGCTCTAGGTACTTTTCAAAACCCAATGTAAATGCCTAAAATTAACCCTCTCCTATTTGAATCACTGGTGATATATATATATTCAAGACTGCATTTATTGTGATTGGTTTCACTATATAATCAAACTATATTCAGCACCATGACTTCAAAAAGTACTCAGCGTCTCCGACGTGACTGTTTTCTCACTGTCTAGCACAGGTTTGCTTTTATTGGCACCTGATCAATGCCATTTAATTCCTGACGTGCACACAGCAAACAGAACCAACAGTCCTACACATTTCGCCACTCCTGCTACACATGTGCAGACATAAATGGACAATGTGAATCCACTGTTGGAACCATGAAACTTCAGTCACACTGATACTCAGAAAATTGTCATGAACAGACATATGGAGACAA
Source organism: Margarornis squamiger (assembly GCA_035222235.1). Taxonomy (NCBI): domain Eukaryota; kingdom Metazoa; phylum Chordata; class Aves; order Passeriformes; family Furnariidae; genus Margarornis; species Margarornis squamiger. The sequence continues at coordinate 39,537,500 of JAWWTY010000001.1, forward strand.
TATGACTCTTCTTAAGGTACAAGAGATGACACAAAATGGCAAGTTGCTATTAAATACATTTAACAGCCGAGACACACACCTTTCAGTCACTGTCAGTGTTGCAGTCGTTCCAAGTGGGCAACGGCAGCTCTCACACATCATCAAGGAAATTGTCAGTAATCCCTGGAGACCATCTCTGTTATAATTGGCACCGGTAGTGAAGGCGGATATGTCAGGTAGAAAGATATTCACACACCATCCTGAGATGGCAATAGTGGCAGTTAACACTCTTTCAGATTTTCAAAACTGCTGTGGAAGTCATAGCATAAATATGAAGCATCAAGATGGCATTTTTTACAGCTGCTTCTCACAGTATCCTGACATTTAAAGTGCATGTTAAAATCTATCAGGTACACTTAAAACATAATTATGGCATAACATGCATTTACACCTAATATGAGCAGGATTAGCCTATCAGTGTTTTGAATTTGTAATGCAGACAATAGAACACAATGCTTTCAAAAATGTTATTTCTAAGTTTATTATTTAATTAGCATGTATGCTCTCACTAAAAAAAATAAAACCTTTTGAGGCACACAAAACATTTTTACTGCACATGTAGAGTATGCGATTTAATTCTTAACAAATTGCTTCTGCCTTTAAATTATGTTATTAGTATGCTAAAAAAATTCTTACATGTTGTCATCACTCTTTTAAATTTTACAATTGCTATACATCCGTCAAAATGTCTCTCACATGCAAATGGTTTTGCTTTCAGTCGGTTCAATTAAAAGCAGAAATATATTTGTCTAAACCTTATTCCTATGCTAATATGGATTCTATAGAACAGATTTGTGTTAAATTTTATACTATATCCAATCTTTCCTGTATTAAAGGTGATTTACACTAATTGGCTGTTTCAGAACAATAACTGGAATCCTACTAAATACTTAATACAGCTTTTACCTAGTTGTTCAGATGTAGTTTAGGTCAGTATTAAGTATATTTAAAAAAAAAAATAAATAATTTTCTGAGGTGGAACCTTAAGATAGAGCTCTGAGGTGGACCTGTCTTCTCAGTTCCTTACATCCTTACATGCACTCTTAAGCTCAGAAGTTGCTTTTTTATAGAATGGAAACTAAAAAAAAAAAAAATGACTTTTAAAAATAACAAAAACAGAGAACAAGATAAAAACAACAAAAATCTCCCCATTTCCTGTTATGTCCTTACAGAGTGCTGCCTTTTCAACAACAAATCCCAGGCTGACTATAAAAGGTAGTTTCTCTGTCCCTGAGCCCCTTTGTGAGCTTGCTTTCAGAAGCATCTACCACACTGCAGTTTCCATGATAGTTGTCTCTCTCTGTCCATCCCTACCCCCACTTTTGACTTGGAGAGACAACTGAAACTTTTCACAGTCTTCTCTTCCCTGGCATTTCAACAGACCCTGGAGACTAACAGTTCTCCTCTTCAGAGGATCCCTTCTAACTCAGCCTCCAGGGACAAGCAGCAGGGCAACATCCATCTACCTAGGTGGTCATTCTGTGTTAAAGGAACATAGATCGCTGTGCATGAAAAAATCAAACGGTTGTCCAGCCTGTCACTTCTTTTACTAGAAAACTAATACAAGACAGCTATTTTAAAGACTTTATATTACATCCTTTATGCCAACACTTTGAAAGGAAAACAGGCAGATGCTTAATAGTCACTTTCCTTGTTAATAATACAGCTGATAATTTAATGCAAAAAGATTTTATTACAGATAGAGTTGGTAGTGTCTTAGAGCTATTCTTCCTTGATACTTCTTATTAGAAGATTCCAATTGAAATTCCCTTTATCTTTGTCAAAATTGTACATTTGGAGTGAAATTTTCTCCACTGGGTGTCTGTCAGGCAGATGATTTATTTAATTTTTTTTTTACAAAATGTTTCAGCAAAAAATGATTTGGCCATTTCTGCATCAAGCTAACAGAAAGATACTCTTTCACTGATGTTAAACAAATTCAGCAGTTACTTTGAGAACACTTTGCAGCAAAGTCTTGACCTTTTAGCAGATTCTGGTTTTAAGCCAGAGGTGTTTCTGATAGCATCCTAGTGATAAAACTTTTTTTTTTTTTTTTTCCCCATTCTAGAAACTACTGGAAAATATCCCTCCACAGTAGTTTGGAAAGTTCTAAAGGTTTGACAGATATATTCTTCACAGTTTATGCCTTCCAACTCAGAGGTTTGAATTGTTTGAGCAAGTTTCATACCTGGAAAGTGACTGAGTATGTTCCAGAACACAGTTACAAAGACAAGGAAGACTCCTCCTGAACTTCACTGCCAGTTAATGTGATCCATGGTATGTGAACCTGTTAACTAATTAATGGTTTATTTTCCCAGATCTTTAGGTTATTTCATCGTTGGTGCTCAAGTGACAAGGCAGTGAAGGAAATATGAAAAAAAGCATCACAACATCTGAGTCAAGGACAAAAAACAGATGGCAAGAGACAACTGTTGTGGCGAGGAGCAGATTGGGACAAGGAACCTGAGGGAGTGTGAGAAGGTTGAAGACAGAGAAGAAACTGTAATTAATAAGCAAGGAAATGGACTCTGGGAAGAGGAACACAAGGAACATGGGAATTAGAGCTCTGAAAGCTACACAAGTCATGAATTGTGACCAAAAGACAAGAAGAGCATGAAAGAATAAAATGAGGAAACATGGTAGAAAGGTAATAATGGAAATGTAGGATTTATACTGAACACTTGGAATGATTATATAGACAGAGAGGTCTCAACTATGTAAGAACATAAACATTTGCAGTGATGGACAGATTGCAATATGTCTTGCTAGTCAATACTCAGAAAGATTATGCTGGATTAAGTTCACACCCCAAGCCTGGAGGAGAACGTGACACTGAAAACACACTACTGTACAAATGTAATAGAATCACACCTTCCTAGGGTATGATTTTATACCTGTTGTCGTTTGTTATTACTTGTGCGTTAGAAGAGTCTGCGAAGCAGATTTAAAAATCTAATACATTTTCCTGAATGTGTTTCTCATTCTCTATACAACCAGTTTTGGTTTTTTTGCCCTTCATATGGATTTCTTTTCTCTTTTTAAAGCTGGAAATTGCACTTTGAAATACAGGTTAAAATTGTAAGAGTTGTAATGGCAAAACTCTGAAAAGTAAGTGATAGCATAAAATTTCCTACATTACTTCAGTCTCCTCCCCCATTTTTGCTCAAAGTTGAATTTTTGTTTGTTTGGACACATGAGAAATTCATGTTTGAGCACATGAGAATTGGAAAGAAGCCACCAAGAATTTCTGTTCCTTTCTAGCAAACACAGTTTTGTTTAGGAAATTGTCTTGCAGCTCAGCTCATAACCCTTCAAGTTCCCTTGAAATAGATCAATTCACTTTAGTAGCATGTGTAAGCATATTGTAGTAGCTGTGATCACAATACTAGTAAGACATCATCTGCTTTAAAACTCAATAGTTTTGAATGTTGCAGATGGTATCAAGACATTAACAAAGTAGGGTATGTTCCTTGGTATTGGTTATTGGTGCAGCTGTTAAGTTAATGAAGTAGGTATATATTCAGTTTTAATTGTAAACACATTTTATTTCAGCTTTCATAGAACAGCTGTGAAATAAGTGTTATAATTAATGTTCTTTGGTTTACAATGAAATCTGCATATATATATATATAATGTTGCAACCTAAGTTCAATTTTGTCCCTAAGATGAAAGATCATCAGATAATTGCACTATCTTCAGAAAACTTTTAAAAGTTTCAAAGTGATCTTCATTTGTGCTTTCACTTGTCAAGTCACCATCAATAAAATTTACTATTAATGAAATCAATTTACTTTGTTAAATTAATGTCATCTTTACATACCTGGATTTATCAGGTACTCAACATGCTATTACAGGCTATTCCAGTTGTACTTGAAGAAATAACCTCATTTTAGCTTTCTTTCATATTGTTTTCATATAGGGTGTTCCAAATTTACTATTCCTAGGAAACTGTCATATAAGGGATAAAACTTCAAAGTGAGAGACAAATGTGAATCTAATCCCCTTACAGGGGCAGGTAGGTAAACTAGGGAATATTGGTTTGTGTTATTTTAATCGCAGCTGCTAGAAGCTCCCTCAGTTTCAGAAATTGCTTTCTTCTATTGGGTATCATGTGGTAGGGAACTTGACAATGTAGAATTGTCAAGTCTTTTGGGAGACTCTGCAACTGAATATAATCTGAGATGTTCTCAGACTTAAGGAGGTGATTTATAGATATAGTTTTAATTTCTCTCCCCTTCTGCCATTTTTCTGGTTTTGTTTGGAAAAAAGGATTCTTTGGTTTGCTTGCTTTTTTGTTTTCAAATGAGTTCACAAATTCAGTTACATACACTTCACCAAATAAAGACCTTATAGTAGTGTCACTCAGGTTTCCTAGAGATAACATTATTTAGCTTTACGTATGCATTACATTATTTATTGTATTGTCTTATACATTTTGTTATGTTCCATATTTCCCCTTTTTCTTTGTGTAATTCTGAGATGTTCAAGTGACTATTCCAGAAAGCAATGGAGGTCTGAAAATTACAGGAACTTTTGCCTTCCTAGTACTTCCTTCACAAAGTCACAAATCTTCTGGAACAAAAAATAATGACATTGCTGTGGCATACATAAGTTGCCTATGTCACAGATTCCAGATTTTTGTTATTTTCCTCAAAAGGAAAATCACCTAGGACTGAAGGCTCATTATTTGAAAATAATGAAGATCTTAATTCATTATTACTGTAGTTACACGTGTACTATACTCCTACAAAGGTTTTTAGTGACAGGGATGCTTCCCACACCAAGCCTCTTTTAGCGTATTTGCAGTGAACTTAGAGTGAGAGGGAGCGAGGGAAGAAAAAACCCAAACATTTGTTACGGCACACAGGGAATTCTGCTCCTCATTTGCTTCATTAACAGGAAAACAGAGAAAAACTATTTTCTTTTGCAGCATCTTCCATCTTTGGGAGGCACAATGGTATTCAAATATTTTACAAAGTAGGCTGCAAAGCTCTGGTCTCTAAGGGCAGAATTCTGTTTACCGTTGTTAAACAAAAAAAAAAGTATTTTTGTTTTTTTTTCTCTTAAGTAGCAACATAAATCAGAGGAACCTGGAATTGTTCAACATCTTTGAAAAAAATCAGGCCATTTATATTTAGTATTGAAATATGAGTTACAAAACTAAATTTAGTATCTACCCCTGTTTGCATTCAGTAGTCATGGACTCTGACCATTCTGTAATATAATGGAGGGTAGTCTTTTCATCCTTTGTGCTCATGGCTCTTTAGAGATGTGGGTTGGGAAGATACTGGGTTTAATCTCTGTTATTTATTGACTTTGCTGCTGGAATATTCACGTATAATTATGGGCTGTTTTCTTAAAATTCTGTGGTCCTCAGAGAGCCTCTCATTTCCCTTTTTCTTTTTCCCCCTGTACTTTGAGGATTATGAATCAGCACATCCCCTAACTAGTTCCCTATTCAGAACAGCTCGTGTTACCCTGGGATGGCTGCAGTGGAAAACAGATCTGTTCATTCACCACTCTTTACCCCTCTGTGCATTTTGCTCCCATATTTGCAGAAGGTAAAATCAGTCTCCAGGGGACACTAGATCCTTCCTGTGCATATGGTGAAGATCAAGCTGGAAGGAAAGAGGAAAATTATGGGTTTGTTTTTTCCAGCATATTAACTAGTGGTTTTATCACAGCATCAAAAGGAATGCAGTGTATCTCATAAGAGGTGTTCCAGGCACGTCTCTCCTAAGGTTAGGAAAGCCAGGACAGAATATGAATCTGCAAATCCCTTCTGATCTTTATTCTGCCTCTGAAACTACAAAACTATATTGCACTTGCAGAAAGCATGCACAGAAAAGAGGAACCCTCTCTGTTGGTCAGTTCATCCTTCTTTCTGTCAGTAGCCAGTAGACCGATTTTTAAGAACCTGTTCCTCTGATTTCCTTTGGACCAGTTCCTCACAAAGACAGTAACACTCGGGGGAGCATCAGTGTATAAATGGGTTTGGTGTAAGGTTAAGATACATCTGTCACTTTCCTATCTCTCTCCCACTGTCTGTGCCTTCTGCAGGGACAAAGGAGCACTCAGCCTGTCCCCTTCTCATAGTAATTAAATACCACAGCATTGCTAGTTAGCTCTTTGATGACCATTATTTTGGTAGCAATATACTGCCTATACATGGATATATCAAAATATATAGTACCCAGCCTCATCATCCTTGAGGTGCTTGGCTAACTGCAGTACAGTTTTGTCATCTTCTCTTACTTAGATCATTGTTTAGTGAAACAATGCATTCAGTTTACAAGTTTCTCTTACAGAATCAAAAAGACCATTGTGTCATGCCATAAAGCTGTGATATGAAATATGCTTCATTTTGCTGCTTCAAAACTTTTTCAGATAGGTTACTTTCTCCCAGTATTTATGTTGGACCAGATGTCATCTGTCTGCACTTCTGAAAATTTAGGAGGTTTAATCCCCAGAGGCTGGTCTTTTTTTTTTTTTATTTTTCCCTTCTTTTTATTTTATTCAGCAACTTCTTCCCATTGCTAACGTCTCGGTTTGTTAATTATCTGCTATAACTGAAAGCTTTCACGGTAGGCTTTGAATCTTCTGCTGTTTGCCAAAGGCCTGAAGAATTATGTGGCACATTTACACATACTTCTGCTTATTACCCTACAAAATTTTCTTATAACTCTAATTATACAGCCATGAGGAGTATATCCAGATGTTCTAGGGGACGCCAAAATATAGTGGTTTCCACTAAAATTATACAGCTGTGTACTAAAAAAGGGTCAGTATATACTTTTCAAAAACTAGTGTATTCAAATGCTATCCTCCAGATACCTCAAGGAACTTCTCATAAATGGGAGGAGAAGAGCAAGAGAAGCTTTCACTGTACGCTGAAGCTACAACCCCCGGTGCTGTTGCAGACACAGATGAAGGGGAGAAACTTGTTCAGCCAATTATCTTCTTCAAAATTCACTCTCTATCTTTTACTTATATTCTACAATTGGTTAAGAAAGAACAGTGAAATATTCCAATAATAATGGTACTGCTCAGATAGCTCTTCATGTGGCAGAGGAAAAGAATATACCATGCTCTGCTTAAAAGGAGACTAAATGAAAAGGAAAGTAGTAAAAAAAATTACATATATATATATATATATATATATATAAGCAAATAGCTCAGAAACAACTCAGACTCTGCAGATGTGCTGCATCTGTTTGCTTGTCCACTGGGGACACTGAGATAGAGAGATTAAGGCATTTATTTGGAGATAGTTAGACAACTAGACCAGAAGCAAAACACAGCTAGGTTGACTTAAAGGCTATAGCAATAACAGTACTGTAACAAACATTTGAATATAATTCACTGTCTTTGCATTAAACATTGAACATACATGCCATAAAACAGCTCACAATCTTACAGAGGTGGAGTACAGCAGAAACTCACCTTGCAAAGCATACACACAATCAAATGAAATTTTAACCTGTTTTAAAGCTGTGTGCCACTTTGCTTTCAAAGAAAGATAAAACTGGTACTCATACAAATCCAGCTCATTTCTGATTATATTAAAGGAAAAGGTACAAATATCTCCTTGTAGAAATATTGCTGATGTGAAGTTAAAAAGAAGGAAGCAAACATTAAAAGCTGTCATTCAAAAGAAATGAGCACTTTGACAAGAACTCGGAGGAAAAATGAGCTAAAAGCCAAAATAGTGTGCAAGTCAATTGGTATAACAGAGGTGCCTTGGAGTACTCTTAAAAAATAACCATGATCTATAAACTTCACAAAGGAAGATAAAGGCCATAAAGTCCAGTCTTTATGACTTAAAAAATTCCTGCATTCTTATAATTCTGTCTCAATCTGTAAAAACAAGTAACCAAGGAAGGTCACCTCTTCAGAAGCAATTCCTCACTATTGACATAAATAGCTATAGTATGCAAAAAAATACATTTATTAGCAAAAATGCTTCTGGCTTTAACATTCACTTTGGAAATATTGAGAAATGGAGCCTCATAATTTATTCATAAGATGAGAATTAATGCAGTCACTATTCCTGGCTTCTGATTAAATGCTGTCTTGTAACCTAGTAACACTGGAAATAATGACCAGATGATAATTTTCTGTGAATTGAGTCAATGAAGAGAAGCTTTGATATGTCAAGTTGCAACATTACTTGCCCAACAGAAATATGCCCGGAGACCTATCTATGGTTGTGGAGATAATTTTCGTCTGTGTTTGTATGGGATAGTGTATGCAGACAAAGTCCATTTCGAATGATGGGTTCGTTCTCACTCTTCCACTATGATAGTTAAGACAGTGGGAGATGGTGATGAAGGTACAAAAATCTACAATCTTAGACTAATGAAAAGACAGAATTTAAAGTGAAGGTTTTTTCAGCTCATCCTCACTGATAACAGTGGACAGAATTCACTGAACATGATGTTGAGCTGTAAATTCTCTGACAGACTTCCATATAGTATACAGAACCACAAAAGTGTATAAAACTCTGTCCTTTATCACTGGTATCTTCTCTTGCTAGAGGCTTCAATATAAAAGACAAGCAAAACACACAGAGGCAAAAACTCCTATTAGTATTGCCAGTTTAAGACTGGAGTTGTGTAAGAATTCCAGAATGAATCCAGAATCCTCTTTCTCATTAATCTAAAACAAATAAAGGTCAGTTTCTAAAAATTGGTCAGAAAGTACCTGGAATAGGAAAAATAAACGGGTACAAAGAAAAGTTAGTAAAGAAAAATGCACACACATCCAGAGACATCTACGTACACCACAGAGGTTCAGAAAGCATAAACCGCTATGGAGTCACTGAACCAGAGGAAAATCTCGGCAAATAGGAACTACACAATAGTTACTCAGTTAATGCGCAAGTTAAAAAAGAGACCTAACAACTTGTGGAAGGCAAAGGGGGAAAAAAGGCAACGAAAGAAAAGCACAGAAGGGCAGAAAAGTATTAAATGTTAAAGCAGAAAGTTGCCATTGCCACAGGAGACAAAAAAGAAAAGAAAAAAAAAAAGAAAAAAAAAAAAGAAAAAAAAGGATTAGAATCAGCCTGGATCCTGAGGGCAGCCATTAGAGAGAGGCAAAGAGTGGGAACCCACTACATGCACGGCTAGATGCGAGGCGGCCGAGGGAGACTCGGAAGGCTGCTGCGGGGGAGCGGCGCCGGCAGCCGCGCCCGGGGCTCCGCCGTGCGGGTGCTGCGGGGGGCGCGGCGCGGCGGGGGCGGGCGCGGGGCTGCCACAGGCTGGAGCGGGATGCGGCTAAAAACGGGTGGATGATGGGGAAAAGGAGCAGGGAGGGAAGGGTCTGCCGGAGCCGCGGCGTTCCGGCTGCCGGCCTCGGTCTGGCTGCCCCTCCCGGGTGTGCCTCCAGCCAGAGCAGCCGCGGTGTAAAGACGGAGATGGTGCGGTGCGGGGCAGCAGCCGCGGCTCCCGGCTCCCCGGCTCCGGCTGCAGAGCGCGGGGGTAGGGAGGCTCATCACCGCTGGAGGGGAATAAAACGCACGTTAAAAAAAAAAAAGGAAAAAAGAAAAAATATCTCTAAAAAACAATCTACCTGGAAGGAAGGAGGATGGAGAAGGGGATGAGGAGGGAGAGGATGGGGTCAGAAAGTGGTGGATGGGTTAGAGGGGCAGGAGATCAGGGGACTGCACTCGCCAACTCGCCCTCTTGCCTTCACGCTCCGGGGCAGAGGAGTGAAAAGGAAAAATTCAGGGAAGAAGGTGGAGAGAGCAGGAGGAGCAGGAAAGGGCGGGGGTGCGGTGCTTGCGCGCTTAGGGGTAGGGGCGAGCGGCGAGCGGCGGTGCGCGGTGGCACACGCATAAACACACATCCACATCATCTATACATCCACACGCGTCTAGGCAGGGGCGGGCAGAGCCTCCGCCGCCCCTCCGGGAGCAGCCGGGGGAGGCGCCTCGGTCCCCCCGCCGGGAGGGGGCACGGCGGGGCCGGGAGGGGCTCGCGGGAGCTGCCGGCGCGGATGCCTTCACCTGGAGCTCTCCATCAGTGAGCGAACCGAAGAGGAGAGGCGGTCGGGTCTGGAGAACTGCCTCTGGATGGTTTTAAAAAAAAATAAATAAAAAGGAGAAAACCCAACTCTGCAATCCTCTGCTCCCCCAGGCTCAGCACCATAAGGGACTGCTATATTTGAGGCTGTCAGGAGAATGGGAGAGAGAGACTGAGAGTCAGGGCGAGAGAGACGGTGCCACAGCAGCGGTAAGTGCCTTTGCCGTTCCCCTAGCCAGGCACTGATTTCCCTGGTTAGACTTTGGAGTGTGTGCAGATTATTCGTTGTAATACCCATCGCGGCATCTCTGCGAGCAGTCTGCTGTGAAGTCGACAACGGTGAGAGATCCCATTTTTGGGCTCCTGCTGCAGGTTTATGTGTTTTGTTTTTTTGTTTTGAATCTTACGGTGAAATTGTTGTCATAATTGAGCAGAAAAGTTGAAGGAGAAATTACTGTGATCTGCTATATGCTTCCTGTCATTTAACTAGCAAGCAAACTACTGCAGTGAATGAGTTGTGAAGAGAGATGCGAGGCTTTTTAGAACATACACATACTCCAGAGAAGGAATGCCTATTTTAATGTACTAAATTCTTATGTTTGGGAGAGTTACTATGCTAATGCTTGAGGGTGAATCAGGAAATAACCCAGCGTATTGAGTTTATAGTGATGCACTAAAAGTTGTGTTGTTTTGGAGTTCAGGATGGTACTTGGCTTTGGGGTAAACAATTATCTCTAGAATTAGAAAAGTACGGTGTCTGGACTGTTCTCCTTTGCTGGCAGGCAGAAGAGATGGAATTACATAAAGATGCACTGATTTTTCCTCTCTGATGTGAGGACAGTTAATAAGACTATGTGGAATGTCTAAGAACTGGCTAGAAGATGAATTGAGAGTTTTCGTAACACAGAGCATGAAACTGTGTTTTCAAGATTTTTATATCAGAAAAAGTAATCCATTACTGTATCTGTACTTCAGATGTTTAGTTTCATTCCTGTTGAGCACAGAAACTTCATAAAACAGAAGTTACAAAAGATAGAAAACTTTAGTCTTCACATTACACTTTGTGTTACAGTATTTCAGAAATTTAACAAAGTTTTTGCAATTTTTTTTTTCATTTATTCAAAAAGTAATACTTTACTTGAATGACAGATTATCAGAGGTTTTTTTTTTTTTTTAATGAAGGACCTGGTGCCAGTTTTTTTGTTTTTTTTTTATTTTTTTCTGAGAAGTTGAAAAGCATTCTCCTAGATTTCAGTGAGCTTTTGATGAGACCCTGAAGTTTGAAATTATAAATAAATTTCATACTCACTATTAGCCAAAAGCTGTGGGGGGATTCCTGATAAGTAAAATTTGAATTACATTTTCCAATTAATAAAGGTGCAATTAATTCTTGCTGAGTTACAGTACAACTCCTTCAGAAGTACTTTATGGCAATCAATATTAACGCAAAATCAGTTCATCGTGATTAATGTTATTACAGTGGATATTGAAAGAATTAGCAATAATTGGGCCATTACTTTAAAAAGCTATTAAATTATCTATTAGCATTTCTAAAAATATATTTAATAAATTAACTTTAATACTGTAGCATTTATCTACAAAGATTCAAAAACCCTTTCTCTGCCTTGTGAGGGAAAACTTGTTTACTAGTGTGAGGTATGCCGAAAGGAAGACAGAAAACTAAGATACGAACTATAGTAACTGAGGAACGTTTCATGTTCAGTGGCCCTCAGTGGCAATATACTTTTAACTACAGGAATGTTTAAGAGATGTGGTTAAGAAGAAAAAGTCTTGGAAGACAACAAATGTATTAAGGAGGATGAAGTGTTAAGCATTCTTGAAGGTGATAACAGTGAAGTAGTTTTATAAGTGGACTATTCAACATGCAGCACTTCTGTTTCATATACTTAGAAAGCAAATGCCCATGCAAAAAGTCAGAACTAGCAGAACATGATATAAAAGTGTGAAGATACCTATGGATAGTTGGGAGATTAAGAGTGTATATTTTAGTTTTGCTGGTCAGTAGGAAGCTGAAGGTCATACTTTGAATTCTGGGTTAACATGTCAAGGGTAGGGATCTATATTTCATAATGAGGGCAGATGTACTAAGAATGAAAATGGAAAATAAAAAAATAAAAAAATGGCTGGCTGAATTAAAGGTGAGAATTTGATAGAAAGGGGCTTTGAAAACAGCTCTTGAGGAAAAATATCCTAGCAGCTAAGGTAAAAGGTATGATTAAAAGCTCTGCTCTTAGGAAACAATAAAGGGCAACTTTAAGAAATGCGTAACTTGGAGGAGTGTTAGCACAGATTCAATACAAGGAGGTCATGACTAGCAAATTTGCTGGAGTCCCCTGAATAAGTTAATGACATGGTAAACTATTGGGGGAGTCAGTAACATGATTTATGGAACTTTCAGAAAATGTCCAGTTCTGTGCTCCACAAAATATTGATTTGGAACGTAAAATTTTTAAGGAGTGCTGGAATGAATTCAAACCTGACTTAGACATAGGGACCAGAGGGTGTCAGTAAAGGTAAAGAGCTCTGGATAGAAGGACGAGGTTAAAAGTGTGATGCTTTAAGTGACAGTCTGAAATCCAGTTTTCTTTCTTACTTGTTATAAAGCTGGCATATTCAAAAAGGATAAATCTGATTTGCTAGAAATACAGAAAAATCTATCCCACTGAACAGATTCAACACACCTGAAGTTTTCTGATTAATGATAGGAATATTTATTTTAAGTAATTAATGCAAGTCTTCACAAAAGGTATCATAGAAAACTATATGTAAAGAATATACATGGCAAGGCATTGAGCCCTCTAAGCTGATTGTTTCAGTGGCATTGAAATAAATAGTTCTGAATGATTTTGTCTTTCTGCATGTAGCCTGCAACACAGATCTTAGTTCCTCTGAGTGCACTGCATAATTTGCCACTGCTGGTCTGCTCCCTCCATATGCTCCTGCTAACTGCTTCTGCATTGCACTTTCTGTCAGTTTCAGATCAACCTCAGTCATTTGAACAATTTCTTGTACTATTAAATGCTAAACTGAAATCTACCACAGTTTATATTGCATTCTTAATTCCTTACAATCAATGTCAAATAGACATTTGTTTGCTAGTATTTTATTAGTAGTTACTTCACGGTATTTATTTTTCTCCTTCTGTGCCTGGCTTCTCTGATGCTTTTTTCAGGGTCTGTTACAATCTGGATTGAAAACTTCTTAGCACTTTACAAGGGAAAAATACTCTTTCTGAAATTGATGGAGTCCCTACAGATTCTTACCTTCTGAATGATTTTGATCAATAACACTGTATTAGGGGATAGTGCCTTTTGAAAAATTATGAAATTGTTAGAATTTGGTAAGATAAATACAACCTTGTTTTGCTTAAGGATTTCAAAGCCTCATAATGTTCATGTATGTATATGTAGATGTGTTTATACGCACAAGTACATATGAGATCAATGATTCTGGGTCTTTGCAAGCTGGAATGAATGCAACAGTAACATTTTCTGGTTAGTGGAAGGAAATGTAATCTTTTTGTTTTTATAATTAATTTCTTGGCTGATTTATGAAAATAACTCAAAGTGTGTAAACCATAAGAAAATCTGATCTTTGCTTGTGTGCTGTTTTCTAAAAGGAAATTCAGAATTATTCGCTGTAGTTCATAAAGGCAACAAATCAATTTGAAGGTGGTGCAAGTGGATGTGTAGTAAGGGAAATACAGTATCAGATACTCTGTGTTGTGAATATAATAAAACATTAGCATTACCATGCATGTTAGAGCTGATGTTCTCGATCACACATGCCTATACTTATTCTGTATAGTCATCCACTCCGACTTGCTCCTAAGCTTAGAGAGCTGTGAGGTTATGTCAGAATTACAGAGTAATGGATGCTGTCATGTGCTAGTTCAAACACCATAGCTCACCTCTTTACATCTCCTTCAGGACCAAACTTACATGTTAGTCTTGGGAAAAATTGATAACTCTTTTCCATTCCCATACCTAGAAATAGAAAATACATCAAACTCTTTCCATCCATCAGAAACCTCTTTTGGGAATTTCCTTTTTCAGTGTGCTCTTAGAGGTTTTATTGTAAATGGTGTTAAAACATGATGTTATCATTGGAGAACCTTCTGCTGCTGGAACTAAAAGCAGAACAAACTTTGATCATTGCGGTTCCTGAGCAGGGTTAAAGTATGATAACTTTTCACTCACCATACAGAGACTGTGGCTTCAGCCTGCTTGTAGGTGAGAAATGTTCAGTTTTTAATAGGAAAAGATTTACTATATATTCAATGGGACTCCTAGCCTGCAAATAATTTTGATCTAGACTAAATGTACAGTTTTGTAATAGATATAGGCATAGTATGAGGCCAGTCTTCTGGGTGTCTTCCTTTACCAAACAGCATCACTTCACAAGAATTTGTGAATCCCATTTTATTTTTATTGGTTTTACAGTCTTCATTTAAGTACATGAGGGACATCATCCTGTAACTGTACAACTCCTGCTACAGGTTGTAACCAACCTGCTATAGCAAAGTATTCACCCAGGAGTAGCGGCTACACAGATGGGCAGGTAAATGAAAAAGACTGTTTTGTCACAGTGTCGGAAGAAGCTAACCCAACAGCATAAGCGCCTCGTAATATTATGTTAAGAAGACATTCAGGCACTAAACTTGGAAAGTTTTAGTTCTTGCTTAGCCATGAGGAGACATATCCAGAAGATGTGTTTGCTGCAATATTTCCCCCACAAATCCGCTCTCAAAACTAAATGGTAATTGGCAAGGAGCTTAACAGAAATTTACTCTTAGAAAAGATGATTAATTATTACCTGTTTAAGAACACATGCATTATATTTTCTGAAAGATGACCCGTTATCCCCATTAGCTTACTCCATAGACTTTCATATGCTGTTTACTCTTGGTATTTTGCAGGTTTCCACATAGACTTGAAGTATAATGAACAAAATCACACTAAAGTGAGTCAACAAAGTCGTAGTATATGCTTTACTTCTTCATCTGATGTGGTTCTCACAGAGAACCTTTTCCAAGAGTTAAGTAACTTAGACACTCCGAAAAATTACTCTGGACATGCTTTAACATTTATATGACATTCAGCACTGTGGATGTGATAGAATCATTCAGCTTTGCCATGTTCATATTACTGTGATGTCATCAGATTATTCATTTATTGTTACATTTATTCTTGTGATGGCTTGGACAGAGGACAAGATGTACAGATGAAATGGATAGAATAGAAAATACTGAAAATTTCCTGAGCTGTCTTGTTCCTATCTAGGAATTTTAGTGTGTCTGGCACAAAAATTCATTTGAAATTCTGGACATAGAGACAAAATTCCACTCAGTTTGTTCTTCCTGTGCTTACTGATTTCTTTTCCACAAACATTCATTGCCTGGAATATTATACTACAGCCCACTTTCTGGACCAAATTAATGATATTAAACTTTATATGTAAGGTTGCATTTTCAAAACTGAAATAAACCCAGATATAGTTCTGTACCTACTGCTTAGGTTACTTTGATGTACAGTTCACCAATGACATATATAAATGCTAGATTTTCTTTTTTGGCTTAACTTGCAAGTCCATCTATTAAAAGATTTTTAAAAAATAAAAGCAGATGCCACTTTAAAGTGCAATTGACTCAACCATCTAATTCACATGATAAGTCCATAGTAAATGTTATTTAGATTAGTACTCTGATTGCCATAGAATTTTATTTTTGTTTGGTTTTTGGGCAAGGTTCTTTATTCTCTTATAAACCTTATCATCATCGTGGCAATGGGCATAATAATCATAAATTAAGATTTCATTGTACTAGTGGCTGTAAACACAAAATGGTCCCTGAATCAAAGAACATATGGCTTGCCTCAAAAACTTCCTTTTTTTGCTGCTATTTGTGACCTTTGAAAAGCTTATATTCAAGGGAAGACATCTGTGTTTCAAAACCATCCTACCATGATCATGTACAGATTTCTTCAAGATCACCTCCCACACCAGTAAAAAGCCCAAGATATGATCTGCAACACTATGACATGTGTAATGATCACGCATATGTGCTATAAAATGTCTTGCAAATTGATCTGAAGACTCTACCAGCAGTCCACAATTACTTCTGAAATGCGTACTTTTCAGACCTCTTTTCTAAATTGACTTATTCTTCAGGTTTTCAAAATCTCATGCAGATTAAATCTTATTTAAAACAGGTATATGGACTTTCACAAAACGTTCTTTTAGAAGAGAAGTTCTTCTTACTAAAATCTTTTATTTGTTTTGGTCAATCCAAAAATCATGAATTAAAACGAACAAACAAAAAAAAGAAACAAACAAAAAACCCAAACAAATAATTAACTCACTCTTGTGCCATGGCTTTATTCTTTGTTTGTTTTGGTGGGTTTCATTTTCCACTTTTGCACATCTGATGCAAGGTCTTGATTTCTTGGTCTCATGCTATGCAAGATGCTCAAAGTGTTCTTACTCCCCTGTAACATATGCAATGTCATATATTGTTGCCACTTACATAAAACAGCTCAGGGAATCCGGGAACAAAGCCATGACTTCTCTGATGCCATGAAGTCTCTCTGATGTGCGTATGCACATCTCAACTCAAAACCAATTGTGTAGTATTTTCTCTCTCTGTACTTTGGAAGCTATTTCTTGGACATTGAAATGGCTTCAGACTGAGGAAGACTGCCTTGTTACATGGCTTTGATAAGAGGCATAATTGAAAACTTAGCTCAGATCAGATAACCAGGGAGGATAATTTTTTAAGAGGACCATCAGCATACAGAGGTAATTTAGAAAACATGATATATAGCTGAAATGTCTGCAGTCTTGTTTTCCCTCTTGCATATCACAACTGACTGATTGCTAAGATCTAAGTGTTTATTTGCCTTATCAATCACTTTGTGCCTGAGTCATTCACTGATGGGCATAATCCTCCGTTTGTGACTTCAAAAGGCATCTCTGGAGGAAATTTGAATGTCATCAGCAACGAATTGAGACATTACTGAAGGCATCAGGTAGAAGAAAGATGTTTGTACAAGGGACATATTAATCAACAACTGGAGAAAATAAGCAGCCTCAAAGCAGCATAATTCAGCTGAATTTGTATTGAATTCTTGCATATTTTCTGCGAAGTAGAAGCAACACAGACTGATTGATCAAACCATGCAAAAAACCAAAGTCCTTTCCTAGAAAATAAATATAGATTGAGCAAATCAGGAAGCATTAAGTTTACAGGAGTACCAAAGATTCTATCTTTAAAAGGCCGTTACTTAATTTCTGTTATCTCTGCAAGTTTTCATTAAGTGTCCATAAATTGCTATCAAGATTCCTTGTCTGTCAATCTTTGCAAAATAGTTTCTTTAAAACAGCATGAGTAGTTGTAAAGGAATGTACAAGCATTTGCTAATGATTTCTTTCAAAGCTTACAAAAATGTGTTGAAATTACAAACAATATGTGCATGATTATATAGGATTATAGGATTTGTAAATGAGAATAAGATATGAGAGAAAAAGGAATCTATCATAGTTTTTTGTTATTTTGCTTCAACAGAAAATGATTAGTAGTTCATATGTGATACACTGCATCTAGTAAAAGCTGGCATATAAGAAAACACAGTCAGTTAAACACTTTTAATGTTTACTAAAGATAATATCTATTCAACGACTGCATTCTAGTGTCAAGATTTCAGAAAACATAGCAGGCTTTTCTGTGAGATTTGGTTTAAAGTCAAAAGAATGTGGCTTCTGAGAAACCTCTCCAGAAACCGTAATGGACTTGTTTGCTCTTTTCAACCCACAGTAGACTAACTGAGAAGCTTAGGGGATCTCAGGAATTTATCTAAAAAACTACCTGTAGGGGGTATAATAAGATTTGGAATATTTTGCAGTGGAAGAAACAGACTGTAAACAGCTATATCCAAGGCAGTGATTTTGGACTTTTTGTTATTATTTCTGGGTTTATTATAGTATTGTGAAGAGGTAACAGCAAAGCAAATACAAAGGTTTACCTTTTATTGGGACAAGTCTTGTTCTTTGAACTGAGTGGAAAAAAGTCTATCCATTAATTTGAAAATAAAAATTAAACCAAATAAAATTAACTTCCAGAATTTTGGGCACTAAGAGTTGTTTTACTCCTTTATAATATAGGACAGATTTTAAGACACCTCAGAGATACAGGAAGAAATCTTTCTTCATTGTTTAAGAAAATAGCGTAACAGTTCAGTCAGTAAAAACTTTGTCAGGTTATGGGAAGAAGGTCCAATTGCAGGAGATTTTTATTTCTTTCTAGTAATTTTTATTTTGAATGTATTCTTTACTAGTGTATACAAATAGTACTGGATTTGGTATCTTTAGTTATAATTATTTCCTCTTAGTGTAGCCTATTTTGTTGCCGTTTTCCTCTGATTTCCTCATCACCTGAGATTTTCCCACGTTAGCTGTCACAAAATTAGTTTTCTTAATTTGTATGCTCGGTTTGCCATTTCTGTAATTTGTATTTTATTGCTCATGTCAGACAAAGGAGAAGGAGATGAGGGAAGCATTGAGAACACAACCCTTCATCAGTTCCCATTGCCATTTATAAAGGCAGCAAATAAATGTATTCTGTTAATGCAGCAGAGTCCTTGTGCCTTGAGATACATTAAAGAGACTCTCTAGCACTCCAAGGACTGCCAAATTAGATGATGCCAAGGGAAAAGAAAGAAAAAAGAAATAAGAAAAAACCATTTTCACATAAAATTCACACTGCATTTAACAAGTGTAAGAGAAAAACACTCATCCAAAGCTGAAAGTGCGGGTCACTACAGCTTAAGAGTCAGGCTTTCCACTGAGTGGCTGCAAACACAGGTCAGGTAATACAGAAATGGGGAAGGCCATGCAGTGATGAATCCTTGTTTCTCTGCTCAGTACTAAGTGAGGGGAAGAAGGGGAAAGTCCACATAAATTATTCATCTTCTGTGTCACAGACCTGCACCTGCAAATGGATAATCCTTCTGTTAGGGCTGTGGAAGGTCACACAGCACATACACAAAACACTGTTCTGGGTTATTGAGTTTTTTTGATATACTGGGTAGAAGCTGTCACCTGAGCACCATTGGGAATCAGGTATTGTGCCTACCATCCTGTCAAGTTATATTTGTCCTAAAAATACCTTAGTTACCCTTATGACATGTTCTGGATATAGAGTAGATTTTTATAGGCATATTTCTTCTGACTCAGAGCATACATTTAAAGACTGTGTCTAAAGAAAGTAAGCCGTTAAAGTCCATTGGCTACTAGCACCTGGTGACTGCTGTTTTTCTTAACAGTTTGTGCATCTCTCTCACACCATTTCTCGTTCTCTTTCCTCATTGCCGTGATATTGTCACATCCTCGCATTGTGCCTAGTTGTAATTTTGCTCAGGCTTTTGTGGCTAATTTTTACTCAGGAGGACTCAAAACCATCCAGAGTCAAACTCTCTACTGGCGTAGGCAAATGCAGCAACCCTAAATTTGGTGGTATCCTGCCTGCTTATTTTAGGACAGCTGCCTCACCTTGAATTGTTCTGCAATCCTCAGCCTCTACTACCCTATGAAGCATATTTTGCCACTTGCAGTGACTGAGGAATTCTAGGCTGGATTTTAGATCCACTACCAAATGTATGCTGGCTATGCTAGCGACAAACAGAGCTCCACAAAAATTATCCATTTTTGTTCTGTAAGTGTCCATCTGCAGCAATGATGATTTTCTGCCTAAATATTTTATTCTTCTCTGAATGTGCAAAAATGTGATTTTTTTTTTTTCTCTCCTGCTGGTTCTGCTGACAAGCAGAACTTTTTCATACGTCTCTATAATTAGGCTCCAGAGTCCTGTGGAGACACACACAACACAGTGTGCTTTATATTCTGCAACACTCAAAAGTTGCAGTTCACAGACGTGCACTTATATCTATCCCATCTCTTTGCAGGCTATGACTAGTCTCTTCTGTTCCCTTTAGATCTGTCCCCCTGTGTCTGACAAAAATGAGAATTTTGAATGTTTCTGGTCCTAAACTGCAGATCAGCACTGGACCACTGTGTGAAACTTTTGACAGAATGGAACAGAATGTCGTCACTGAAAATACCAACTCAGAAATCTTGCATTGCTTCAGGTTGTGCAATGAAACTATCAAACTTAATATCAAAACATATAACTCTTAGGGTTTTCACACAGTTCTTTTCAGAATGAATGTGATTTTTTGTTGTGGTTTCAATCACATTACAGCGTTCTTTATCACAAAACCCAGCGATGATGTTCCTATATAATGTTCATGTAGCAAATACATAGTTGTAAAGAAATAGATCACTGGTAGAAGCTGTGTGTGTATTGTTATATATTGCTATTGTATGCCCTATGGGGAAACCTTCCATCTCCCTTTAAGCTAACCTTCAAACTAGTTTGTGCATGCTATTTTAGAGAACACAACTCTTTGCTACTTGAGGTCACAGATAGCCGGAGACACCAGTAAATTGGTAATATTAGTTTTACCTCCTAAAAATGGTTATGATCTGAGGTTTCACTGCTAGTAAGTTTCTATCCAAACCATTTGGAAATATGGACTAATATGATTTGTTTAGCTTTGTGTTGGCACAGTTTGGAGAAAAAGGTTTTCATGTTATAATACAGCTAATGGGAATTGCAGCTTAATCTTCAGGACTGTTACCAGCAAGAAGATTTACTGTCCTTAGCAATTTTTTACAGGTTTAATTAATAATGTAGGCAGTTGAGTCTGCTTGCTTGAACTAAAATAATTAGCAGAGAGTAAACAACACTTTAGATTTCACTTTATGAATGGTGTGGTGCCACTTTAACTTGATCTGAGTGACCAATCAATTCTTGCAAATTGCCAAGTTAGAGGTACAATCTGAGCAAGAAAGCTGAGTTGTGAGAAAAGGTAGGGTCCTGTAACTGCTTCTGACCAGCAAGGACTGCAGGAAATGGAAGAAGACCCAAAATGAATGTTAAAAAGGAGGATATGAAAATGCAGAAGTTGTCAGAAAACAAATGGTAAAAACATCAGAGACGAGGGGGGGCAGATAGAAAGGTGTTTAATGCAGCTCAATGACTAACGGATTAGTTAGATATCCATGTGAAGTCTTAAAGACAAGGATCTCACATTTGAATTTCAGATGGTGACTTTGTATATTCAGGACAAGGAAAAAGAAAGATATCCCTCTTAGCCTCTTAGTCAAATTTACTGCCTTTTTCTCATAAATGTTGATGTCTGTGAAGACACAGACTCTGCTGCAAACCAGTCAAAGCTTATGTGTTGAGAGTGCCGAAACCAGTAATGATTGCAGTTTTGACTTCAGGAACCATGTACGCATGTTCTGAGCAACTTCATACATGATCTTTATATTCTGCAACACTTAACATACACTTAACCAACCTTGACTTCAATTTAGTTAATCTTAGATGAAGTCCTGAGCAAGTACCTCTAAGAAGGGAACAATTAGACCTAATCTTTACTTCATGGCATGGAATAGTACTTTTGGAATTACAGTCATTTTGTATTTCTATCAGAAACATTCAAAAACATACTCCTTAACCTTAAAAATGTCTACTTTTGTAGATTATGTATTGTAATGCCCAATATTTCTTTTCTATCAGTTTTTCTTTCTTATTTTCAAAATCGCAACAACATTGAATATCTGATAAACACATCATAAAAATTTTAAACACGCTGTTTGATTCAGTCAAATGTAGTTCACTTTCAACAGCATAAAATATTCAGAAAAACATGGTTCCATTTGTTCTTTTTCTGGAGACTAGATGAAGATGCAGCCATTGCCATGTGAGACTAGTGTTTTCTGGCTGGTGCACAACTCAAAAAATTGTCCACAAAGACATTTCTTACTGTGCCCCCTTCAATGAATTCACTCTATTACTGTGGCCTGCAATGAGCTTCTGAGCTGTAACTCACAACAGCTTTCCCCTCCAACTCTTTTATTAATCAGGATCATACTTAGATGAGAGCCTTGCCTGTTTTTCATTATTGGATACTGAATTTGCAGGGTTGACAGAAAACCCCTCAAAAATATTTGCTACCTGTTGTGTTTGGTACAAAAAAACACTGCACAGTGTTTAATATTGCTCCCCCGTGTGCCGCTTGTGTGTGGTTGTTTTCTAGAGAAAGATCAAGCTTTGGTTGTATTTTTCAGTAGAGCGTGCTGCCTTCAGCATTTTAAAGATGATACTTCAAGTCCCTTGCCCGTTGAGTAGAAGTTTCCTAGAAGTGTGCTCTTGAGTGGAGGGAGCTTTTGATGGGGCATGGATACAGGCCCTGGCATGTGGGAAAGTGGCTCCATCTTATCCTCGTGCTGCGTTGGGAAGTTTTCACATGTCAGTGACAGCAATACAACAGCACTGAAACATTAGATGTCTGTGTCACTGTCACTAAATTTTCTCCTTTGGAAACAGTCAACAAATCATCACAGTCATCTAAGAAAAAAGGAGACTTACAGGAGCTCCCATATGAAGTGATTTGATTTTTTATTTAATTATAATAAGCTTTGATGACAGCACTTGGGTGCTTATTTATTAATAAAAATCCAAAGATGGATGTGAAAAAGTGAACGTTTATTTTATTCAAATATTTTGTTTCATGTTGTTTTTCTTCTCCAGATTAAAAGTATTCTTTTGCTGTATTGAGAATAAAATTCCATTCCAGAATGGGATATTGTTAGTGATTGTCATAAAATTGAAAAGAAATTGGTTTTAATCCAGTTCATCTATTACCTAGCACTGGTTCTGAGCAACCAAGGGCCTAATTTTCACACTGTATCCATTCTCCTATCTGTAGAAACCAATGTAAGCATAGAGGAAAGAGACAGTTACCTATCCATCCTCTTTTCATGGCTTTTTCTGTGACACAGAAAAATCTAAAACTGACAGGAAAGAGCAGTTTGAACAGATGACTTTGTTGCCACGGTAATAAAATCCATGAAACAAAAATAAGCAGACTTCTTGTATGATGTTTAATGTTCATGGCTGACTAACAAAAAAGGTAACATCTTTCTGTAGCAGATAAGGTGCGCATCTTTTGGAATAGCAATTCGCAGTATTTGGGCAGTTTGCAGGGCCTGTACTAGATGAGGTTGGAACCAAGGAGAGGGAAAAGGGATCTTTAATTACCCAAGATGACCAAGCCCAATGAATTTGTATCCCAAACAATTATTTCAAATGTATGTATGTATGTGTGAGTGTGCAGGGAAAGGTGATGCTGTGTTTTTTTCAGAATTTCAGGTAAAATTCAAAAGATTGTGAATTGTGATTGTCACCTGTGATTTCTGAGACATGTCTTAACTCTCCTCAGTAAGGAAGGCTGACCAGCTAGCAAACAGTTTGCAAGCACTCAGTCTCAGCTGGGGTTTTGTTTGTATTATTTTTAACCTCTGCTACCAGTGTATAAAAATATGACTTGAACTTTTGATTAATATGTTTTTTACTGCACCATTAAGATTTTGTAGTTTACTAGCAGCATGGGGAAATTCACAAATACAACATTTTATTCTACTCTCCAAATACAAATAAAGTAGCTTGTGCAGGCATCCTCAAGGACCTGTGTCCTGAAATACATTTATGGAAGTTAATGTTAAAAGGATATTTATGGGAAAATTGAAGTAAATAATTTCAAGGCTCGTATTACCATGGTGCTGGATTGGGGGGGAAAGAATTTATTTTAGTGGAGATAAAATATCACTCCAGCCAGAGAAAGAAGATACTCTAGAGCTCTGGGCTGAACCCACATGCCTTGCCATTGAAATCTCTGTGGTTTGCAGCCTGTCCACTATGGGTCTGTGAGCGAGTTTTCCCCTTGGAACTGAAGTTTTATAAGAGGAATTCACAGCACAGTAAATACTGATGATCTTTCTTAACTCTCATCTGCCTCATTTGTCAAGATGATGAATCTGTATATGCTCAAGGTTCTAAAAGATAATGTGGTTTGTTATTGGCTCTGGTGGGGATTTATTTTTTTTTTTAATACCATGGAATTTTGCTGTTCAGAGTAATTTTATTTGATTATGCTCATTTTTTTGTGTAAACAGTGATCTCTTGCCATTTGGTCACATACACGCTGTTTTGCTAGAGAAGTTGTTCATCAAAGTGTTGACATTTCATTTTAGGACACATTTGGAAAACAGATATTGGTGGTGGTGGTTATTGTTGCTGTTGTTTTGCTTTGACTTGGGAAATGCCATATACTGTATTTGAAAACCCTCTGCTCTCACAGGAGTTTGCCTGAGCTCAAATTCCCAGACTCTTTAGAAGGAAATTAGCCACTTTGCCTGAACCTTTTCTCAAACCAAAATGCTACCTGCCTAATGCAGGCAGAGTTAAAACAAATTAAAGGGACTGCTTCCTCACACAGCATGAAGTCAGCCTGAGGAGTAGTCACAAAATTCATAGATTTGATTTTTGAAAAGGCTGGATAATTTTATGACCAATAATAACATTTTTAGTTATGCATACTAAGTGAGGTATAATTGGATTTCCTGCTTCATAGCATCAGCTACAGGGTCACTACATCACTACAGGGGCTGGGAAGGGATTTATTTACACACACATGCATATGTTCACACCCATGAGCACTTCTCCTGCATGCAGCAGTGAATTTCAGTGATGTGTGGTAGGGAATTTTCTGAATCATCATGCATAAGCCACTAGCTATGAATAGTTAAGGCCACCATCTCCATGTCAACAAGAGCCATGCAGAGAAACTGTAGTAAATGCATGTGGAGCATGCGAAAGCTGTGGCCACTTTGTCCATTTTCCAAATGTCAGCAAGTCTGGACCCAGTTGCAGGAGGAAGAGAATTTGTCTAACCTCAGCTTTTAATATTCAAAAGGCTTCTGGCAATACAAAAAGCAATGCAAACCTCAGTCAGTACCAGTGTGCCAGCTGTTGGCTGCAGACACAGTCACTAAAATGTGATTGAGGGTTTTGGTAGCACATCCTTCACTCTCCCACCATGGTTATTTCAAGAATCAACAGGAATAAAAAAGTGGGAGAGCATAGCATGGTTGAAATTTGTACTTTAAAAGTGCTACTTTTTTTTTTTTTTTTTTTTTTTTTTTTTTTTTTTTTTTTTTTTAGTAATTCTATAGGTGAAAATTAAAAATTGATTTGAAAATTCAGCGTGTAATTGCTGCTGAGAAAGTCCAGGCTATGAGTATGACAAAGTAGCACACTAAGCCTCTTTTTATTCTACTATTTTTCTTAGCATGCTCTATGCTATCTACACTGGAACATGACCCTATGGAAGAATAGGCTAATTAGTAAGGTTATTAAAGTATCATATATCACTATCAGCACTTTCAGCTACCAGAATAGGATCTTGAAACCTTTCCTATCATTGAGACTCACTGTGTAGAATAGGAGAACAGTTCAGCACCAGAAGGAAGCCAATTAAAATCTGTATGTTCAACATGCAGATGCCTAGAGCTTGCCAAAGTCAAGAAATGATGACAGGGACAAGCCTGAGGTCACCACAGTTTGACCCAGTCATTCACAATGCATGTCAGTGAACTCTTCTTTGGAGAGTTATGTTTTAAAAATAAACATATAACACTCCTTCTGTTAAAATGCAAAAGGATAAATTTCATTACTGGACTCTGGTTAAAACCATTCCCCAAGTCTGAGTCATGGACTTAGTTTCATGAGGAGCCAGGGAAGATGCAAATGCACAGGTAACATTGCCACAGCATGGTTAGTGCTCCCTGACTGTGCAGAAAGGAATTAGCTGCTTGTTGCTGAATGGAGACAGAGCACATGCTGGAGGAAGTTTCATTGCTGCTATTAATTGAATCACTGAGAAGGAGTCCTCAATTCTGTTGCCAGGAATACATCTTCTAAATAGAAAATAATGAAACAGCCAGCAGCAGATCCAAGTACTCCAGCTTGAGCCTTAAGTTTCTATGGCCTCACCCAGTTTGATTGAGTTTATCTCCAATTCCTGTTTCATTTACTTTAGAACTAATAAAGAAAGATGTGAACTGCAGTTCGTACCTCTGCCAAATTAGCCTCTTGCCTTTCACCTCATCCCTAGTCAGCCTGCCTACACGGTGTTGTAAAATGGGATTGTAGGTAGCATAGTCATAACTGGAAAACTACAGCTAGAAACATCCCCTTTAGTTACAGTCTATCCCTCTTACACAGTGGGCAATTTGTTCAGAACTTTACAATAAACACTAACTACACCAGGAAGCTCAAAGCAGTAAGATACGTGTGATCTTAGATACACATGGCCTTACTTAACAATATTAAAGAATCACAGAATCACACAATGGTAAGGTTGGAAGAGACCACAGTTGGTCATCTGGTCCAACCTTATGCAAATGTAAATTATAAAATAGATCATGCAGGTGATATTTAAATTTTCTGAAGAGTTGTACAAAAGAAAAAGGCAGAAGTATAATTATAGGAGACCCAAAGAGAATTTTATTATATTGATGAAAAGCAACACTCATAGACTTGACATAAAGAATTATTTGACTGTACATGATAAAACTGTTAAAAGTATGTTAAATGGAAAGAAGTAGGTCAGCATATTATTATAGCAAGAGAATAGTAGGTGAGTCCAGAGGGCAGAGGGGAAAAAATCTGTGTAATTTTATCTGGGCAAATTTCTGACTAGTCACATTGAGAGTATTGGAGGGTCAAGGGAAAAGCCCTCCTGGTTTTGTAAAAGGATAAGGCAAAATTGGTCAATGTGTAGGTATTGTTCCTCAGAGTAGAAGTCACCTCAGACAGCATGAAAAAATAAGGGTATTTGTAGGATAATCCAGAGAAAATTACATGAGTAGTGGATAGAAAATTTAATTTATACAGAGACAGCAATTTTCTTCCTTTTGTAGGATTCTGCATCAGGATGCGTGTTGAGGAAAGCCATCACCATAGTCAAAAACCCAAACAGATTGGAAAATATGTTAAGAGAATCACTGTGAGAAGAAAAAAGGTTTAGATGGCATTCTTTTATGATAGAAGTACAAGGAATTGTATTGTGTATTTCAGACTGCAGGATCTGAATTCTGTTGAATTCTATTCTGTGTAATCTAGGACTCTCTATTTTGCTTAGAAAATTGGGCCTCCAAATTCAATGTGCTGTTTTCCCTAATTATTACTGAGAACCAAAGATAAAGCAGAGGATCTGGAATGGTATTATGCAGATTCAAACAAGCCCATGAGTTTTCATTCTGTTTTAATTTCTGGAAAGACATTATTTAAATAGGAAGGATGGGAGTGAAAAAAACCAACAACATGGAGAAGGTGACATAATAATCTAATTACATTATGTTCCTTCAGTTACAGCTATATACTAGTTTTTGCCATCCAATATTTTCATTTATGGGCACTATCAACAGGGAAACGGGTTGTGTATGTGTTTTTACAGAATGCCCTTGTAGCAGTGTCATTTTCTGTGTACTGGTGGGCCAGAAATGATGACAAATGTGTTATGGAAAGGTTCTGCAACTCATCACAAAGGAAGGAGGAATTGTGCTTCTTTTGGAGACTTTCCTGAACAATTTTTTTTTTCCTTCCTTCTTTGCTATGTTGTTTTTGCACTCCAAACCAAAGGTCATTTCAAGTAAAAAATATGAGTTTGTTCTTTGTGTATGGAAAGCATAATTAAATTACTGATACTTTAAAAGATTGAGTTTATATCCTGTTAAGCAGATTTTTATTCGTATTGATGAATTCATTTGACATCTGTTTACTACCTAAAATATTGCTGCTATCGTCTAATGACCAGACATTCTGGCTCCATTCACCAGCAGTGTCATTCAATAGCTGCTCTTTAGCACTAAATGTTGCATTGCACAAAACGATGGAGTATTGTGAATTTAGTATATTTTAATTATTTTTCTAATGTTGAGATTAACCATTATGAAGCAGGTGTTCTAGTAAGAGTCACCAGTGCATTGTCTACAAAGCAATTTTACTAAAACAGAAATGTTTGTGTCTGAAGTGTTTAAAAGCTTTAAAATTCATGTAGGGATAGTATCCTCTGCTCAGTCACTTCTGTTGAATATGAATGCATGCAGATTTTCATTCCCACGCACACAAGAATGTTTCAAGAGATGAGAGTGTTCCTTAGGTTTTTCCATTTCATTTGCAAACCCTCTACTTTAGCATTCTCTCTATCATTGCTGAATGCAAAAAAAAAAGAATAATAATAATAAAAAAAAAATCTTATAAATCAATGGAAACATTGCCAGGTCTTGGACAGGCATAAAACACCACATCTTGCTGGACGCTACGTTATTTTTATGAGTTGTTGAGTCCATTCACTATGCACCGATTCCACAGTAAATTGGAATGCAAATAAACTTGCAGTTTTACATTAAGGATAAAGATGCTCAACAGAACTAACAGCATGAGGTACACTGAGTTATTCACTAAGTAGTACTCTTTGCTTTGGGTGATCTAGTCTTTCTTCACATGAGTGTGAGAACATTCCCCTTGGCCTTTTGCTCAGAAATGAATGACATTATCTTTCATAGAAGAAGGAAGTAAAATCACAACACCCCTATCTTTGAATCAAGGTTAAAGGCCTTTCTCTTTTAATGTGCATGTGCATAGTGGAGTGTTGGGTTGAAGGGAAGAAGGAACATGGGCAGCGTGGGAAAGTGGGTGGTGAAACTCAGATAAAGATGCTCTCAGAGAGCTGTGGGAAAAGACAAGAGGCCTGAGGAGTGACAGAAGGCTTGTTTGCATATGCCCTTGTGTTAGGTAAGTGGTTTCTAAGATTTAGCTTCAGCATTGACATCACCAAATATAGGTAGACCATGAGACATGGCACCTCCATGCACAATTATTGTGATGAGAAAAGGACAGCAAACTAGGTACTAATAGCCATTTGTTATAAATCAAATGGTAACTTTAAGGTAAATTATATAAATTGTTGGAGGAAACAGGAGTCAAGTACTTTTAAAATTAATTTCCTTGGGATTACCTTATCAAAGAAAACCAGAATTCTGAAAGGTTTAAGGATATTTGGTGAGAATGTATAGCTAGGCTCTAAAAATCAAACTTGGATACTGAATATAAGTGGACTGGCTTTCAGAAAGGCAAAGCTGCCAGTGGTTCCCTTTGTCTTCCTTCAGTGGCAGGTGATGTCTTTCTGCTTTATGTTT
This sequence comes from Margarornis squamiger, assembly GCA_035222235.1. Lineage (NCBI taxonomy): Eukaryota > Metazoa > Chordata > Aves > Passeriformes > Furnariidae > Margarornis > Margarornis squamiger. Next base: position 39,566,746 of record JAWWTY010000001.1, read on the forward strand.
TTAATAGGGTTAGCTGATACAGCATAAAAAAAATGCACTTCTGAAAAAATCTAACTTAATTTATTGCATCTTTATTACAGTATTTAATTTGACCTACAGCTTGAGAGGGGATACTATGTTCCATTATCTGTCCTTCATCTAAATTTTGTTTCTAAAACTAAACGTGGGAAAGATACTGAAGGAAAACTAATGGTGGTTATGCTAGTGAGGATCTAGGAAATATTTACTTAACCAAATGTGGGCAATTACCATGTCAGTTTTGATATTTCACCACAACACCTATAGTAATTTGAAAAGGAATGCAGTCCATTCTAGATGTAATATGTACATTTTTTTCTACTGGTGTTTCCCTTTAATACTTCATATCTATATATGTATATATATATATAGAGACAAGCACCACATCTATATGTACTTTGCAGCTATCTCCATCAGCCCACTTTTTCGATCCCACCTTCAGAAAGACCTCATACTTCATGTTAATTATTAATTAATTAAGAATAGAATTTATACTTGTATAGCAGATCATTTAGCAGATTTACAGATCATTTATTGTCAGTCTGACCTCAGTTCTGGGGAAGGTCATGGAGCAGATCATCTTGAGTGCAGTCACATGGCACATGCAGGATAACCAGAGGATCAGGCCCAGCCAGCATGAGTTTATGAAAGGCAGGTCCTGTTTGACTGACCAAATCTCCTTCTATGACAAGGTGGCCTGCTTCGTGGATGAAGGTAAGGCTCTGGATGTAGTCTTCCTGGACATTAGTAAAGCCTTTGACACCAGCTCCTACCTGTTCTCCCGGAGAAACTGGCTGCTCATGGTTTGGATGGGTGTACTCTTTGTTGGGTAAAAAGCTGGATGGACAGCCAGGCCCTGAGAGTGATGGTAATGGACTTAAATTCAGCTGGTGGCCAGTCACAAGTTGTGTTCCCCAGGGCTCAGTATTGGGATCAGTCATATTTATTATCTTTATTGACAACTGGAATGAGGGAATCAAATACACACTTAGTTTGTAAATGACACCAAGCTGGGCAGGGGTGTCAATCTACTGGTGGACAGGAAGGCTCTACTGAGGGATCTGGATAGACTGGATTGGTGGGCCAAGGCAAATTGTAGGAGGTTCAATAAGGCCAACTGGTGGGTCCTGCGCTTGGGTCACAACAACCCCAGGCAGCACTACAGGCTTGGGGAGGAGTGGCTGGAAAGTGGCCCAGCAGGAAAGCAGCTGGGGGTGTTGGTCAGCAGTGGTGAACATGAACCAGCAGTGTGCCTAGGTGGCCAAGAAGACCAATGGCATTGTGGCTGCTATCAGAAATGTGGTGGTCAGTGGGACCAGGGCAGTGATTGTCCCTGTGCTTGGCACTGGTGAGGCCGCACCTCGAATCCTGTTTTCAGTTTTGGGTCCCTCACAACAAGAACAGTGAGATGCTGGAGTGTGTCCAGAGAAGGCCAGCAGAACGGGGGAAGGGTCTGGAGCGTGAGTCTGATGAGGAGCAGATGAGGGAGCTGGGGGTGTTCAGCCTGGAGAAAGGGAGGCTGAGGGGAGAAATCGCTCTGTACAACTACTTGAAAAGGAGGTTGTAGACAGCTGGGAGTCAGCCTCTTCTTCCAGGTAACAAGTGGTAGGACAATAGAAAAAGGCTTCAAGTTGACCAGAGGAAATTTAGATTGGGTATTAGGAAAAATTTCTTCACTGAAAGGATTATCAAACATTGGAACGGGCTGTCCAGGGAAGTGGTGGAGTGACCATCCTGGAAGCATTTAAAAGATGTATAGGTGTGGTTCTCAAGAACATGATTTTTGTTGGACTTGACAGTGCTGGGATAACAGTTGGATTGAAGGTCTTGGGGCCTTTTCCAACCTAATCAATTCTGTGATTCTATGATCTGTGGAAAGCAATTGTACAGGTCTTTTCACTATTTATCCTCATTTTCTAGGAGGTTTTGCTGACAAAGAAAAATACATGACATGCTTTGCTCTAAGGTCAGAATAAATGTTTTTTGAGGAATTCTGTGGCCATTCCTTTTATTCTCAAACAGAGAATTTTTTAAATTACAGATTAATTACAATGGAAACATGGTAGCAAAAGAAGAAGGAACACAGCACACAGACCAAGGAGAGGCTGAGTCTGCAAGACCGTCACTGTGGGAATTTGTAAAGCCTTTGAACCTTAGTCTCACTGCCTGTGAAACAGATATGATTGTTATCCATCTTTAAAATCTCCAGTGACTACCGAAAGGAAAGTTTGCTTTACTGAGCCTAAGCTGGTGATGTTCAAATGCAGGTAGAGTCACACTGCATAGAGAAGCATTGCCTGCTTTCTCAGCCAAGCCTAGTGAGATGCACACTAAGATGGACACCATGAACTCAGTAGAAATACTCCCAATGTGTTAATTAGGCTTTAATTCCAAATAGTAATGCTGAATATTAGCATGGGCTGCATTGCTAACATTGACAGTAATGCTGCTTTCTATTCATGAATTCATTTTGAGTGTTGCTTTGTTTGTCAAGGCAGTGCAGTGTTCTGTTTACAGATCAATTTTCTCAAAAGCGGTAAAAAGTGTTTCACAAAAAGCAAGAATGTTCTGGTTAAAGGTATTTTTCAATATGTTCACTGTATTTCTTTTGAAACTTTATTCCATGGATTTCTGTGTTGACTCTAAAAGGGTTGAATTCACTATTTGAAATTAAAATATGACTGTTTCTTTTTTTTTTCTGTCCTGTTGTAGTTGATTCTGTATTTTACATTTTCAAGTGAATACTTCAACACTGTAAATCTTCCTAATTGAAATCTCATGTGTTCTGAGATATTTGCAGAGAAAATACCCCTGCAAGCAAACAAAAGGCAAATGAAAGATTTCATGTCCTACTAAATGAAGTGAAAACATTTTTTTTCACTTTAAAAATATTTTCTTTAGCTTTCATTAATAAGTACCAAGGGATTTATTACTTAAATGTAAATTTAAAGGTTTAGGAAAAGAAAATATCACCGTTAAGTATTCAGATTAACAGATCTTCATTCCTAGTTTACTTGTCATATGCAGTTGAGCTAAATCAGCATTGTATTTAAGATTTTAGATTTAGATTTTTAAAAGGTGTGTTTAGGAAGTTCTGTACATGTGTGTGTGTATGCATATTTACACACATAGTGATTTAATATAAGTACACATGTAAAAACCTACTCTTTGTTTTTGCTTATAATGGCAAACTCATGAATGACACAGGAACGAGCTGCCATATCTATAATTCAGAAGTGTAATAAAATCATGCATGTAAAGTAATGCTCAGAATAACTCCCTTCAAGTCTTTCATTTTGCCCAAAGCATTTTGCAGTCAATGAACAGCTACAGCTTGTACTTCCTAAAATGTCAGACTGTTTATACTGGTTCAGAGATTGAATGGGATATGACCTAAACTACAAGAGGGACCAGATGCTGCAGGGTGTTCCACATATATAACTTCTATTGTAGTCATATGTATTTAGCTAACTCTGGATTTCAGTATCATGACTATGGGTCTGATATTTTTCCAAAACCCCTAATCCAGTGTCTCAGTCATCTGGAGTAAGTCTTCCACTAATTCAGAATTTCATATTGATGTTAAATCTAGCACAATCTTGACCACCAAACATTATTTTTGCAGCTTTATAGCATCTCTTGTTTCTTCCAACACCTTAATAAATCACAATTTCAAATACATTTTCTCAGGCTTTGAACTGAGAAACAAGTTATTGTATCTTGAAAATATTTTGCATCACAGTAAACTGTTTGAGTGTTCTTTCATTATTTCTCTCTGTTGACTGAAGAAGTAAGCATCACATTTCTCAAACGGTAATATAAAAGCTTTGAAGTCTTTTATTAGAACAACTTCTTTAATGAGAGAGCATAAAGTTGCTCATGCTCAGAAACATCTTTCCCTTTGTTAAATAATCAGCTATTTTCATTACTTCCGTAATATACCAGTGCCTTTTTAGCTACTGAGAGTTTTCAGACTGCAGTACAATTTGCCTTTCAAAATGTTCCATTTCTATGAAACATGCATTATTTGCCTTTAAAAAGAGGAAAAGAGATGATCGCATATCTTACACAAAAAATATGAAAATAATCATGCTTAAAATATTTAACAAAAATTGCTTTAATAGATAAATATTTCTGGGAGTTCAGCAATACAGAATCCTAAAAGAGATAAATACACATACATTCAGGAATTAATTAATTACTTTTTCTTATAAGACTCTGTGAATTCTGTAGCCTAACATAATTCAAATAGAGAATAGTAATTAAGAGAGCCAATTAAAGAAATTACTATGAAAATACATATATAATATGCAAAAAATCCTTCTTTTGTCACAAACTGGACAACAAAGCCCACCTCGGCTGACTTTCAGCTAAGGACCCAAATACTAGAAAGGTAAACCCTGCCAACAATTTTGAAAAATACTAAGAGTTTGTAATTCACAAGTCTTCATCTGTGTACATTTCTCTCCACTTGTGTTGCTTTTTCATCACTGCAGCCATATACAGGATCAAATGAATGCCACCAATTGTTCAATAATAGTAGTTTGCCTTTAAAAGCTCTAATACATCTTGCTATAATCTAACTGTAGTATTTATAGATATATTTGATTATTGCAATTGTTGATAAAATACAAGGCAAGTAACATTTGAGGAACGTCTTTTCTTTGAACATATTTTTTGTTTTTTTAAAGTACTGTCTGTGCATCTGTTAGGTAATTGTGACCCTAAGATTAGCTCAGTTGGCTAGAGCATGGTGCCAATAACACTAAAATCACAAGTTTGATCCCTGTACAGGACATTCACTATAAGGCCTCGATGATCCTTGTCGGTCCCTTCCAACTCAGAACATTCGGTGATTCTGTGATAGCCATCTTCAACTGAGACTCTTTCTATTTCAAATGTTTAGCTCAGTGTTTTCAAACAGTTCCTGTTAGCCCCCTCCCCTTGAATCTGAGACAACACCGCACACTAGAAAATAACATCAGGCAGATGATGATTCCCTTTCTAGATGGGTTTTCTTCTTCTGGTAGGTTATTTGCAATGGCTGCTCTGCTTACAACTGAACTGGTAAGACTCCAAAGACCAAAAACCAGATCTTGACTTTTCTGAAGGATAAAGATACTCAAATTTTTCCTATACAAAGAAGTAGCAGTGATGACATGTATGTTCAAGGATATTTATTGAGTTACGTTACAGAGCAGGCAAAATGAGTCCTATTTTCCCTCAAATGCTGAGGGCAGTGCTGAACAAATGGTACAAATGAAACTAGTAATGAGTGAAATCATTACATTTAAAATTAGATTGTTGGTGCTTAAAGTTCTTTTCCTCAGTTTCTCCCAACTGGCTTTTTTTCTGATCAGTTTTAGATGACAAATACACTCTTTTAAAGTCTTTTAATTGGCACGGTGATGTGTCTGCAAGAAAAGTGACTCAGGTAATTTAAATGTTTCCTTATATCTTGACAGATATGTGCTTATTGTAATTGCTTATTTTGTGTCCTGTACATGGAAAGACTGAATCTCAGAAATAAAGCACTGCATAATGAATTAACTCCAGTGATAACTACCCTTTTTATTATACAGCAGAGTAAACAGCCATTAATTTAAAACACGTAAATTGGAAATCTGAGAACCATATCACTAGCTGTAGTGGGAGATATTCCTACAGAGCATGATTGCTTCTATAATTCTTGAATATATAAGAATTGCTGTGAAGCAGAACAGTCGGATATTCCCATTAAGAGGCATCAACTACTACCTCATTAAAGGAGAAAAGAATCTGTGGTCATGGGAAGAATCTACAAGTCATTTTATTTCTAAATTAGCACAAAAATAGTTTTAATATAATGGGAATAAAGATAAAGGTTTGAAAGTCTATTGCTTCCTATGAAGAAAGAGCGCATTCAGAATACTTTTGAAGGGTTGAAATATTATGATAAACCCCTCTATAGCTTACAGACAGTTGCAACTGGCCTCTGAAAAGTGGACATGGTTTTAATTGAAGGTACATTTTTAAGAAAGGAAAGAAAAAATCAAAAAAAAAAAAAAAGAAACCTGATTGAGTATGTCATAAAAGGATATATGCAGTGAAAGTTATTATGCATTTAAAGTGATATCATTCCTGTTTTTCAGTTCTTCTGGGTTATTCTAGAGCTTATGCTTCCGTTATCAGTAGCTACCAGTGGGTGTTTTAACATTAGATGTTAATTGGCTGAACATAGAGGAATTCCAGGGAGCACAACTGTAAAATCGCCTTTCTTAAACTGTCTTCAGAGCAGTTGCCCACTGTCAGGGTTCTGATCTGTTCTCTGGAGATGTCTGGGGTGCTTCTTTCACTCAGCTACCCTACGTATAGATTTTAGCATCCTGATTTAAGAAGTCGGGATTGCACAATGGGAAAGAAACATCTCCCTTTTAGATACCAGGAAATCTAACTTAGGCAGTGTGTGTATGATTCTGAAAAACATCATGTATAGGTTTCATTATTTTTTAGAAAGGCAGAACAGTTTCAAAGATTTGCTAAGTAAGATTTTTTCCCTTTGCAAAACTACAGCTTTAGAAAACTCCTTCCATATCACTGGGAAATATTTTATTTAATTTTTTTCCCTTAAGTTTGTGAGCATCTATCACTACAGAATATATACTAGTAAGACAAAATAAAGCAAATGCACTTATGTAGCCTATGTACTATGCAGAAAAAGTGACTTAAGTTTTACTCTAGCATTTGAATATCCTGAAAAAAAGATAATGACATTTGATGGGACATCATATTAGGCAAGCTCTTTGATCAGTCAGTTTTGTTAGTGTAAAGTGACAGCTTGTATTTGCACAGTGAAGGATGCAGCTTCAGTCTTGGAGTAGCTGTGTTGCCTCTTCTGGTTTTTCTCTTACTCTACCCCTTCAGTATGCAGTACAGTGCATTAATTTAAATTCAGTATTTGGTAATGGCCAGAATATAACAGAGGTTCAGTGAAGCTCATTATCAGAGGCTCAAGGATGCACAGAATCCCCTGCTAACTCCTTACTTTTCCAGTCCCAGGTCCTGAGTGGGCCCTGTCCTGAAGATCTGTCTGTCCCAGCTCATTGTTAAGGCCTGAGCAATTCGTGCCCTAAAGCTCTCTCCTTTCAAATTTACTGCTAGAGTCTGAACGTTTTTTGCCCTCGAGCTCTATTCTTTCAGATTGATCATCAGGGTTTGAATGATTGTTGCCTCTGGGTTGTCTCTTTTCAGTTTCACTTTCTGAGTTGGAGCTCTTGCTGCCCTCAGATTTTCACCTTTCAGTCTCAGTATTTGGGTTTAAAGACCCACTGGTTATAAAAGACTTTCCATTTTAATATTTTCTTGTGTTATGCTTCAGTTAGATGTAGTTGCATTGCTCTTACTGATGATGCCTTCCTTTTTACGTTTCTCAATATCCACTGAGTTGGTTTCCACAAGATTTTCACTTCTACTCTCACTGTTTGTTGCAATATGGCAAGAATCTTCATTGACTATTTATTTAAGTATTTCTTTAAATCACTAAAAATTCTGCTTGTATTTGAACATGAAAACTGTCATGGTATGCTTTCCCTTTCATGAAGAAACATGTGTACTTACACGTTTTAGAATGCCACATCAAGCTTCATAGGATTTGTTCATCTCTTTATGTAATCATACATTCTCATTCTTTGTGGAGACTTCAGTTTCTGAAAAGAAGTTTTCATTACTGAACTTTACATAACAGCATTGTAGTATTACACCTAAAAGTGCCTCTGCATTGTCAAACATTGATAGCACATGTGCAAATGTTTGGAATGCTGCCTTTATAGTTTACATGCAGTGCCACACAACACTGCTTACTTCTCATAGGTTGCTTTCAGTGAGCTTGACTAGCTTAACCCTATAGATGTTCAAAAAAGAGTTTATTTTGTCCAGTGGCTCCTTGTCCTTCAACATTTCTTGTATTCTGTACTCCTGTCAAGGCCAAATTATATGCTGCAGCTTTGGAGCAAGAAGAAAATGAGGTAAGACTTCACAGAATCACAGAGAGTCTAATCAGGGAAGGTGTCTCTGGATATCACCCAGTCCAACTTCCTTCTCAGAGCAGAATCACTTACAGCAGGATTCCCAACTGTGTCCAATTGTGTTTTGAATATCTCCACGGATGAGGGCTCCACAGCCCCTTTATGAAACTTATTTTGGTGTTTGATTACCATCACAGTAAAAAAAAAAAAAAAAAAAAAAAAGGTGAGTTTTTTAGGTTTAAATTCAGTTTGTTGTATTTCAATTTGTGCCCATTGTCTTTCATCCTTTCACTGGGCTTTATAACATATTTGTGTGTTCAAAACACAGGCAAATTGCATCTTCTATCTTCCCTTGAAACATGCAGAGAGAGTGCAAATTATATATTGTGCTTATGTCTTTCCTCGTTAAAGATGCACAAGCTCAATGTTAAACCAGATCAAAACACTATCTTGGAGATAAACTAGTGTAAAAGTGAATATTGACACACACAGCCTGTTCAGAAGAAGTTTTTTATCTGTTTCTCCCCAAAAGTAATGTATGTGTCTGAATGCTTGAAGTTCAAATTGCAAAGATTCCCTCATCAAAGAGTTGGTATTTAGACTCTTAAATGTAGGTATCTAACATCAGAGGCTATTTAACTCAGGCCCTATGTGTTGGAACTATCAACAGCAGTTATAAAAAGCTCACTGGAACAGTAGAGTGAGTTTCAGTAAGACAAAGGTTTCAATGGGCCAGATTAATCAAGTCAGTAAGGATGTTAATAGGATTCTAAACTGATTTACATTTACTTATCACTTGCATAACTTTGTTTTTTCAAGCTGACGTTCAGTAGCTGTAAGGACTGCATGGGGCCAGCACAGGAGGATCAGGATGCAGGGCATGGTCCAGAACATGATCCAGAGCATGACTCTTGATTATTATTCAGAAAGGATATGTCAATATTGTGTGTGCCAAACACGCAAGGGCTTCTGGACTGTTGCTTTTAAGACTGTTTTTTAAAACTTTAGTGATACCTTCCTGCAGAAGTCAGTTTCTAGTGTGTACTTAACCATGTCCAGAATGCATTTTTTTCCATTCTTCTCTACATTTTTGGCATGGTAGCAAGTTTAAATCTAGTACTGCATTCACATCTACCTTACAATAAAGAGAAAGCTTGTTTTTTTGAGTGTTTAAGATCACTTGCAACAGTCCCTTGTAGTACTAATGATTAATTGCAGTCCGTTGTTTTTGTTTCCCTTTGTTATAGTCACTTCTTCATACTTTCATAGAAGTAAGAAAGAGCCAGGCTTTTAACATCCTGATCTGCTTAACAAACAAACAAATAAATAAACAAACTTTATGCTTACTAGATTTATTATTTATATTTACTGTATTATTTATATTTGCTGTAGGTAGTTTAACAGGGTTGTGGGATACGGACATTGAAGAACCTGAATTTTGACAAATAAGTAGTTACCAGACAGTAAGTAGTTATTATACATCCTGTGTTTCACAGCAGGTTTCCATGGAAATACGATTTGTATTGCCCATTAAAAGTTCAGTGTCGCTGCTCTCTTATTAAGGTAAGCTACGTCACATTACATCACATATTGTGTGTGATGCTGTAGGAAAGGAAAGACTCCTGGGAAGAAACACTGGGTAGCTGAAAGCACAGTTATTTATTACCTTTCTAATCTGTAAAAGTATCTTTTCATTCTCAAAAATGGAATTTAGACTCCAAATCATGTATGCGTAGAAGGAAATCCCAAGGTCTTGTTTATCCTCATTTTCAGTAGAAGTGAGTGATGCTAAACCACAGGGGTAAAAACCCCAAACTTGAGGTATTCCTAAAATGAGTAAATAAGTTTTTTTGCTGACGTATATTAAGCATATGATGTGATTTTCCTGATTTAGTACACAGCAAAATGCAAAGGTCATTTCTTGCAAAAATATGTTGTGTGAGAAATCTTGTGCAACAAAGTCATATGAATCACTTCCAAATTTAAATATGACTGCTCTTTTGAACAATTACTAATCCCATTTAGAACAGTTAGTGTGCATTCAACAGCATAATGCTACTAGTATATGAAAAGATAAATGTGAAAAGACTTTTTTTATTTGTTTCATAGGTAAGCTAATTTTACAAAAAAATATTTGTAAAAGGAGTATATCTCAAATGCTAATAGGTCTCTGAAAATTGTATTCTGTCTTGTTCAGGATCTGCAATATGAGAATTCCATATGTTTAACCTTTCTTTTTTTTTTTCCTCCCCACAGCAGGTTATCTGTTAGGTTTATGCATGTTGGATTAGGTTGTGTTTTTACAGGCCACTCTTTTATTATATTCTTTGGAAATATCTAACTGACTGATGCCTTCAGGCTTTGACCTCTCATTGAAAGCTCAGACCATTGTGCTTTATTTGTGGTGTTTTCTGATTTGCAGGTAGTTAGGGTTGTCCTGATGATCTCCATTCTGTCTTTTTATCCAAGCTTTTGAATTCAAACTCCTCTTAACTGACTTTTATTTTATATCCAGTCCTTACTAATAAAAAAAATAAAAAAAAAATATTACTTTGAAATATTTTCTTCGACTCATGGTAAATTTTGAGCATCTGATATGGATTATCAGTGAACCTCTCTTTATCTATTTGGCATGTTTGAGGAATGATATTCTCCAATTTAGTACTACCGATAAAACCTGTGCTACTCCCTCTCCTCCCTGGCCCCAGTTGGAGGCAAAAAAAAGGCAAAGATCTGGGCTGAGATAAGAACAAGTTGCTGGAAACAGCAACCAAGGTAAGAAAACAAACAGTAACAGCAACAATATTAATAACAAAAGGCATAAGAAAAAAAGACATTATTTACAAGGAAAGGCCCCTACAATAAACAAATTCTGGGTGGCTCCCTCTGCCAGGTTTTCTCCACCAGAAGGAACCCCTTCTCCTGATAAGAGAGAGAGAGAGAGTTCCCTTCCCAGCCTCTAACAATGACAGGGAGGTCATAGAGAATAATGTCTTCGGCCTGCCCCTTCTGGCTACTGCAAAAAATTAACCCTGTCCTGACTGAAGGCAGGATACTATCACAGAGCAGATACAATGGACTGATCTACTCTGACATAATATACTTCTGTTTACAACGAAGATCAGATTTGACTATTTCTTCCTATTATACTGGGGAAATACTATGTTAGGACACCAGATTGAAAATTATTTTGAGTTACTGGCTCAAGAGAAGTACTCCTTTGTGTTATAATGCAACTGTCTTATTTTATGGACAGGTCTTTATTTAATGAAAACCAACAAAACTCTACTGAAGACAATTAAAATAAATTTTGATAACAATTGGACAGCAAATTTTTCCACACCTGCCTTTCTTTAATGAATAAGAAAGAGCAGTTGGATAAAGGCACTACTGAAGAAATTTGTCATAGACTAAACACAAAATCTGAGTAATCAAATAAAAGAAAAACGAATTTAAACCTCATTCTTACTAATGTACTTCACTACTGCTAGATCCACTACTAAAATTCATGCATATGACTACAGAGAAATTAATTTGTATGGAAGCAATACATATGGATTTTAACCCGTCAGATTTCATTTAGAGCATGTTACTATTTGTTTATTTTTATAGTTGGAGCTACAATGGTGATACAGTCTTTAATATCTTGTTGCTATTTAGACATGGTGCCCTTAAGGGTGCCCTGTTATGAAATAGGATGAGATTCAATGTGTGGAGCAATGAGGTGATGTTCTTAATATACATTGCTTCACTAAGGATTCTGCAAAGTAGTTGTTTTCTTGGTGCATAAACTTACAGATGAAAATCAAAGCCAGTCAATAGCAACAATGTACTCTCTTGTAATCTATTATTTACTGTTACTTTACACTTCTGAAAAATGATCCTTTTGATGCTTTTTATCATTTAGTTTCATTCTTAAAGTAGAACAAATTTGAAAATGCTGCCTTTGTAAACTACTTTGAATCACGTGGGTATGTTCATCTGTTCAGTGATGAATTACAAAATCTGACAGTCTTTCTTACACGTTTCGGGGGAAATACTTGTAAGTTTTGTCTAGCACCAATCCAAACTAAGACTTTATATATTACTGCTGGGTAATTGGTGTTCATTGCTTTTGAAGCAGAGTATAATGCAACTGATAAAGGAAAGATGTTAAAGCTTATGCTTACATCATGAATGTGTCTGACCCAGATAACTTTGGCGAATTTGAGCTCAAACAGGTACATGGCTACACAAACCAGTACATATATAAGTGGATATTTTATATGTATCTCAGAGATCAAATCTTTCTCTTTTTTTCTTTCCTTTTTTTTTTTTTAAATTTTCTTTTCAGGAGTGCCTTATAATTTCACTCCATTCTTCTCAAATAGCTGAGGCTTTACACTTTTAAATTTAATTTAAATTATAATAGAACACAGCCTATGCATTCAGAAACAGGATGGTATATTTACTTCTGCACCATCTCTTGGTAGAAAAATCAATTTTATTTTCCACAGAAGTGACCTTTCTTAAGGAATAGGCACTGGAACAAAACATAGACTCTTCTCTAGCCAAAGGGAGCTGGAGTGAAAAGTAGAAGATTTGGGTTACAGCTGGCACAGTCACTGAGATCTGGGTGTGACATTCTGCACTGTAAGTGATATAAGAGCTTCTGCATTGTAGGTGATATAAAAAATAAATACATTCTTTTTTCAATATATTTTAAGAAAACAGCATTTTTTTTTCCAAAGGTTTAGTACAACACAATCCCTGTGTGTTACATTTGCAAGTGCTATCTCTGATGATAAAGTAATAGAAAACTGAGGGAAAGACAAGTCCTGAATTAAAAGATCATTTAGTTCTGGCCCTTTATTGCATGAGATCAAAATGTAAAGCTCAAGTGATAAATGCATGGATTAAAAACTAGTTGGTCTACTTTGTTTCAAAGTGGAATTGATTTCTCCCCATAGCACATCTGTTGTGTCCTACAGTCTTTAGAACAATAAGAACAGATAAATCTAAAGAAATTGGTAGTATGACACTTTTTTACCACGTAGTCTTGTTAAACTTAAAATTATCAGGAAGTACATGCATATATGGTAAGAGCAGGAATGAACTGGCATTGAGCTAAGCTACTGAGTAGACCATTCCCCTTTTGACCTCATCAGCAGACTGTGGTATGGGAGGCAAGGATTTTCATTGTGTCCACTAGGCTGAACTGATTCTCTCAATTCTGTGCAGAGTGAACACTGCCATCCTCGGAGGGCAGATTTGCAACAGTCTGTGTATTAAATAGCACAGAAATGCTTCTCTCTTTTTGATAAAGTGTCTAAAATTTCCTTCCACTGCCATATCTTCATCATCTGAAAAACAGACCATTCTTTTTCTGTCTTTTAACTCCTTCTACCATAGCATTTTATGTTGTAATGGCTTTGAGAGAAAAGCTTTGCCTCGTTAATTTCACTACACTGTAATTTATCCTTTGAGGTGATGTTCCCTATAAAATTAAAACCTTTACTGAACTAGGAAAGAAAAATGCTTATCCTCTGAAAATACTGAGGATTAAAGAAACCATTTGAGTGCCAACCTGAAATGATTATTCATAACAAAAGGCTTGAAGAAAAATAAGGTGGGTGAAAGAATCAGAATTTCAACACATATTTTTCATTCAACTTTAATAGAAATTGTAACAATCTTTTAGAATGTGCTTTACTAAACATGGGTTTTGAAACAACCCACATTCTGAACCAAGAAAACACAGTATTATCATAAAATTATAAAAATACCCTTCTTGGACAGTTAGGTTTTTTTACAATTAATTTTTCAAGTCAGTTTATTAACGCTTCATCACAAAAGTTTGTTGTTTTGGTTTGGTTTGGTTTTTTTTTTCCATAATTAAGTGGTTTTCAGGAAACAAATAATTAAATTTTAAATTGCAAGAGTGATAAAATAGTTGACCGTAGTAGGATTGCCTAGGATTTGCGTGTCACTGGATATTGATGTTGACTGGCATAATGACCTTTTGATGGATGATCCTGCCTATCTAACTATGACGTGTCATCCAAAAATTCCCTTTCTATGTCTGAATTCATGATCTTTTATCTGTAAAAGTGACAGAAGCACTACTTTTTTCCTCTTATTCTAGTCAAACTTCTTCTTCATGAAAAAACACTTCCATGTTCTCCTTCACCAAATATAACATAATAGAAAACTTACTGTTCAAAAATATGATTCTTGGTAATGTCATACTGAAATGCGAACACCCCAAAACTATCTGCTTTAAGTAGATATCCCTTCAGGTATTTAGAGTTAACTTCTGACAGTTCTGGGTTATGAATAATTCACATTCCTATCAACATCTCCAGTAACACATCTATAAACTGAAGAGATTTAGTTTAAGTTCTCCTAACTTTCCTGAAAATCCTTCCTTCTCTGTGGCAGTTGGGCAATTTCTAAAATATGTATATAGTTGCATACTTTTGTTACTTACATGTATGCATATATATTTATAATTTAAAAAAAATAAAATGGTTGTCTTTACCAGATGGTGCCGCTGAGAATATTTGTACAACATTCTTGAAATGATGTGCATATTTTAAAATGTTAACATTCATTCTTTGTAGACTAGAAATAAAGAAAAAAAAAACAAAAAAGAAAGATTTAACTACACATCTCCTATGATACAAGTTTTCAGTGAAACATCAGCAACTTTTCAATGCCCGTTAATACAGCTGGAAGGGAAACATAGAATAAACTATCATATAGACTGTTGCAGTCTTAGTAAGTCAAGCAGCATAACAACAACAACAACAAAAGATTTAAGATCTGGCATAAGGAACATTAATACTGGTATTTATTTTGCATTTTATACAATCAATTTTGTTAATTATGTACTTGCTATAGCTAAACCTAAAACTTTTCCTTATGCCACAATTGTCTGGTTTAGATACCACAAGAAATTGAACACTCATCCTGGTGTAATCTATGATGGATATACCTCATGGCTATTTCTGAAATCCCAGAATTGTGGAAGTTCAGCCATTTCACTGATCTGTCAATTGCTGATAGATATTCTGTCATTGCCACGCCGTATCTTACCATGTTCAATGCTGTTGAATTCTGAGAAACATGTATTTCAGCAGTAAAGGATTTTGCCAAGCAGAGGGAAGTACAGAAAAACTTTTATATGCTCGGAACCCTGTGTCAGATGTGCAGAAAAGCTGATGTGTTTTCTTCTGTCAGCATCTGACCTTAACTCACCTTCTATATGAGCTATGCAGCCCTGGCGCTCTTCCTGTGTATATGCTGAGGGACAAAACCATGGCCATACCTTTAACTTCCTTGCAAATCACTGCTGAGTTTTCTCTGGATTGTATCTGACCCAGAGATAGGGGCTATGTCTACAGCAGCATTTTACTTCAAGTTAAGAGTCGATGTAGAAGTAGAATCTCATTCATTCCCCCTAAATCTGGTTTGAGTTATACCCCAGAGCAGGCTTGGAGAATATGAACTGGGTTACTGTTGGATGAACTAAGCTTGTGCTCCAGGAGCACACCTAATGGGGTGTAGCAGCTAGAAAGCATTCATGAAGATGGATTTTCTCCCATGTGTAACTGAATTTGTAAAAAGCTCTTAAAAGTTCTCTCAAACTGTGATTTGTAATGTAGAGAACAATGCAAAAGCAGTACTATAAGTAGTAAATGACACTCCTGCTACCTCCTAGTCCAGCTCTTCTTAATAAGCTATGTATTTGTTTTCCTTAAAAAGGAAAAAAGCTCAAAGAATTGGAGGTTTTCCCCAACCTTAATGATTTAAGTATATTGCTTAAAATAAGCAATCTTTTGGCCAGTTATTTTAAAACCACTGGTGAGGGTGTTTTCTCTGGGACCTTATTCTCTCTCATATGTTTTCTCCAGTATGCTTGTTACATCACTTATTAATATCTTAAGACCACGTCACTTCATTCAAGAACAATACAATTTTTCATTTTATCGACTCCTTTATGTTATTTTACATTTAAAAGAATCACAGAAATCATGCTGTGAACTTAGTCATATAATGAGATTTTATGGAAGCTCAAACAAGACTGGTGGTATTTGAAATTTTAATTTAATGGAAAAATGCAACATTTGTATTTGAGATAAAGTTCTCAGCAGATTTGTCCACAATTTCTATCCAATGTGGGACTTTGGTTTTTTTTATTTTTTTTTTTTGCCTTTCTATAAAGTTAGCTATTCTGGTTTCATATCAGACCACATTATGGTATTTATGTAATCTGTATAAAATTGAATATATACAGTTACCAAAAAAGTCGTACACTTCAGTAAAGGCTGAAATGCAACAAAACAATAAAAATGCAATGTAATTTTACCATACCAGAGTTGGTCAGTATTTTAGGTACAAAACAGAAAAGCATAAATAATTCTTTTTAACTTTGGAATTTGTGTCAAATCAACATTAGTCAGGTTCATTTTTAACAAAACTGTTTTTTGAAACAAAGCTGTTTCACCAAGCATTTTTCAACCATCTGTATTGAGAACAAAACTAGCAAAAATGGGAACGTTTTTTTCTAATTGATGACATAGATTTCATAGAATCACAGCATATGCCAAATTGGAAGAGACCCACAAGAATCATTGAGTCCAGCCCTTAGCCCTGCACAGGACCATCCCCAAGAGTGATGTGACTGAGGGTATTGTCAAACTGCTTCTTGTACTCTATTAGCCTTGGTGCTGTGACCACTTCCCTGGGAAGCCTGTTCCAGTGCCCAGCCACCTTCTGGATGAAAAACCTTTTTCTAATATCCAACCTAAACCTTATCTGACACAACTCAGGCCATTCCTTTGTGCCCTCTCATTGGTCACCACAGAGAAGAGATCAGTGCCTGCCCCTCCTCTTCCCCTCACAAGGAAGTTGTAACTGCAGTGAGGTCTCCCCTCAGTCCTGAACAGACCAAGTGACCTCAGCTGCTCCTCATAGGGCTTCCCCTCCAGGCCCTTCACCATCTTTGTTGCCCTCCTTTGGACACTCTCTAATGGTTTAATATCTTTCTTATATTGTGGTACCCAAAGCTGCCCACAATATTCAAGGCGAGGCTGCCCCAGTGCAGAGCAGAGCAGGACAGTCCCCTCCCTCAACCAGCTGGTGATGCTTTGCCTGTTGCCCCCCAGGACAGGGTTGGCCCTCCTGGCTGCCAGAGCACTGCTGACTCATATTCAGCTTGCCATTGACAAGGACCCCAACATCCCTTTCCTGGCACAGTTTTCCAGCATCTCATTCCCCAGTCTGTACTAGCATCTGGGGTTGCCCCATCCCAGGTGCAGAATCCGGCGCTCCCCCTTGTTGATCTTCATATGGCTGGTGATTGCTCAGTCCTCTTAATTTTTTTGAGTTGTCTCTGCAGGGCCTCCCTCCTTTGAAGGAATCAACAGCTCTCCCAGTTTTGTATAATTTGAATTAAATAATTTACCCCTAAAAAATTCCTAGATTTTTACCATAATCATGGAATTCCTACAGGATCTGTTGTCTTAACTGTTTCTTGGTGCTATAGAGTACATCAGTACCAATTTTATGTATTATTATGAATTAAAAGGTGCTGAGTAGGTGAGCTCATAAAAGGCACAAAGGAGCAGGGTTTCTTCATCCTCATTTTTAAGAGCTAATTAAGTTGCAATATCTTAATTACAGCTCTTGATAGTTGCACAAATGCCTTATAAATGAAAACAAAGATCTGTTCTACATGCACAGTCTCAGTACAACCAGCTGTGCATTTTAGAAGCTCAGGAGTTGTCTTTTATCCTCTAATACAGTTTCTTACCCTTATAAACATTTGACTTTTATGTATTGTGTAGTTGTATTTTCCCTGCATTCTCAGGAGAAAGTTATCTGTTTTATTTATTTTTCTGTATTCCACAGATTCAGTTATTTTTAGGGTTTTTTAACAGATGTTGCAAGTAAGAATTGAGTGATGCCTAGGCAGTTACAGAGCTACTTGTAACTTACTTTTTTTTTTGTACTCAGGAGACCTGAGCATGAATATCAATAGTTTTCATCATACAAAACCGAAAGCTAGGATTTCACTTTTCTTAGAGCATCTGTTGGGTGCCTAAAGGTATGTGTTAATGGTTTGAGAGAGACCAAGACAGAGACTTTGCTGCAGCTTGCATTTTCATGTTACATATTTTAACTTAACAAAGGGTATGGAATTATAACAAAAGTTTCATGACATGGCACACTGAGGACATGATCCATATCCCACTGAAACTAGAGGGAGATTTGTAATTGATTTAATTGGGAACTGGAACTGGTCTTATCAGTCATCCATAACTAGGAGAATTGTACAAGCTTCTAGATAGATAAATTTGGTGCTGAGATGTTCTGCATGCTAATGAAATTATGCTCTGGGTGCCATGTCTACAAATATTTTCTGTTAGTTTCTATTTATTTACACAGAAGACTGTTTCTGAAATTTCCAAAACTTCCTTTTATATTGACAACCTGAAGAAATAAG
The DNA here is from genome assembly GCA_035222235.1 of Margarornis squamiger. Taxonomy (NCBI): domain Eukaryota; kingdom Metazoa; phylum Chordata; class Aves; order Passeriformes; family Furnariidae; genus Margarornis; species Margarornis squamiger. The sequence goes on from JAWWTY010000001.1 coordinate 39,585,256, forward strand.
CTTGTCATCTTGCATAAATTCCTGCATTCATTGGAGTTTACACAATAGCCTGTTCTGAGGATCTTGACTCTACAACAAGTACATTTAGATTTCATAGACAGCTTTCTCTTTCTTTGGTCTAAAGGAGCAAATTCATTTCTGATACACATTGCCTCTAGTATCACGTCACCAGTGTTGATAGATTCAATTACAGTGTGACATGCCTTAGACTAGTAGCATGTATACATGCAGTCACAACACATCAGATTTTCCAGGTTGCTGGAAAATCGGAATTAGATCACTGCTAAAGAGACTTGTCTGTCATACAAAGAGCTAAAGATTGCAATTCCTGCACAAGGAGCATCTGGAGTCTAACCATGCCACTGAAGGCCAAGATACATGAACTTCTAACGGAGCTGGAGCTGAAGCAAGCAGTCTTTGAGCTAGCTGGAGATGAGGAGGTAGTACAAAACTTCACCCCATCTGGATTTCATGGTACCTATCACTGCTGCATTAAGGATATTTGAAAAAGTTCCTGAGGACATGATTTGGATTTCTTCGCCATTACTTCCTCCTGGGGGCTGTGAAAACACACTGACTATATTTTATGTGTATACCGGAGAGAAAGAGATGGAATGAGTGAAATGTATTTGACAGAAAACAGCACTATATTCTGTCTAATGTTATTAATGATAAATATCCATGAGTGAATTACAAATAGAAAAAAAAATGATGCTACCTTGAATTTTAATGTTCACATAATATTAATGAATGGACTAGAATACTTTTGCTATTCCTACTGAATGTAAGGAAAAAAATGCTATCCTGCCAAGAAAATTGAAGAAAATAAATCCCTCCACTGACACCAGTGTTCTCCATCACTTTAATGTTTCTTAGAACTAAGTGTGAACAATAAACATGCTAGTGTAACTGAAAGGAATCCTAGTTCAATTAATGGAAACCAAAGAGACTGCTATAGCAAAGAGGATTTCTTTCACTGCACAGAACTCAGAACATCCAACTAAATAAATGTTTTGCTTCTGCTCAGTAAATGAGCAAAAAAAGTCATCAAGAAAGGTAATGTGTTTTAAAGTTTTATTGGTATTATTTTGAGATAGAATGTGCAGTCCTCTAGTTTACTAGGCCTTTCTGGAAAGAAAAAAAAATGAAGCTAACAGAAAAAAAGTATTCAGCGAAATCAAGTGTTACCAATACAGCATCTCAGTATGTACTGATATTAAAAAAAAAAAAAAAAAAAAAAAAATTAGGAAGGTGATAAAAGAACTCAGGAGGTCATTTTTTCCAACTTCTGTGTAGATATAAATGTATAATTCAAGATCATCTTTGTCACTAACATCATCATCAGTTTCCATATAAGTAATGTTTAAAGTCTTATCTATTGACTCCCTCTTATACATCCTAAGATCATATATAGCCAGCATCACTTTAATATATTTTGGGCTTGGAGTATACTAACACTTTTTATGGGTGGGTTTTTATGCTTCATTGAGAAGAAAAACTTTGGTTTGGATTTGGAATCAGACAAAAATAAGAGCTTGATAGGGAAGCGCAATAAGATGACCAGTTTTATTTCCAGTTTATCAAAATAAGACCAACGTAAATATAATGCATTTAGGAAAAGCTAAATGATTTGGTGCGACTTGAATTCTCTTTTAGAAAACTCTACTAAAAAGCAAAGGACATTAAGGAAATATAGAAGATGAGCTAAAAGTTCCAGATATATTCAGAAAAAACCCTATAGATCATCTCATTTCAACCCTCCTGCCACGGGCAGGAAACCTTCCACTAGACCAGGTTGCTCAAAACCCCGTCAAACCTGCCAATAACACTTCCAGGGATGGGGATATGAGGCATTTTACATATTACCGGTGATTATTATACTTCTTCTTGATCAGGGATGTCTATTGGAAAGGAAAGGAGACATTTGCAACCAAATACAAGTAATTTTGGGATCCTTGCCCTTTAGCAAAAATGTTTCCAGTTACACTTTGTCAAGTGTTACAGTTTTCTCAATTTTCTCTTATTCGCCAGTGAACATAATTTCCTTCACTATGCAAAATTATGTTGCTGTCATGGATTATGTCAACTTTAACCTTTATTATACACTTTCACTTACTGGTTTTCATGAATGGAACTGAAAAGAAAAGAGGGAAAAAATCTCTGAGCAAGTGTGATAAAAGCCTAGCTACTAAATTGCTCCTTCTCATTCTGTTGAAGTCACACTTTATTTTTCCATATTACACTCTACATCTATATTCTTTAGTGGCATTTTACAGAAGATAAGTTTTTATTCCTAAAAGGTTAGCTTGCACTGAAGGAATTTTAAATGCAATACGTTTGTGGCTTTTTTTTTGGTTTGTTTATTTGGGTTTTTTGGTTGGGTTTTTTTTGTTGGTTTGGTTTGTTTTGGTTTGTTGTTTTTTTTTGTTTTTTTTTACTCTTTCTGCTTGTAGTGCTCTTGGCTAAGTAATTTATGACCTAATAACAGAACTCTAGACAACTGT
>JAWWTY010000001.1:39587859-39617500 GCA_035222235.1 Margarornis squamiger
TTTTTTTTTTTTTGTTTGTTTTGTTTTTTTTTTTTGTTTTGTTTTTGTTTAAGTTTTTTTGTTTTTGTTTTTGTTTCTGTTTTTTTTTTGTTTTCTTTTTTTCCCCCCTCTCATGAATATGTCTTTGTGGTCATGCTCTGGAATATTAAAGTTGTGTGACTGTAGGCTGTACCACTACTGGCATTTGTTATGAATTTTTGAACAAGGATGTACAGATAGAACTATTGTACAGTGGTGCTTTTTACATGCCAGTCCCTTTGACATATATCTCACAACCACAGGTAAGTGTCTGTAAAACGTGATTCAGACAGAAGAACATGTGTTTACCACACCTATGAGTATAAATAATAGATCTGGGTTAAAAATGCTTTTAGTAATGGCAATGAATTAAAAATCTTGGGTTTTTGTAAATTTTATTACAGATAACTATCTCATATGGCTGTTGACTATACTCTCATGTGATTAATTGATATGTTCCTTGAACTACAGTCATTTATTTGGATAGTTTTATAGATGGAGAAATGCAACTATTTCTGAAAGGAATCAAAGTTTTATTTATGAGCTTTAATGGTAAATGAGCATATTGAAAGGAATTCAATTTGTGTTACATTTCAGTTTTATTTTTCAGATTACTTAAACTTTGGAACAGTTGATCTTAAATTAGTTGCCTCCTTTTTTTCCTGAAAATATAAAATGGATTTGTTTGTGATTATGTTAAAGAACTGGAACAAGAATCAAATATAACAGTGATTTACTGGATTCACTGAACTTTTAAGTCCAGATATTCTGTTCTAAATTTCTGCCTTTTTCCACATCTGAAAAGAATTGTGAGATTCATTCTTGATCTTCATTATATAAAGGAAGGCTATCCTATAATGTCAGTGAAATCATTTTGCAGTCTATGACAGCATCAGTCTAATTTAAAACTACTTTTTTTAAAGTAGAAATGACAATAAGAAGTGCACTGAGGAATTTAATTCCTTTTTAAACAAATGTGGGTATCCTATGTGCCACAAAATGGAACTAGAAGAGAAGGACTTTCTACCTAGCAAAAATAACCCCAACCAGCAAATTCCAAAAAACCTAGAAACTAGTAGCTGGAAATTGAAACTTACCTAATATAAGTAAGAAATGAAGCACAATTTTTTTGTGTGTAGTATGTTTTCTTACAACCTGCCTCACATAAGTAGTTCAATACTACTGTCTTCAGTAGCAAGCAGCATATTTAAATATTATCAGCTATTGCTGCTACTATTAAACTGATTGTGCTAATTATCTGTTGTCCTCACTGTAGCTGTTCAGGGACTTTTACTTTGGAGCAGATGTAGTGCAGCCCTGTGAACTGCATTGGTACCTACCATTGTAAGCCTCCTCGCCATAGCAAAAGTATCTGCTTGATACAAATGTCTTTGAGTGAAGTTCCTTGATCTGTGTTAAGTGAGAGATCAGATGATGCTAGAATTGCATTCTGGCTCTGAAAAATGAAGATCTTGCTCACATAAATATCTTGTGTGAGTAAAATCAGACTAGTCATGGGGGAAAGCTTCTGCCATGTTGAAACACTTGCAGGATCAAGACATACATAATAATTATAAAGAGCAATGTCTTCACTGTAGCCGTAGATGTTTAAAATACTGTTCATCACCACTGCAATTATAGTATCTGTCCATGGAATTGTCAGAAAAACGTGGAAAGCTATATTTGAATGATCACTTGGCAAATTGGTTAAAAAAACTAGACTAATGTGGAAATATTTTAAATGTCTGTAGATATTAAGTAATTCCATAATCTTTTCCACTTTGAGATATCCCTGTGAGACAAATTTCACTACTACTTTTTAGGAGTTCTGTTTTCATATATAAAGTAGGAACATAATGAGCTTCAGGAATGTAATTATATTGGCAGCATACTATTGACACATAAATTGAAATGCAGAGGTGGAAGAGGAGGATACCAGGACACCTTGGAAAGACAGTTGTGACCAGCCAGTAACTGGTCAGAAATATGAACAAATTTTTTACTTTTGCAGTCTGAAGAAGGTACTAGAAGGTGAGAATAGAGTTAGAATTTAGAATAGAATAAGAATGGAATGGAATGGAATGGAATGGAACGGAATAGAATAGAATAGAATAGAATAGAATAGAATAGAATAGAATAGAATAGAATAGAATAGAATAGAATAGAATAGAAAAGTTTTGTTGCAAGGTGCCTGCAACAATCAACTAAATCTAAACCATAGGAAGATTACAATGCTTCGATATAAAGGAAACATCTGTATAATTTGAAATACAAGGAGGAAGTCACACAATAGCTCTTCCTTGGTTTAGCAGTAGTGATGCTAGTAATAATCTTACAAAGGTGTGTAAAGGAGTAGAGATTGATTTTGGTTTACTTTCCTGGTCTTCATCTAAATGCAATAGAACAAAATAGATATTAAAAACTGTCACTGGCAAAAATAAAAGCAAAGGTTCAGACTAGCTGTGACAAATACAACTACAAAAGAGATGTTACAGAGAACATAATGTGAGACTGGCTTGTGCAGAAATGTCAAAAATCTGAAGATTAAGAAATATTGTCAGAATAGATATGGGATTTGCAGGAGGAAGAGAAGATGGTGGGATCCTGCTGTGCTATTGTACAAAGAGAAATGGTCGGGGGAACACATAAAACAAAATTGAGGAGGTCAGAAAGAGGAAGGAAGAGCAGATGATCATATTAATGCTGAGGAAAGACAAATAGCAATGCCAAAAATAGCTCTGAGATAAAAAAATATAAACTATGCTGAACACTGAATTATGCATGTGTTGTCAGATGTTAGTCTGTGTGTCAATCAGAAAAGGTGAGTAAATCAGCTGAATGAGGTGTGTATAAGCATTGTGTTTTGTTGTGGGTTTTTTTGTTTTTTTTTTTTTTATCTAAATCCTCCAGGCACTAAATAAAGGAATTCTTTTTTTTATATATATCTTTCTTATTTCCTGCCCAGAAAGTGCTCTATATAATTTTGACTTTTTTAAAGCTGTTGCCTGTAGGAGACATATATATTCAATATTCCAGCTTTGCATCTGAGTCCGTGCAATATGGAAAGTGGGTGAGCTTCTCTCAGACTTAGCTAGAAGAGTGAGCACAGAATCAAGCCAAAATTGCAGGGTCTGGAGCACTTGCTCTGTGAGAACATGGTTGGGGGAGCTAGAATTGTTCATCCTGGAGCAGAAACACCTTAGGGGAGACATAACATCACCTGCCAGTGCTTAAGCAAACATTATTAATCATCAAGAAGATGAAGCTAGGCTCTTCTCATCTCTGCAGGGCAGAAGGATAAGAGACAATGGATATAAGCAGAAATTGGAGAGGCATACTGAGCCTATAAGGAGAGCCTTTTCCCCCTGAGGGCAGTTGGGCAGCAGTGCAGGTTGGCCAGAGAGATTGTGGTGTCTTTGTTCTTGTTTCAAAACCAGACCGGAGAAAGCACAGAACAACCTGTTCAGATCTCATGGGAGAAGCTTCACTGGGCAGTAATCTGGACTCCAGTCAGACTGGACAACTTCTGAGGAGCCTTTAGCCCTGAATTATCTTGTATGATGAGTCTGTGACTTAGGAAACAACACACTTAGACTATGGCCATTAACCAAGTAATTGCTTGGAAAACTCTTTTTCTCTGCCTCTGTGAGCTGAATGATGTTTATTACCTGCCTATTTTAATGGATGATTTCAAGAGAACAAAAACTAAATGATCCTTTTTCTTTTGTTTGTTTTGGGGTTTTTGTCATTAAATGCTATAATTGTTTCCCATCCAACTCTAGGAGTATGTTTGTGAGCACTACAAATGTGAGTATTAGAACTAGTAAATGTGGATTTATTAAAATGACCTAATGTCTTCCTGAGAATAAGACATTAATGTAACTCTAAGACATATAAAAATATAACTGATTGTTTAATTTACATAATTTTCTAGAAGGATTTCCTTTAATTTAACTTTCAGTGGTTTTGATGGAAAATCATGTATTTCTACATATAATACCTGCTAGTTTATTTGAATGTATCAGACTGTGAAATGAATAATGTGACAAAAAAATCTTGATATAAACTGAAGTACATTGGTTTTGAGAAACAATTTGGGTTGGATAAAAGCTATTGGAATTAGAAAAAAAATATGTTGCTTTGGATAAAAAAATGTTCATTTCTATGCAAATATGTTGTTCATAATACAAATGGTCCAATTTCAGCAGCAGGGATATGTATTCATGGAAAGTACATGAAGTGTCTATTTCAGGCAAAAGTTATCCCCATATATCTCAGTTTTTATTAAAAAATTAAGAAAAATGTTCAATCCTTCAAAACTGTATTACTTCAGTTGATTGAAATGCTACCGTTGAATAGTATTTTGTCATAATATACAGCTTATGAGAAATAAAAATATTTTTTGCAAATGTATCACTTTAACTGAAATTTCAAAATTTTAAAAAAATCACATTACAATGTTCTTGTTCATTTCTATTTGCAGTTCATTTTTACAGTTTTACTAAACAGAAAGAAGTATTCAAAGTATACTGAGCATATCTTTTAGTAGTTAAAAAATATATACATAGTAGCAAATAGATAAGCAGAATAAATAGAAATAATGATGCCAAAATAGAAATTTTAGTTCCTTAGAGTTGATTGATTTGACATATATTCTGAATTCTTGTCATATTAAATGAGGATTAAATTCTCTAAAGACTGTGGATTTGAACAGGTGTAAACTGTTAGAGTATCAAACAAGATGGATTGATACCATTCCCAGAACAGATGATTCATAGGCCAGCTCGTGAACCCCAAATCCTATAAACCAGATGTCTTTATTTTTCTTCTCATTTTCTGGTAATACAAAGAAGTTCTCTGGGGATATGTGTTGTAGAACATCAGAAGGGAAAAGGCAAAAGATACTGTACCTACTAGAGAGGATTTCTCAAGGAATCTGAAGTATAGCAATTAAAAAAAATCCCATTTTGTGGGTGTGGGGACATGGTTACTGTTTAATGTAATACTCAGATTGTTTTAAAATATTGTGAAGTTAGTCCATTCCACAGGTGAAAAAGAAGGTGAGTTTTTTCCTTATGAGGTGTTCTTCATGAAATCTTAATGAACATCAATGACTGAGGCTATGATATTTAAGAAGTGCAGATAATTTCAATAATTTAAGTAGTTTTAAGGAACACAATGAAAGAAGATTCTGAGCACTGTTTGTTAATAATAATAATAATAATAATGGAAATTAGAAGCAGCGTTGTGACTCTACAAAGTCACAGTATTGTAATAACCAAAGCAACTTATAGTTTTTAAACATAAAATGTGAGGAGGCTATAATGCAAATGTTGGAGTGGTGATAGGTGTCCTACGACATCAGAAAATGAGATTGGAGTGTTTAGTTTTGTGGATGAAGGCATGTAATAAGTGCTGGAGGAAAAGTGGGCAATATGGTATGGAAACACTAAGTTCAGAGCTTCCAGGGATGTTGATGCTGCCACTGTCAGTAGAATCCAGCTTGTAGGATACACTAGTCCTCTTTCAAATAGTCCTGGATATTGATTTGTAACTGCAGTTCAGAAATTTCAAAGATACTAATATCATAGAGTCACTGCTTAGAATCATGCAACAGTTTAGGCTAGAAGAAAATTTTAGAAATTATCTGGTCCAAACCCAAGTCAAAGTTCGGACATCTCCCCACTGTGCTGTGAGAAAACTTGATCCTACTCACTTTTTGTCAGGCTTTTATATCTTCTCTGTCAATGCACAGCTGCAAAGCATGAGAAGAATATTGCTTCTGTCACCAAACTTGCAAACTTCTGGCTTTCCCCTTCCTGCTATTCTGCATCCTCTACTTGTTCAGGGGCAGCTTCTACCTTCTCATGTGGGATTCAGGTGCTGCCAAAGGATACATAGATTCCATTCCCATCCCTTCTTGTTGGTGTGTAGTTTCCTCACCTCTTCCTACAGCCTCCTCAGCTGGTGACTCTGTTTCTGCCACAGCATCTCTCCCACAGAGAAGGTGGCTTTTTGCCGCAGACTTGCGATGTTGCAGCAGGCATTGGAGAATGGGAGGATGTGCTAGGAGGCACCATTCAAACTGGCCCTGCAAATTTGCCCCTGCTATGTACTGTCACACCAGCAATGGCAGTGTTACACAATCTTTGGACGTGTTACCCTCTCTTCTGCTCCCACAGTCAGTCCCACCTTGCTGTCCCTGTTTTCTGCATTCTCTGGCTGCTGTTGCTCCAGGTAACAAGGTGAGGGGTGAAAGGTAAAAATATTGAAACGCACTCAGAAAATATTGTTGGTCAGAAGAAGGGGATGCATCCAGAGAACCACAGAAATGGAGTACATCAGTCCCACAAAAGTAGGAGCTGCTGCTATTGTTGTTCCAGGCAGTGTTGAATCTACATCAGCTACTCGGGATGCTGGCACCTAAACAATTTTAAATTAAAAGGTTTGAAAAGCTGACAAATGACTAGATACAGTAAGTCTGTAAGATGCCCTAAGTAAACCCAAGCTAGTGCCAAAAGTATTAAATTTGCATTTTCATTCATATATGGCAATGGATATAGATATATGTCTATATTTATAACTGTAGATTGCACCAGAGATCAAGTTATTTGAGTAGCAGACACGCTTTCTTGAAATAATTTAACTACCTAAATCTCACATTGTCTATCTTTCCCTTTCTGGTAAAATGTGACCACGGCTCCAAGCCCGTCGGCATTTCTGAGTACAGAAACATATGTTTGATCCAGAATTGCTACACGCAATAAATATGAAATCTGTGTACACCTTGTAAATGCTTCATAAAAATAAACAAACAAACAAAAACAAGATGAAAGGGAGAGTAAGAACTTCCCCGTTTTGACAGCTCCTGCAAACTGTGAATAAGCATTCAAAAATACCTAAACATGTGTGTTAAGATCAGCATTTTTCTCCTTTCTTTGATGTTGGGGTTCTTCTTTATCAGCTTCTGCTTAAAATAAAAAAAAAAATAAAAAAATATCCAACATAAGGTACTGGTTTGTGTTTGATTTTTAACTCATTTTGAAGTTTCAGTATCTCCTTAGGGTAATGTTTCTGCTTACTAAATGTAATGCTTATTCTCCTCAAGAGAAATGGAATTTTTACCTTTTTCTTAACTCTCACCTTCAGCACTAAACTATGACATACAGAAGTTGACTTTTGTTTTTCTATGTTTTTTAGTATTTGTGTCACTGCACAAAAAGAAAGTAACTATATTTTTAATTAGCTCTTCAACAGCAGCAATATTCACCTCCATTTTTTCTTTTCTCAGATGTTACAGGTGCATGTTTTTCTATTGGACTTTCTCAGAAAGCACTTGCAATGCTGTGTACTATGCTCAATTCATAGCTGCTGAAGTTGATGTCCCATTTTTTTCTAAATCTAAGGATAAGAAAAAAGGAAGGGGCAAGTTTGTTTTTTTTTTTCTTCTTTTTTCTATAAAGAACACTAACCTCAGAGGTAAAAATTATCATCCTATGGCATGCTAACAGTATTGTTAAATGGAGCATATAACATTTTAGGACATTTTTCATGTGAATTTGACAGTGGGTTTTATTATTTGCCCTAAAAAAGGAGATCGTAAAAAGGACATTGTTGTCTCATGATTTTAAGGAAGACAAAACAATTTTTAACTAAAGGGACAAGAAAGTTCTGGGAGTAGCACCCTCAGATATGGAGCTATTACCTCTTCTAAATGCCTAGGTCTACATAAGTGCTCTGCAGTACAAGATAGAAGGAGAAAACCCAGGAGGAAGGCTCTACTTTTAAAATGCAACAAAGCAGATGTGCATTTTTTGAAAGAACTCTTGAACCCTTGCAGTAATGGGGAAAAATGTAAAAGGAAAATGCCTGCTTGGATTTAAGTTAAAAGAATGCCATAGATCAGTTCAAATATTTTTGAAAACTGACTTAAACCAGACTATTAACTACAAATATCTGAACAGAATTTCATAAAATAAGGGTAGAACAGTGTGTTTTTAGTACTAGGGCAGGCAAAATGAAATTCCAGGCAATAAATGTAATATTCATCACGTTCTTTACATATTTTTACATTTACTACTCTTTCCTCAATCTTTGTATCACAACATTATATTAATCATGTAATAGTAGGATCCTGCTTTACCATGATTTTTTTTTTTTTTTAATTTAAGTTAAAATTTTCTTTGGTTTAAACTTTCTCAGCACCAGAAGCCCCCACTGTGCTAAAAAACATTAACAGTATATGAGCTGAATGTTTTCCTTATACGGAGTTTGTCTCAGAAATTTTAGAGCTCTAATACGTAATTGCAAACAGGGATTGCACCCTTTTGCTCTGAGTCCAGATGTATTTCGATTTCAAAAACATGAAAATATGACTATAATGTTGTCCAGATGCAAGAGCTCTTCCTCTAATTCAAACTTCAAGTTTCTGGGATAGATTCCCTTCCTCAAATCATGAACATCCCTACTCCACACACACTATTCCCATTCCACATACGTAGCTGTTGTTACGTGATTTTGACCATTGTTATGGACAAATGCAAAGAAAAGCTTCATTTCACTACATCAGTTGTTATCTCTGCTCGAGGTTTTTTTCCTTCTCCTTTTTTTTTTTTTTTCCCTTTTAATTTCTTTCAACCCCACCCCCTTCCCAGTTTTCTTCTAGTCTTTTTCTTCCCAAGACAGGAAAAAAAGCTACATGTCTGAAAGCTCCTTATGAGGAGGGAATTTTTCTTCCATTTTCACACAGCCAAACATTATCTGCAGCAATGTGTAAGACCCAGTGGAAGCTCTAAATTCATATTTCCTCTCCGAAACTCCATCATTTTAGTTTCTCTGATTTGCCTCCAGTAGGTTTTCCTCACAGATGAGGATGAACTGCTATTTCTCTTTTACTGACATGAAGGTGAGCTGTTGGCTTCACTAAAAATCCTTTAGGAAGACCACATAACACTGAACAACTCCTTTGAAACCCTAGGTTACAAACATGGAAACACAGCAATCTATTAAATGGTCAATAGAAATAAAACTTATTAAGCACCATGCTTTACCCAGATCTTGGCAGAGAGCAGAAGAGCATCCCTTCAGTGAACTCAGTGGTGATACATGCCAGCTGAAGATGCTTACTGTGGCTTTGTGTGCTCATTACTCAGTGAGTGATCATTGTGAAGAGCCCAGACAGTAAATCAGTAATGTTTTGAATAGGTCAGTTCAAATACATTTTTCTATTGAAAAGAAAATTACCTTGCTAATATGCCAAATTTGGTACTTTCTTTTTTTTTTTCATCTAAAGAACCTTTCCCATGAAATTTGCCTACAATTAAGTAATAACCAGAATAAACAGGATGATTAATGCTATATTAGAACTTGAAAATCTTGTAAATGCTGAAACAGATGCTGATAGTCTCAAATAATATTTGAGCAAAGCTAATCCAAACTCATTCAAACACTGTTAATGCTGCAGTCACTTTTTAAAAAGCCTGGATTTCCTTGGGAAGATCCTGATATTGTCTCATTACTTTGTGGTCTTTTATCATGGTACTGCACATCCTTTCTAAAAGATCATGAAAAGGGAGGGGACTGTTATCCCTTTGAATTCAACTCCTTTCTACAGCTCTAACAGAGAGGTAATATTGGCCAAGTTTGCCTTTTATGCTTTCTCAGATTCCTGCAGTGGACAGAAATAGCCCTTTCAGTTTTATATTTTAAGGGGAAGATGACCTTACTTGTGCTGCTGCACATCAGCTCATTGTCATGGTCATCCTTTGTAAGAAAAAATGTGATGCAATTCCTGAACTGTAGCATAATCATAATATCAATAATATTTTTATGTTGAATTTAAAATCTTTAAATCACATTACTGCACTCACGCTTTAGTCAAACAATATACTGGGCATGATGCAGGTTTCTGCGTCCTTGTCCGTGCTTGACTGCTAATTTGAAATTTCTGATTGCATTCTTATGATCTTGCTTCCTGTCAGACTGACAGCTACATAACATGTAGGAGGAAAGCTGGATGGCAAGGCTAATTATGAACTAAGGCAGTCAGGAGGGATAGAGAGAGAGAGAGAGGAGGATTATTTTATTTTTTAATCAATATTATATTTTCTCTTGCACCACCCCCAGTAGATTGTGTCTTAATGAGATTCATTCCTAATCAATGCACATCTAGCCAAATTAAAGGTCAGATACTGCCTGTCTAGGGCATGTAAATCACCGGAAAGTCTTTGAGATGTCTCCTCTCCCTTTATTCCTTTTCTACACAATAGAAAAGGCCAGGAAAAAAGTAAGTTCCTTTACTAGAAGAATGGAGGGTGTGCTTTTTTCCTAATTTCCTGAAATTAATTTAATTCCAAGAAAGAAGACCAGCTCTGTTTCCCATTCTGATTTTACTGTGGTTTGCTGACTACCACTTTATTAATTTCTAAGGAACTATTCCGTATGTTTCTGCTCTTAGGCATGCTCAATACATTGATCTTCCAACATGGTTTAACACTACTCACACTGCCCTCATATTTTCATGTATTTTTGCATAACTTTCTATCCTGCTGTAGGGCATAAAATACATATTTAGCATTGCGGTATAGAAGAAATATTCTTGTAGCCCACAATTCATCCTTTGCTGTGTCTCAGACACTCTGAAAACATGCATATACAAAACCCCCTGATGGTTACATCAACAAGGACCCAAGAACACCATATGTGGGGGCAGAGTTTACCCAGGTCAAGTTCTACGCTGTGTAGATAGACCATCTGTTCTAGCAATGCAATCCTTAAGAGACTAATACATACGTTTTCTATGCAAACTGGATTAATATAAGAGAGAATCTAATGATGCCTTACTGTAAATTCTATATTAACCAAAATATAGTATTATTTCATTAGGTTTTTGTTTTGGGTTTTTTTCTTTTTTTATTATTTTAAAATTTCAGGAATTCTGTGTTCATAAAAATTGAATTACTAGGATAATATAACATAACATAACATAACACAATATGATATTTCTGGAATTAAAATCTCTTGCTTTGTTGCCCTAGTTTCTTCTCCTGATTTAAACCCATAACCTGGTTGTATCAGGTTCATCATACTAGAAACCTGCACAAGTGGTCCTGATGGTTATGTTGAGGCTAGAAACAAAGCTGAGATACAGATTCCCAAGTCATGAGACAGAGGAGTTTAAGAGCCCTTCCAGGCTAATAATCTCTGTAGAAAACGTGATCAGAAGCAAGAGAGAATTATAGCAGAAAACAAATTGTAACAGGTACAACAAATTGTAACAAGTCCAAAGAAAGGTGCCAGAAATCACAGCTAAGCATGCAAGAGAGAAAACTGAGGAAAAAGCCACAATGGCACACAAAGTAGCCAATAATGATCCATGTAAGGGACTCATACATGCTGCTAAGGGACACTAGCCAGTTTTCCTGATCAATATTGCACCATTTCTGCTGGCTTTATCAGCACTTTACTATCTCAGGTCAGCAGGAGTTTGAATAAGAACAGGTGGTCTACTACAGAGCCCCATTACTGGGGCATCTAAAAAACCCCAATTTTTTCATTACTGACAATTGTTATATAAATTCAATGATCTTTCATGGTAGTGATTGATATCAATAAGGATAATTTTGGATCCCAAAGTAACAAGCTAAATCTTTAACACTATAGATAAGTTTGCTTATTTCAGTCATTCAGAAAGTGGCTCCATTTTTACATCAGAAAAAAAAAAAAAATAGTCTAAAGGAGTCGCAGTCCAACTTTTCCCTTCAGAATATCAAATGATAAGTAGAAAATGGAAAACAATTTTACTACTATGAATAAAAAATAAGGATAGTGTAGATGTGGGCTTTCTTGAACTTCTAGTAATGAAGCAGTGAATGACTACTGCTAGACAGTGTGCTAAACTTGTTTACTTCAATTTTGCCTAAAGTTAAGATCAAGTTCAGGTTTTGCTCAGGAAATAGCACATTAGCTGTGTATAGTGCAAGTAGTTCTGAGCACAGGCTTCTATTTTTGCCTTCTGAGTTTAACACGTCCGTTTGTTCACACTTTATTTATCTTCATTGCCACCTTTTCATCTCCTGAGAACTTTCAACATCACAGTTTTGGTGGGACTACAGGGATCAAACAAGCCACAGAAATGAAAGGATGCTACTTCCCAGCCTTCTTTGCTGGATTCTCAGTTCTCTCTGGTTTCACCAGCCAGATAGCCATCTGCTGAGACAGGAGTTAATTTACTGGGATCTGAAGTAGAAAGCAACCATCATTATTTCAGAGATCTATTTAGGAACTGCAACTACAATTGTAAGGGAGCGTTACTCTAAACTGGGCAGTGTTACAGATCTCTTCTGAGCAGATGGACTGCAAAACAGCAAACTTTGCATGGACCAGCTGCAGGCTTTCATAACAAATACAAGCTGCTGATAGCAGTCTAGACAAGCACAACAGCTAGAAAACACATTTCCATAATATAAGCCTGTTGTAGAAATGAAGATTGCGCCATGTCATTCCTACTTAAACTTATGTGCTTGTTAATAGATCTAGATTGTTATATCTTTACATATACTCTACTAGTCTGTGCTAGTTAACAAAAAATAGATGTAAAATACTACCAAGGTAAATAGCTAGGAACTGAACATCACAAACAGATTTTTTTATTTTTTTTTTTAAATTGCCCAAAGGAAGCTCCAGTTTTCTCAAATTCAAATTGCTAATGAAGAAAAAAGTCAGAGAAATCAAAATGTCATGTACTGGTCAGTTTAAACCAAGAGCATTTCATGGTTTTTAACTGGAGCAAAGTATTTAATTTTGGAATGTCAACAATTTTAAGACTGAATTCTCTTATCAGTACTCTGCCTTATGAAAACTGTGAATCACTTGCAATTTTGGGGTGTTTTCAAATATTTTTTCATTGTTTTATTCCATACGGCCAGCAGAAATTCTGTATCTCTCAAGAGCATGCTGTAGAGGTCCTGCTGATAGAAATACAGCTTCAATACCATTTCATGAGAAATACAACTCTGTATATATTAAGAAGAAAAATAGGGATATCAGAAATATCAGAGAAGACATTTCTCTTAGCAGTGTGATACTCAAAATATAGCTTAATATTAAACCTGATTTTAAATGAAACTTAGCAGGACAGTTTATTAATTTTAAATTTAGACAACTATGAAATGCTTAAAAATATCTTAATGAAATGCTTTATGTCTTTTGAAGTGAATTTATTCAGAATTACAATTTCTGGGAAAAAACCCCACTAAAATCTTAAAATTTTACAGAGTTGGAATGAAAGCTAACTTTAAGTTCCGAAGTCTCAGAGTTTCCTATTCTTGCTACATCAGTCTGATTTAGCAGATTTTTTTCACCATCTGCAAATCTCTCATCATGTATAACTTATACCTAAGGGGAGAACTTACAAGGAGTTTGCAGCAACCTTACAAGTGATTTTTTTATTCAGAGGAAAAGTCAACCAAGCTAACTCCTACCCTGAATATTCTCCAGATCTTTCAGCACAGAAAAAAGATGTCATGGCTGAAAGAAATCATGCCATGGCTTTATTGCTGTGTAGGTTCCTATTTTCTCCAACTCTCAAATTCAGCTATTCCGGTAGTTTTTATCTACTATATATTCAGGTAGTTTTTATCTACTTGGTGATATTTCAGTCAACTGAGTCAATTATTTAATAATGCTGAATAACTAAATCATGAACTCCACAGACTCCATGTTTCTTGCATGTAGAAGCTTCTCTCGCACCTGTTCCTGTCACTGATTTGTGCAGCGTGCTGGCTGTGCCTTGTGGCCACAAGTCATGCAGGGACTCTGGTGCATGTGGCATGAGGTCGGGCATTTTGGCTAGACCTCCACACACCACTTTACTCTGTGTGCCCTGTGCCCTCTCATCCCCGAGAGAGCTACCAGAATGGTCTAGACCAAAATGCACTTGTATTTTGTAGATTTGCTTTACACTAACATGCTATCTGTGTGTACTAGGTATGGCATTTCTTAATACAGCTGATCCTTAGTCCAAAGACTGTGAAATAAATGAAAAATCCAAGCTTTTGAATCAAACCCTTGGCTCCTGGCTTTAAACTTCAGTGAATTAGCCATTAGTTTTAAGAGATAAGTGTTGAAAAGGCCTGTATATATATTTAGTGACGATATACTGTTACAATAAAGAAGAAGTTAATTACTCTTTTTGGCAATTTTCAGTCAGGTTTCAGTGCATTGTTTTAGGATATTCAGTATTGGATGTCCGTTTCTGGACATTACAATCCAGATTTCCTCCAGGTCCTATGATGCTGACACTTAGGATATTTATAAAGTTTCATATAAAATCTTGGTATATTTATACAAAAATATTCAAACTTTCTTTCCAGATGTCTTTTCAAACTAGAAAAGACTGCTGAGAAAAATACAGTGTGAAACACTGCTTTAATAATGCCAGAATAGAAGAATAATGTTGTGCAATCAAAAAGACTTTGCTGTTTTGTAAAAAGAGCATAAAGAAATGTGATCAAAATCTCAAACTACATTAAAAACAAACAAAACTTATCATAAAACAGAACTTCATAAATATGTCAGCCCTTTGTTTTCCTTTGTTCAGTAAGTGATAGCATTTAAGATTTTCTTCTCAAGTGTATTTTTTTTATTTATTTTTTTGCATATAATATTGAGCAGATCTGTTCCATGGCTAAACCAGGGAAAAGAAAAAAAATTACCCTGAAAGAAGAAGAAATAAGAAAAAACCAGTTGCAATCTTTTAGTCTCTTTGGAAGGAAATTGCTACAGAGATCCCACAAACAGCGGTACCTGTAAATAACGTTAGTGTCCTAGTAAGGTTACTTGAGCTTTCTCAAGTATGGGGTTTTTTTTGTGGGTGTTTTTGTTTTGTTTTTGTTCGGTTGTTTTTTTTTTTTTTTATTTTGTTTGTTTTTTTTTTTTGTTTTGCTTGCAGTTGTTCTTCTATTCAGATTACTGATTCAGACTAAAAATGATTCGCTGTATGAACTCCACATTATTTTTATTGAGCTTTCCTGTGAAAAAGCAAGTATAGTCTTCTGGTACTTCCTAGTTACATAACCAGGGATGAAGAGTTAATTAGGATATAAGTACTTAAAATCATTCAGACTTGTATAAGCAAATCTAATAACTCAGTGTTATTAAATATGCTTCTGCAGTGCTCTTTAGCATTAATCACAGAGAAATAAAAGTGGCAGATATTGCTTATTTTAACCTTTAAGATTACTATAAATAATGCAGAAGAGTGGAGATGGAAAGCATCACATGCTCCCTGTCTCTTCCCTCTCTATTATGTATTTCTTTTCCATACCACAACAGAGGAAAACTGCCACAGAAAGCAAGTTTCTTACTTTTTTTCAGCTCGTTGAAGTCAAGGGAGAGACTCCACTGTGCCTCAGTGAATCAGTTACTTACATGCTATGAGACTGATGTCTGACTTGCAGGAGTTTGCATCAACATACCTGGGAGGAAGAAAAAAAATATTGTAAAAGAAAGGAGAAGGAATACGTGAAGAATGAATTTCCTACCCTCAGCATGGGACTTTCAAAGCATTACTTGAACTTCATAATTCTCTCACTTGGATATACTATGATACTGTAGTCCTCTTCCCCTTTTAGATGAAATGACTTTTAGCAAAAGAAGAGAGGCAGAAGGATTCAGAGGAAATAGGACTTTTTCCTTTTCTGATATGAGTTTCTATGATAAAACACAGGAATAACCACAGCTGGCTCTCCAGGAAAGACTCAAATGCCTTTGTTTTTGAGGTGTTCTGTATTTAAGTATCCCATAGATACATCGCTATTATCAAAGCATGGAAAAATGCCTGGGAGTTACATAACAAACACAGTTAACCTGCCTGAAGTGAATGATTCCTAAAACTGAGTGTAAAAATGCTTTTCCCATTGCTGTATTTTCTAACAGATGCTGCTTTTTTAATTGTGTGTTTGACTCTACTGACATTAATTAGGCATAACTCTCCATCTGAGTCCCCCAGGTCAGTGTTTTATAGCTAACATTTTTCTGTCATATTGTTGGTTTTCAGCCACTGATGTACCACACTCAGTTTGTTCACATGCAATGCTCATTTGCCATAAGCCAGCAATTCAGTTTCATTAACAGACTTTACCCCTGACAAACTAACAGCTGTGGCACTCCGAGTCCTCAAAGCACCTGTGACCGGGTTTCTAGATGCCTGGAAATTATTTTACAAGTTTTTCCCTTTTAGCACTTTAAATACAGATCTGTCTGGCTATGAGAGGTAGCAGCACTGACACATGCGTGAATTCACTTGTTTGCAGGACAAGTGCACATTCTAGGAATGTTTTTCTTGGAAATATGGTTAAGCAACTATGCATAACTACATGACTATGCATACTACTACATTTCTTCCTACTCTGAAAAATTGCCCAAAACCTGAACATTCATTTATAAGTTTTGGTACCTCATAACCAAAAAGTACTTTGTTGTGCATTGTTTCCTGATTGATTATGTGTGAGATCATTACAAAAGTCATAGATGGTTTTTGTTGGAAGGGACCTTAAGGATTAGCTCTAATTGTCCTGCCATGAGTGGGGACACCTTCCACTAGACCAGGTTGCTGAAAGCCTTATCCAACCTGGCCTTGAACACTTCCAGGGATGGGGCATCCACAACTTCTCTGGGAAGGCCCTTTCAGTGCCTCACCACTCTCACAGTAAAGCATTCCTTCCTAATATCTAATTTAAACATACCCTCTTTCAGTTTATAGCCATTCCTTCTTGTCATTAACTGACCTTAGAAAATGTCCTTCTCTAGCTCTCTGGTTAGCCCCTTTTAAGTACTGGAAGGTGCTATAAGGTCTCATGGAGTGTCCTCTTCTCCACACTGAAAAATCCCAACTCTCTCAGCCTGTCTTCATAGCAGAGGTGCTTCATCCCTCTGATAATCCCTCTGACTTGGTCCAGCAGGTCCCTGTTCCTTCTTTTGTTGGGGAACCAGATTTGGATGCAGAACTCCAGGTGGGGTCTTGCAAGAGTGAAGTAGGGAATAGTCAGCTTCCTCAGCCTGCTGGTCATGGTGGTTTTGATGCAGCTTTTTTTGATAAAAGTGGTTGTGATTGTGTGATAGTGGAATAAATCAGAGGTTTTGAATCAAGCTGTTACAAGAATAGAAACAGGTGTTTCAGCATTCTGGTCTTTTGGGGGTACTCTAAAAACTAGGTATCTGCTTGAAAAGCCAGTAAGAAGGATAGTGTGGGAAAAGGGAAGGACATATCTGTGGTTCAGGAAATGAAGAGTATTAGCAACAGAAAGACTCTTATCTCAGAAAATATGAGAGAAAAATTTCTAGAAGTTACCTAAGAAAGATTTTGTATTTTTTTGTCTGATTTGCATTTAACTGATAAATAAAGGTTTTAGATGAGCCAATATAGGATATTTAAACTGTGTCTTTTGAGGTAGCATATGACAGTCGTGGGTTTACTATAATGATAAAAACCAGTCTTGCACCCAGAAAGGATGGGAGGAGCTCAGTAACTATTGAACTGAAGCTATTCTGAGGTCAGTGGATACTAGTTTGTCATACATCTTAGTTAATAACTTTGTAGTTCAGATACCTGTCTGATGTTTAGTTCATGAAAGAAAAGTCAATATACTTCACCAGCAATGATATGAGTCATACTCTTTATTGGAGGAGTCAGTGCTGTGTAGGAGTGGGACCTAAATGAATGTTTATATGTGGAAAAACAATTTTATTGTTCAAACCTGAAATGTGTGCTCTTTCAGAAGCCAGTTAGAGATGGCATTTTAAAGTATTTTTGTTTCCTATACAAAGCCTCTATGAAACGACATTTATGTGTCAGAGATCATAAAATGGTGCCATTTCATCGCAAACTATTTTTTTTTTAACGTAACTATAAAAGCATAGGCCTTTTAGATCAAAGCTTTTAAGAGACACTGTGACAGATAACAGAGAACAATCTTTCTCCTTAATGCTCTATATTTAAAAACGCTGTACAACTTCCTAGAAAACTGACGTTTTTGAAGAAAACTAATTTTGAAGAAAACTAATAAACTTTATCTTGATTAGAACAGTTTCTAAAGTTAAAAAGTTGGGGTTATAAGGTTGATGTAAATTATGTAAACAGCATGAAGCATACTGACAAAATGTTCAACCTCTTCACTACTTATTTGTCCTCCACAAATATCCAAATTCTGTGTATCAAGCTGTCTGCTATATCCAAGCACAGCTAGAATAACTACTTCTGCAAGCTATAAATTAAGGATCACTGCATATTATATAAAAACTTGCAAATTTTACATTTTTTTTTTTTTTTACTAGTCACACAGTGAGGTTTTGTATAATAGTTTTAAAAGGTAAAATGAAACTTCTGAAGTCTTTATCTTTGTAGTGGAAGGGTTGTAATTCCTATAGTTTGAACTTCTCAGGTTACTTCTTTTTAAGAAGCAAGAGAGTTCTTTGGTTTATTGATTGGATGAGAAGTGAGTTCTTGAAGCAGATGTGTTTCTTCTGTACAAAATGACTGAAATGAAACTCTTGAGGAAAAGGGATTGCGTACACATCTCTTCTAGAGCCTGTCTGTATATGGAGTGAATTGTAGATGAGTTTAGGGTTAGTTTGTGAAGACTCTTCATAAAGGGTTTTCTCTCCACTGGGAACTCAGCATTCAGCATATGATGACGAAAAATGAGCTAGTTGTAGAGCTTAGGGAAGGCCAAGAGAAGGTGATGAACTTACTGTGTTCAGCCTCCTTGTGATGGCTACAGACGTGGCAGAACCTATCCTCCGAGATCAAAGCAAATGGTCAAGAGACCATGGGCACTTGTTGCAACAAGAGAACTTCTGATTAGATGTACAAGAAAATACTGTTCATAGCATGGGGTGATGGCTGAGTATTGGAAGAGATTCTTCAAAAAAAGCTGCAGAATCTCTGTCATTGGAGATATTTGACACTGAAGTGTTTGTAACAAAGTTTGAGTGCTCAAACTTTGAGGCTGGCATTTCTCTGAGTGGAAGGGTTGGATCAGGTGCCTTTCAATGAAAAGGGACCTGAGGATCCCTTTCAAATGAAATTTTCGTATGAATCACCCAGGACAACCTTAGGCATGACACTTAGGTCATCTTTTTCTATCCAAGGAATCTGATGGTGAACCCAGAACTGAGGAAGCTGCTATCACAATCGAATCAACACTTCTAGCTATGCTTACAGCACCTTGGACCATGGCTCCGGACATCAGCCTTGGGAGTGTTCTGTGTCTCATCTGCTGTTCAGGCCATGCACTGGGGTGCTGGGGAGCTGCTGGGCAACAAGCAGTCAGTAACTGCCACAGTTATTTACTGCACCAGTGGCCATGTAAGGAGTGATTGTCCTATTTCCAGAAGTCACTGAAGACAATTTGTCCCTCTTTTTGCACAGATAATCTCTCTCCTTTACTTCTTCACTGAATACACACACATGGAGACCTTCTCTTTCTCTGAACATTTTTTCTGATTATTGTCTAAACAATATATTTTACTGCTTTAGTTACAAAACTGAAGTATACTAACAGCCTGATATCACTAACTTTGCCTTATGCATTACATTTGCAATGAAGGATTTTTTTATCTAGAAAGCACCAAAAAAATCATTTGTTTCTTTTACTTTTCAGCATGAGTTTCTGTTGGCAGGTCTGATTGCTTAGGACTAGTAAGACATGGGAAATGCACGTGGTGAAAATGGTAATTTCTTGAGATAACCCTAACTTTTTTGGTGTTAAATTCTCCAACAACAACAAAAAAAAAAAAGGCACATAAGCTTCTTGAAATAAGCACATAATTATATATAATATATACAAATTTTAGATAGAAACTATTCTTGGACTTCCAGAGAGACTTCATTTAAAAAAATGTGAAGGTTTTCTGTATCCTGAAAGGCTTGGCATCAAGTTGAAATTTGGTTTTAGACACTGGAATTTGTCTTGAGTATGCTGTATCTATCCACCTCTCTTTGGAATTCTGCTACTGCACTAGTTAAGTAATAGACAAGCACAAGAATTGTACCCTGGCATTTTAGAGTTCACCATAGAGTTAGTCTTAATTGTTCATGAGATTTACTCTGCCCTTGCAAACCTAACCTTCCCTGGCACTTTCCGGAGTTAGCACAGAGAAAAGTGCCTATTCTGACATCCTCCAGAGGAGCTTCTCTCTCCAGTGATTGCAGTAAAAGCTTGAGGGGATTATCCAGCCTTGGTTAGACTCAGCTTTTACAAACACTCACCTCCATTTATATTCACAAATTAAATTATTCACAGACATCCATTTAAAGAAAGGAAAAAAAAAAAAAAAAGCCAACACATTTTATTATCTCTTGTGACACTGAATTACACAGACTCTGCTAAGCACAAGGAGTTGGCCCATACATGGTTGGCAAAGAATTTGCTTATGCATGAACTTGAGGATCTTGTCAAACACTGGACATGTTGTGGACTGGATTAAAGAAATGTTTAGTTAGTAGATGTCCAGCGAGTGACACCAGGTCCTTGGCTTGGACTGTGAAGGTCAAGTTCAATTCTCTGTCCCAGACTTCCTGTGAGAGAATGGCGAGACACAGAATATTTAGTTAGTTGTATATCATTCAAGTCTTACCATACTGAACTATTTAGGCTTCTAGGACTTACTTTCTTTGATTGCTCAGATACTTAGTAGTTTATGTCTTGTTAAACCATTTTTTAATACAGCTTAGAGGGCTCTGTATAGTTTTGGGGCTATCAAAACAGTAAAATTACCTGACAAAATGCTTAGAAGATTGTGCTTGCCCACTTAGTCATAGCATGAGGAACTTCCTACTTCTGTGATTAATGATGGCTTAAACTGCCAGGAATAGCAGCCTGAATTAGGACAGCCATATTAAGAGAAAACTCTTGAGTTTATCAGCAAGAAATATTTGTCTGTTCAGTTGTGTACACAAACATTCACAGCCTTGAAAACTCCTTATTGTTCCTATGGGGAATGCTGTTTACAGTTAGGCTTGTCTCTGGCCTGTTGAGATGGAACTGACCCTACTTGTGAAGTTAATATTGTAAAATTAATAAAACAAGAGAGAAAAAAATATAGGGAAAACTAGAGAGCATCAGATGCAATAAACAAGAAAAATAAGTTATAGAGTAGAAAGCAATAGGAGAGTTGGGGAGGAAGAAATGTGTGGTTTTGGACACGAGGAATCCTTCTCTGTTTCCTAGGTCATTGCATTTCCCTATAAAAACATTCAATTAACAGTGCACACCTAAATTTTTCATGAATTTCTAACGAACTATTTTACGCTGAGAGCATGCAGGGAGAAATTCAAATGCTCCGTAATGGCAAATCAGATAAAAGCAATCACCTTCCAGTGAGGTTTCTCCTTACTATTAAAACTGCAGTGCACATGTAACTGCTGGCAATAAAATGTCAAGAATGAGAGAGGAACTTGAAAGATCCTTGATTCAATAGGAAAAGTAGTTGGTTTTAAAAAAAAAGACAATGCTTCACACTGTTATAGATCCTAATTATGAACAAACCAAACCTTGACTGAAAGCCGAGACTTTCATCTGCTGTTTGCAGAACGTATGAGACTACATTTGTTTTGAGAGATAATGAGTTTGACACAGAAAACTCAGCCTGGATACCTTTGAGCTCAACAGCATATGGTCTAAAACTCCACTAATGATGTGAAAGCTTGAACTTCCTATTTTATGGAAGTGTGTGTTCCACCCCTGGAAGAGGCTTGCTTATCCAGCTGTCCATGAACACCACTCAATGCTGTTGCATGTTTCATGTCATTAACAAAGAGTGGTAGAATAATTAAATCGAATTTTGAATAAAAGGCAGTAAAATAGTATATTGCCTGTGTAGGAGAGATATAAGCATTTGGATGTATATAGGTTTTTGGCCTCACAAATCAGTCTTTTTTTTCTAGTCTTCCTCACATACCAACTTAAATATCCTTCTCTGTATGTCTACTTAAATATCACAGACAAATGTGGTGACTAATGTGCTCAAAACCAAAATCAACAAATTCTGAATCTTAATCATTCCAATTTGTAGAAATACTGTTGTAGTCAACTATAAAAGCTGAGGTTATAAAATCACTTTTTTTTTCCCTAATTTCAAGATAGCACTTCATTAATTATTTTTTAACATCACAGTAGCACTTCATGGGAAAAGCAGTGGGCTTATTCTATGCAATGGTTAGGATAATAAATAATTTTCTCTAGTAACAACATTGGTTTAAATGGAAGCATAATAAAAAAAGAATTAACATTTGGTATAGTTTGTTTCACAGTCCCTTTCAGTCCCTTGGAGCCTGCACAGGGACTTTCATGAGCTGTACTGTAGTCTCCTAGATTTCCAACATATGGTAGCAATGTGACTGTCAAGTCAGTTTAGCCAAATCAAAAAAAAAAAAAAATTAAGATTGCCTCGTTATCCAGCTAGAAAAGATTTAATAGTGATTGATTTCTGTCATAGTGGGATAATTAACCTTACCACTTACCATATGAAGTTATTCATTAAGAGCATCTCACATCAATTGCCAGAAATTATTAAACTAAACCTCATGATACTTGTAAAGAAAGAATAATTATCCCCGCTTTGCAGGTGGAAAAGCTGATTACATACACAAATACATAAACATGCTCACAAATACCTTATATCCATGACATACAGATATCATTATAAAAAAAGAGAGAGGGATATATTTTCCTAATTGATTATCTAATATTTGGTATTATACCCATGATGAAATGTATAGCTTAATTTTCTGGGGTGCAGAAAATCTTTTATCTGGCAATCCAATGAATATGGAGATGAAGCTTAAACACGAATCAGGAACAAATTACATATGAGCAGTTTCAGAAATTCATGTTTGCTTTTGAAAGCATGGAAAGATGTGCAAAAAAACCCACAAGACAGTTCAACAGAACTCTGAATCAAATATTAGACCTCTTTATTTGAGTATTGTAGTTGTAAGTATTAGTTTCTATATGTTAGAGATGTAAATTAAGGGATTTGATTATACATAGATTGCAATGATAGTCCAACAGTGTCTATCTTTAAATTCTGTCACCTTTATCTTGATTTTAATTTATTTCTGTTCATTAAAATATGACATACTTTATTTCATTAAAGAAAACTCTCTGGGAGCTAATTTAACATCTGTTAATTTGTACAGGAACAGAGTGATGCTTTACATTACCAGTAGAAAGCAGAGAAGAGGTGGAGGTCATAGCTGTGCTGCTCACTAGCAACACTCTCTTCTTTGGGTCCTGATAGGGAGATGAAAAAAAACCAACCAAACCATACACCAACTCAGAAAATCCATACCTAACTTACTAATAATGAACAGTCCTCATCCAGATTACTAAACCTTTATAAAGTCCTTGTGTTTGAAAAACATAATCATTCTTAGTTAAGCTGAGCATGAGAAAGTTGTTACTCACTGAGTGCTACTCGCTTGCTTTATATAGCCAGGAGAAAGGCAATGAATTTAACTTAACCCAGTCTTCCTTGGCTGTACATTTTAATCAGTTTTAAAATGGCTATGTTTCTGATACTTGGCATTTGTGGGGCATTTGGTAAACTGATGCAACAGATAAAGAAAGAATAACCAAGGAAGAGTGACTCAGGACAAGCATGCATATGAGATTTCTTTCTAACAAAAAAAGGGGAGAGGTTTCAGTTATCTCTTCAATATTTTTCAATAATTTTCTTATTTCCAGTATTTTTCTTCTTCTGTACATTTATTTATTCTCCCATCCAATTATTTGACTTAGACAGGTACAGTATACAAAATATGACTTTAAAAATGCTTCAGTCATTAGGAGGGCTCAAGAGCAGAAGAAAAGGAGATTGTGAAGGAAATATTTCTTGAGAATACACCCATCAGGGGATGGTCTATGTGATTTAATGATGTAGTGTATCAAATAGGATAGAAACCTTATTGAATATCAGGGACTAAGTATTTTTTCAAGTTCCGTTTGAAATAGTGAGGTATAGTGTGAAAGCAAAATGCTGGGAAGGTGATAGACCATAAAACTGGTGATGTGAAGAAATGAAAATGGTCAAATACAACCATTCTTGCTTTTGCTGAGTAAATAGGAACTTACTTGTCCTGCTGGGATTATTTGCAGAGCACAGTTTCTCAGTAAATAGGTGTGAGAATCAGCTGTATTGTGAGTGAAAAAATGTCCTGAATGTGTCTGAGGAAACCAAATTGTACTTGTCTTGTCCAATCATTCCTTATAAGCTACAAAGTTAGGACCCCTTATTTTATTTATGGACATCTTGTTAAAAGACTTTGTAATATCTGATAAATAAGCAGGTATATCATAATCACTGATCTCCTTCTCCATAAGACAGTTAACAAAACCATTAATAAACAAGCTGTCTGGTGTATCTTAAAGGTACTGAAAGTCAGAGAACTGCCACATGGACTCATTGTGGCTAATTGGTATCACACTGCCTTGTAAGAAGTCGTTGCTTCTTTTAATGAACCCCTCCTACGCTAGCAGAAGGATGGCTAGAAGCAGGTGAGGGCATTAACCTTGTCTGCCACTGCTGGGTCTGGGTCTATAGCTGTGCACTGAGAGCTACAACACAGGCTAGCCTGTCTCCAACAATACACTTTGGACTACCAATGTCAGGAGCAGGACTGCAGCTCACCTGAACCTGGAGAGCAGGGTGAGTTCATGTTTGGATTCAGGCTTGACTCAGTACTTATTTCATCAATACCTGTTTGTTCCCATCCTAAAACATTAGCTTTTTCTCTGTGCTTGCGATAAAGTCAGTGTTACTCTGGTGATTTCAGAGAGAAAGAGCACAGCCATCAGAGGAGAGAAATGGTTTTGTTAATTGAGTCTGCTACCCCCTAGTCCTTGTGTCAATATGAATTCAGTGGTTTGCCAAATTTTTCTAAGGAGATTAATGATTTTGGCTGCCTAATTTAAGAAACCTTTAAAGCGTCTTGAACTTTCGGAAGTGAAAGTTATGTTCCATTAAAGTGCTTCAGGCTGGTTGTGTAAAAGCCAAAGCTCTGAAAATGCACCCAACCAAATATGCACATATATACCTGTACATTTTTTGCTACACTTGTTCATTTGGCAGAGCATGAGCTTGCTGCTTCCTCCCTTTCCTTTACTAAGACAGTCAGAATTACTAGAGAGATGTATATTCACCGGCATCTGTAGCTCTTTTGAGTGAAATTAACTAACTTCATTTTTATCCTGTAATAGAAAGATCCAAGAAGCACTGTCCACAGTAAAACAAATGAATCAATAATTCATCTGCTTGATTTGATTTGGGAAACTAAAGAATACTGAAGTTCATATCAGCTCACATAATTTCACAGCTCTGGAAATTTGTACCTTTTTTAGACTTTTTCCTCCATGACCGGTTTCCATGTTGAGAAGAGTTCAGCTTTGAGTTTTTCACTTGCTCTGAAAGCTTTATCCTGTAGAAAAGGTTTTTCACCATTTTTCGTGTGGTTTGTTGTTTGTTTTCTTTTTCCCCTCCAAAGGTTTATTAAAAAAAGAATGTGTTTTAATTAAAAGCTCATATAAGAAAATTTTTATTCATAATTACTTTCCAAAGCACTAAACAAATTTTGTCCTAGATGTTTGTGTGTGTAAGTTTTCATGATGTATTCTGATAAAACTGAAAAATAAGTTCTGCACCATAATTTATCATTATAATTAGAATTTTTATTAGTACCATGCTAGCTGCAGACAGATCAGTAAGTCTTCAAGGTAATTCAAAATTAAAATTTAAATTATCTATTGATTTTTTTGCAGAATAAGCAAACAAAGGAAAACCAAAAAAACCCCAAAAAATATTTCGGGTCAAGTAGTTTTAATTAAAATAATCTTAAATTGCAAATTCTGTGGGTTTTTTTCTCATAAATTAGTGTCATAGGAAAATTATTCTATTTTGATTCTGCGAACACTTTATGTTTAATTCTAGGTTTGTGTTAAATCCAATTTTTTGTGACAGAACTATTTATGTGCTGCTATCTAAGCAGGGAAGTAAGTGCTTGCAGTCAAAGGTCTCTGCAAATCAGTTAGATAAATATATTAATTAGTTAGAAGACAGTTCATAAGAGAGAAAAATCAATAGCATGTGGAAGCTAACAAAGTATCAGCTTTCAGCCATATGACTGACTATGCAAGTTGAAATTTTTCACAGCCATTACCTGAGTTTTGGACACAAGCACTGTCTTTCTGTTAACATCTGTCCATAAAAAAATTAAATACCTGAATAGGAATAGAACCCAAATTCCGAATAGTATGAACCCTGTAAAATCAAAATGCATTTTAAAATATGCTCATAATTTTCCACATTCTCTCTCAGTTCAAATTTTGACTGTATGGAAACTTGACTATATCTGTAAGCAGTATTTAAACTTTGGTCTACGCAGAATGTGAAGTTTAGGACAGATAAATGCATGTTTATTCTCATAATATAATTCTTCTAATCTGATATTCCAATGTTTGGTTGTGTATTTGGTACTTTTTGGTGAATACCTATTGAGATAGCAAGTCTTTTGAGTATTTAAACTCTTTATTGATTACTTACATTTAATCAGTTTTGTTTCTCCTTCTCAACCTTATTTAATTCTTAATTGGCAATCACTTCAATTTTATGGCTTATACTAGTGCCACAATGCTGTCTTTCAAACATCGGTCATACAATTGCTTTAACATTTCATCTAGCACATGCTTTTGAGGTTGATGTGGAACTTGGAGTCAGCTGATCATCCATCAAGTTGTAGAGTTATTAGCCTATAATATAGAATAATCTCAAAAGAATGAGATAACATTCAGAATAATCTATGTGGAACATGGGGATGGTAGATTAACAGATAGGACTTCAAAAATACATGCTCTACCTGCCGAGAGACTAAGAGGATTGTTGTTTGAATGTCCTACTATGGACAGAAAGATTCTTTTTTCTTTTGTGAAGACAAGTTTGTTCAGAAAATCCCCAAACGTCCTTCTCATCCCACCTGTATCTGAAGCAAAAAAAAGAGCAATATTGGGGGAGGGATCAAAAGAAAACCAAACCCTATTCTTTTCTGAAAACAAATGCCTTGTCCCTTTAAAGAAATCATGAATAAAAGTGGTGAGAGCATGTGGTCTGCATCAGTCTTTGCACTTCTGTGTCCATCTTCATCCTCCCAAACCTCTTTTTGGTTTTAATTTCTGTGACAAAATGGCTAAAAACTCTACAAATCTGGGTCTTGCTCTGTTTTAATCTCATACGGAGGAAACTGTCCTAGATCCTTCTGTTTATATATAGCCTGATTAACTTCTCTGGGGCTAAAGTACCATATATTTCTGCTATAGTGTCTCTACTAATAGAGGGAATGATTTTCCTCCGCCTCTCCTAAAGCAAGAATCTAGTTTTTGTCCTTCAGTGGTTTAGACATACCTTGGCTTCTGGTATTAACACTTTGTTATGGAGACAGAGAAATGGTGGGATGGCTCCTGTGGATGAGTGCTTGGGCAGTGTTTATGCTATATTGTGTTGTGCTAAAATGGAAATTAATACATATTTTTGTGTATGTGTGTGTATTAAGAATTGACAGATGACGGTTTCTGCTAAAAAGGGACTGAATGTAGATCAATATACAAACATCTGTTTGTAGAGAATTGTGTAAATTGCAAAAGTATTTTAGAGTACCATGGTGAATGAATAATTTTAACTAAATACTTTCTTCAATAATACCATGCTGATTTATAGGGATCTTGCCCTAAATGCCTTTGAAAGCAAGAAAATAGTTGTACAAGAATTATCCACAATTTTATAATTGCTTTTCATGTTTTCAGCCAGTACTTTGTAGTATAATTCTTATATGGGTCATTTCAGCATTTGCTTAATTTTATGTATGAGCTCAAATCCAGTTATCTGTGGACTGTTCTGCTGAAGATGGCTAGGTTTAAAAATTAAGTATGTGCCTTAGTTCTTCATGGATGAATTCTGTAATCTTAGTAGATGCAAACCTCTAAAGAATTCTATTAAATGTCAATTAAACTTTGCTGAAAATTCAAACCTGTGTAAGCAACTGGGGATCTAGACATCAGAAATTGAACAAGACCTTCCCAATCTGTTTTCCTCAGACGGTGTTCAGCATAGATTTTCTGTCAAAACTGTGAATACAGCTCTTGCTATTTAGATCCCCGTTAAGTGAGATTTTTTTTTATATCCTGCACACCAAATCTAAAAGTTGCTTTTTCAAAAAGGTATCATTAACAAGACTGTAAGTGCCTTCTTTACAAAAAGTGAAAGTAGGGTTCAAAATGTCTATTAACTAGGTGGGAATGTATTAACAAGGTGGGATTACACAAGTATCTCAAAGTGTACCCATTTTCCTCAAAGGCAGAAGAAAATTGCCTGCATACTTAGCTGGGTACTGGATCTCATGTGTCTGGGAGAAAGGGAAAAGGGAACAATTCTGGTTTCAGATGTGTGGCCTGAAGCAGTATTTGGCATTCTTCACATGCTACTACTGCCTGTACCTAAGCTGGATCAGTTGTGTCCTCCTTGATTCACACAGTCACAATTACTACAACTTAGCAGGCAAACACAAAACAGTCTA
Source organism: Margarornis squamiger (assembly GCA_035222235.1). Lineage (NCBI taxonomy): Eukaryota > Metazoa > Chordata > Aves > Passeriformes > Furnariidae > Margarornis > Margarornis squamiger. The sequence goes on from JAWWTY010000001.1 coordinate 39,616,499, forward strand.
ATCATTCCACATGAATCACTGTTGAATATTTTATTTTACTGTGATATGCAAAATGTTTTGTTCAGGATATTTATATTGCCAGTCAATCTCTTCTGCTCAACACCTCTGTAGGGCTGTGTTGAATGGATGAACAGCTCCTTGAGGTACTTGTCACAAGTAGTGTTTGTTTGGAATCTTCTGTGAAATTGTTTTCTTAGGGTGAAACTTTTTGTAAGAATGAGTACAATTAAATGCAATTTTTCAGAATTTTTCTCAGGTACAAGATGGATGTCCACAAGAGATGTGAAAGGAAATATCAGACCATTAGAACACAGTGTCTTTAACTTGTTCTTTCACATTATAGATAAATGTTTAATTGTTACTTAACACATTTAACTATTTCTTATTTGGAGGCTTAAAAAGGTTGAACTTGGCCCTTCTCTATCTAAAGTGAGGTTAGTCACAAAATTTGGATTATTTCTATTATTTCTCTATCTCCCTCTCAAAATCTCTTCCCCACTCACTCCCCAGATTAACTGTGAGAAAGTGCAAAACAAATTTCAGTGAAGCAATGAAAACATTTTTGACATTTCAGAAAATAGGAAAAATATTTCCTGCTCCTTCTTTGCAATTTTGACCTTGACACTGTTTCCTCTTGTGACTCTTGTCAAGCTTTGTTCTCTTTGCATAAAGTAATGATCTAAAAGGTGTTGCAGGTTTGTTTTTTTTCCATAAGGGAGATGTAATGATAGACAAGATAACTTGTGATCCTTTTGAGACAGTGAGAGATTGCATGGCTGTAGTATAGGTATTAGACTTAGGAAGCAAATATTTATTCAGAGCTCAATACCTGGTTTGGATGACGCATGGTATGTAAGGTAAAGGTCATACAGTGAGTGATGAGCATAAAGAAAAAGTGAACAGCTGTTCATTCCCTACATTCTTCTATCCACCACCCCATCTGTTGAATGAAGTGAGATCTTGTAGGAAAAAGGGGGGGGGGGGGGGGGGAACCCCAACAAA
>JAWWTY010000001.1:39617600-39642600 GCA_035222235.1 Margarornis squamiger
CCCCCCCCCCCCCCCCCCCCCCCCCCCCCCCCCCCCCCCCCCCCCCCCCCCCCCCCCCCCCCCCCCCCCCCCCGCGCAACAACTGCACCATCATGTTTTTGAACAGAAGTAAAAATATAGTTTGTTAATTCCAAAAATGTACCTTTGCAACATAAAAAAAAAAAAAAAATAATGTTTTTTTTTTTTCTGTGATGACTGTTGTATTTCTGTGAAGTAATGCAAAATAAATGCTTACCGCACCTTTACATGCTATTTACCCATGTCAGTGTTGAAACTTCCCTCTAAGAAAGGTAACCAGTTGAAAGGAGAGGTGTATAATGTGTGGGTCCTACAGACAAAAACTCCTTGGGCTCAGCTCTGCCTTCTCCAGCTCTGCCTACATTGCCAGCTCCTGGCAGTCAGAGCACAAGGTTTTGCTCATACTCTCTTTTCAACACAGTGGATGTGATTATTTGCTATTTTTGTCCCATGTGCAAAATATGGCTGAAAATGTAGCAATGCAGAAGGGGCAAAGTTTAAATAGTTTGTAACTTTACTGGAGAGAAATGCATCAGCCAAGAGAACCCATTTCTGTAGCCTAGGGGCCACATTTCAGTATTCAGTTATTAGGCAGCTTGGAACAAGACAAAAAGATGGCACAGATTTCTTGTAGCTACAAAGTTTGCTTGTCAGCTTTCTCTGCAATTACTGTAGCTTTAGCCTTGATTCCCACAGCAATTAACACATTAGCTCATTTTGGCCGTTTTTATTCAGGTTTTTTTTTTTTTTAAGAATCTTTGAAGCAGTCTCAGCAGACAAAACTCCCATTGACAGGTGGTTACACCTTTACAGGAATGGTATAATTTGGCTTTCTCTCTCTGCAGGTTTTAACTCCTTAGTCATTCTTAGCTCTGTGCACATCTGGCTTTTTCACTCTTCCAGCTTTCAGGCTCTGCTGAGTTGGTAGGTCTGTGTAGATCATCCTTTTGATCATATGCTTCACAGAGCCAATACACATATTTCCACTCCCGATTCACTCTGTGCATGTCTGATTTCATGTATTTTATGCTTATTTTATTCAGGAGACTGCAGCGATGATTGCCATGTTAATGTTCTCATCCAGATAGTAATACAGCAGGTGACTACTGGTAATTAATCATCAGAGCCTTTATTCTTTTTATAACGGGAACTTTCTAATACTGTGCAAGAGTCATAACCTGCACAGCCTTAAGTGTTGGGAGAATCTGACAGAAATAGCCAAACTTTTCTAGAAAATTGTGCTAAATGTTGAAAGTCTGATCTTACGATTTTATATGGTCTGAGTGTCCTATCACAGGTTTTATAGATGCAATTCCCATTAAAAATGCAGAAAGTGTCATATCAGAGCCCACAACCTAACAGTGGTATGTGTTACTTTTGGTATCCCTTGCAGATAAGTGACAGTATAAGCTGTATAAATATAAGCCGTATAAATACATGTTTTCTGTTGGAAGAACTCCATGTGAGCAGCCATTTTTTTTCATCTGCATCTTGAAAAGGCATTGATTCCATTCAACCAACCTTTCATAGCACTTAATAAGAGTATTAATGACACACAACTGACAATAATGTAAAGCAGTCAATGTTTGGACATTTGCTAATATTTTCTATTACACACTGTATGAATAATTTACTATGACTGGAGTTAGGAGAAGAGCAGAACAATGCTCTGTAATGTAAATGTAAAAATTTACAGTTTTATTCTAAACTTTAGGTAGTACAAAACATTTTTAAAATGTCATTGTACCATGAGGAAATGACTATGACTGTGTATTATAGTCAATAGAGAAATCTAGATTAGCCCTGTACTGTCTTCCAGTCATCATTTTGTTTGATTAATATTGGTAAAGAACTCTGGAAGTCTACGGTATCTAAGGACCTTCCAGAGAAACCAGTATCAAGAAAAGTCTAGGGTAGCCATTTGGCATATCTATTTACTTATCTGCTAGAGGTACAAAAGAAAAAGATACCTTTCAGGAATACTGAAGAATTATTAGTAATGGATATTTTTGTGATAATACTACAAGATATTTCAGTCTTTACAAACAAAAAAAAAAAACAAACACACAAACTACCCCCCAAAATACTGGAATTGCTAGAAAAACATGTTTGTGGCTGATTATATAGCATGTGTATGGTGCTGTACAAACAAGTATTGATATGGGCTTGTAAGGTAGTTTTTTTTATCATCTGAAACATATTTTTTGGAATAGACAATATATTTATTTTTCAAATAGAAGAGATGAGCTTATTGTTTATTTGCATTTCCGTGTTATAGTAACAAAGGCAAGTATGTTATCATATAAAATACAAAATATATATTGCTTTTGTCTCACTCCTCACAGATTTTGTAAGACTATTTTTGTTACTCTTAGGATTGGAAACTATAGGCACAAAAAAAGAAAATTTCTCAGCACATTTCTCAGTTTTCCTTGGAAATTACTGTAATCAGAAGGAAATCCACAGTTTTTATATTTTTGGACAACCATTTGATCTTAACAAATGCTGAGCACCTTGTGCTATGGATAGGAATGGCAGTCCAGGTTTCAAGACTTACATTTTCTTTGTGTACATGGTAGGGTTTGGGTTTTTTTCCCCTTTGGTTTTAAGGATAATGAGCTTCATTTGACTTTTCTGTGAGAATTTTTGCATAGGGAATTTTTATGGGAAACTTGGTAGAAATATCTCAGTGCCAAAGATTGTAGATAGACAGCTAGTCAGGTTTTCAAAAAGGTCAACGCATCTAAATATAATGGAAAATCATACTATGATCCCTGACTACATTGTAAAGCACTTGTATACTCTAAAAGCTAGTCTTTAACATCCATGTGTGAAATTAATCTCACCTAACTTGAAACATCCATGCTTAATATGGATGTATTTGTCTGAGCTAGACAGCATTGTGACTTTTCATAGTCAGGGAAGAGAAACAGCCACTTGTGGGACACGATTCATCTCATCACAACTTAGAAATCTACAATAGTGCAGATGAATTGAACTCTAAAAATGCCTATTTGTCTCCACTCTCTCCTAGAATAGGAGAATTCTAGGGTGTCGGTCTAAGATATCCCTGGCTATATTACTGACCTGTAAAGTCAGACAGCTAAATGTCTGAACTACCTTGTTTTGGACCAATTTCTTAGAGACAAATAGCTTGAGCAAGTTGTGTCCAAAGCAACTGTCAAGGCAAAAATCATGTATGAATCTCTCCCATCTGCACCTGGGTTTCTCTCTCTGGAAAATGAGTAGATTTATTCCAGATTTCAATCAGAGCATGAGACAGGATACAGGGTATAGATGCATATATGCTCATGGGTTGCAATGTGAATTGAAAATAATGTGCAGCACTTCTGTGCTTCGGTTCTAATTGGTGACCTAGATATTATAGCTTATTGCCTGTTGTCAGAGATAATATGGAAATGTGATAGGGATTGTGATTTATGTGCTGCAGAAAGAAGGTCTACTCCTTAAGGAGAAAGAGTCAGAGTAAGGCCCTAGGTGTCTGCTGGCATTATGCAGGATTGTGCCATAAACATACCAGTGTTTATTCATGATGTTTTGACTATATAGCTTGGAAAAGTAAGAATTCATATTTCTAGTGGTCTTTTTTTCTGAATTCTAGATCCAATAACCCTTGTCTGAAATAGGAAAAGGTGTCATTTAATGCATGAGATGTTGAATATTTCTACTTTGCAAGGAATGGTATTTTATTTGTCATTTACCTTAGGCATTGAGGTGGGATTGTGATGAATCTTTTCACATTCCTCTTTTCTCAATGACAGTTTCGTAAAAAAAAAAAAAAAAAAAAAAAAAAAAAAAAAAAAAAAAAATAGGTGGCATTAGTAGCTAATTGATAGAAAGATGATAATTTTCAAATATTTTTGCAATATAAACAGCTGGCTTGTTTGAAAGAATAAAATGTGTGTGGCTTTTTTTCTTTTCTAGGTGGGGTAGTTATTTTTGGTTCTTTTTATTGAGTGATGCGGAATCATTTGCTGAACTCCTTGCCAAAAAGACTAGTGGTGAGTTGGTCAGTCCCTTGAGACAGACTGATCTTGGCTGTTTAGTACTAATACAGCTGTCAGGAAGAATCTGTTACAAACTCTGATGTTGCTCCAAAGTGCTTCTCTGGCTAAAGAAGAAAAAATAGAGATGGTTACCAAAAGAATGAGGTGGAGGTTGGGAGATGGGGTAGTAGATGAGGACAATGTATATTCAACAGCATAGAAAATAAGTGAGGTCTTAGAGCTGCAGAAACCTACTCTGTACCAAGGCCTTAAGACATCACCTTAAGGCAAATTCTAAGCATAAGCATTTCACTCTGCTTATTATCTTCCCTGAACACAGGCTATGTGCTCTGTGTTTAAAAGCATTAAAGACAAGGTTTTGTGAAAAAGTGGCCTTGCGATTTAAGATTGATTAATGGCTTATAAAAAACCCCTAACTTGTTATTTTTTGATCCCTCAGCCCTTCTGGACTGTTGAAATGTCTTCATATATCTTTCCAAAGTCTTACTTTCATCTCACTCCTTACCATGTCATTTCTTGCACCCACAGTGCAAACAACTTCTATTTGATTACTGTCCTTGAAGAAACCATCTCAGACTTCCTTCATAATTAGCTCAGTATAAAATAGAGACTTTGTTGAGCCACCTATCTTCCAGCAGATCTGTATGATCAGCAGTGTGGTGTCAGGTGGTATAGTCAGCAACACCAATTCCTACACTTTGGTAGGATATCTTCTAGCATGTAGCAATTAGTTTATGGTTAAAACACTTGGAAGACCCCAGTCTATAATAATGCATGAAAAAACTGCAGTATTGTCTTTCTCCAGCATTATTTCAAATCTGCTTTCTCAACTGTTTCCTCTATTTAGAAGAATCTTGCTCAAGTCTTCAATGATCTGTAGATTCTGGCCAAATTTCTAATTGTCTATCTCATTTTTACTTCCCAGTCTTTCTGGGCCCATAAATACTTTTACCTCAATGCCCTGCTATTCCTTGACTTTCATGACATTGCCCTCTCTGATTCTTCCATTTTTTTTCTTCTGGAGAGGACATTTTTATTTCTCCCAGGTCTCTTTCATCTCAAACCTACTCTGTTATATCTGTTTTTCACATACAGTATTTCCATTCCCTTGTTGCCAGGTTCTCAATTTTATTTTTTTTTTTTTCATTTGTTTCTCTCTCATCTCCTGTTATCCAAACTGTAGTAATATTCTGCTATTTCTTTTTCTCTCAATATCTTTCTCTTCAGAACTATTTTACTTGTCTCAGCTCAAATCAGGTCAAGATTTGATTTCTGCAATCTCAGTCTTGCAAACTCTCACAATTTCATGACAAGTCTTGTGCTATTTAATGTTTTACTTAAAGCTTCAGTTCCTGAAGGCAACTGAGAACAAGAACTCTAAGCTTTTATCAAAATTACTAAAAGCTTAGCCTTCAGGATTACACAAAAAGCCTGAATACACAAAGGAGCATATTATGGACTCATATAAAAAGGCAAATAAAAACCCAGTCTATCCCTCTTTTAACATTTTGCTCCCGTTTCCATTACCAAGAAAACTAGCCTCACATTTGACAAAATAGAAGAAATCTTTTCTCAGCAATATTTCCAAATCAAAGTTAAAGATATACTTACCTGTGGAAAAAAATCAAAACCCCCAGAAATAATAAAATTCACATTGATATGAGGAACTCTTTGCAACCACTGTCACTATAAACCACGAAAATAAAATGCAGTACTTTTTATATGGATTAGAGTACTTAGTTTACTTCAAATATCAAGTTAAGATTATTCTTAATTGGAGATGAGCATCCTTATCACACAGGGTAATTTTCCTCAAGTGTGTGAAGATGCTCAGCAAGCCACCTCTAACTCCACATAGCAACTTGGGAAAATAGTGTGGACATTGCAAGGCAGCAAAGAAGTTGGCAGTATTTTTGCAGATTTTTAAGAGCTGTGTAAACTGGAATCAATTTGTGTATTTACCTTTATTGATCCAACAACCTGTGAACACTGTTACGTATTTTCTTCTGCCAGTAGATGGTGATATTTATATTAACTATTTAAGTAAATGGGAAAAATTATATGGTTATTTATTTCAGTATATATATTCCTTATATACCAGGTGTGTTTTAACAACATGAGCTGATTTCAAGTACTTTGATTGTTTATAATAAGTGTAATGTATTGTGCAAACATACAATTGCATGGCTGGCTTTGACACCATTGTGCCCACTTCATTACTCTCATTATCATGTTTTCAGCCAGCAGCATTTAACTAGTTCATGTGTCTGAATTGGCTGAATATTCCTTAGGGCTGTGTATGAAGCTGAAAGGAGAAAGCGGGATTTCGAAAGGCTCCATTTTCTGTACCACAGATGGTTGCAAATGGAAGCAAACTCCTCATGTATTCAGTAGAATTAGCCACAATTTTCTTTCTTGCAACTTTGCCTGCCTATTTACAGCTAATGAAATTCTCAAAGCATTCTTACAAGTACTGCAGCTAGAGTTCAAGGATAATTTACAGTATATTAATATGTGCTTTAATCAAATTGCCCTTGGTCAGCTCTAGCACTTTCCAAAGACAAACTATACATAATTCACTTCAATACTTGCAAGCCCATCATGGAATATCTCAAAACCTGGGATCTCAGATTTTTTTCCTCCATTAATTACATCAGGATGATTTTATTGCAAGTTGATATAATTGGTAAAGTATTAACATTTTTAATATGGTAGAAAAAACAAAACCCACATATATAAGCCCTCATTTAACAAGATATTATAGAATATATCTAAATTGTAGCATATATGTCCCACTGACTTGAGGGGATTTCTCCACATGATAACAGTTTAGAATCTTATGTTTCTTACTTGACTATGATTTGGGATCAAGATTAAATTCAGTAAGTCTGTTATTTTAGGTTTTGTTCCTTACTAGCTAATGACAGTGGTAGCTATAAAATACTCACAACTAAAATTGCAGTAATGTGAGTTTCCCAAGATACATCAGCATTGCAAGAATTGAACCCTCCAGGGTTTTCACTAAAGTTGAAGCCTGGAACTTGTTTTGGAAGTAAGAATAAAAAAAATTCAGAGCATAACAAATAATTATCTTGGGTATCAGTTCCCTAAAAATGTGAATAGGAATGAAAGCAAAAACAAAACCTTACTTTCTATCTCAGTAGTCTGTATTGTACTTAAATGTTAAAAGAGAAATAAATATTCAGTTTCCTCAAACGTCTCTTTAAAATTGGTGTCCATTTTGTTGAAATACACTGTCTTAATGAAAAAATGCAATTATTAAAGCATAGGTTTTTTATGTACTTACACATACCACACATAAAAACATACTGTTGCTGCATTCAATTCCATGACAACGTAGTTATTCCAAATAAGCAAAAAGCATAAACTATGGATTTAATTTAACATCAGATTTCAGTTTTTAGTAGTATTTATGATAAAATTAAATATGTCTTCAATGGCCTTGCTTTAGAATTTTCCTGAATTTTATTTTTTTTTTTTTTTTTTTTTTTAAAGATGACGCCCTAGACTGTATTCAAGCAAGTTTATGAAGCAGGGACTCCATAGAAAAGAAAAGAAATATGTCCTTGTAGACAAAAAAACCAAAAACAACAAAAAAGCAATGAATCTTTTATGCAGATATGTTTAATCATTCAATGAAGAACAAGTAGTCCCAAATTATTAATTTAAATAATTTAAATTCTGAAGGATTAAAAGGTTTTTCCTTATGCTAATTTCCTTACAACAAACAAGCACCTCTGGTTTTCTCTGGTGGAATCTTCAAGTAAAAATATAAAACATCATATCAGTACCAAAAATATGATAAAATACACTAGATGGAAATAGTGAATTGCTTCCATGCATATTTATCTTTCCGGATGGGCTTCATTAGAAATATTACTCATCTAAAATGTATGCATCTGATGATCAGTAGTCATCTGGTCGTGGGAGAGAGGTGGACTCCTGCTTTTTGACATTTAGTTTAGGATGAGAGCTCCTTATGTGCCCTTTGGTTACAAGTGCTGAAGTCACTCCTTTTGTCTCAGGGTATGCTAAGGACAGTATTTGTAGGAGCATCCTTACTGAGCAACAGTGGGTATCTGCCCAACAGAGAGTACCTGCACAGCAATCCTCTGTGCACCTACAGTGTTGTGTATGCAGAAAGGATTATTATAGTATAGCATACAGTTAATTACTGCCAAAGCCATTATTTTTCAACTGATTTCACTTTGGTACTGTAAGTTGCCAGTGATTCATAACTCCTACCAGTTTCATACTGATTTAGGTTATTACTTAGCATAGTTAGCTCAGTAACTTGGGAGACTAAAGCTATCTGAGTTGGAGCAGTAAGAAAACCAGTAGGACAAGCCATTAAATAACAGGCCTTTGAAAACAAATGTGTTGTTGTTTGGTCAAGCTTATTGTTTTAGAAGAATCAGGAAATTGTGGAAAGGGTGAGGGGAAAAAATGCTGATATGAACAATTAGGCCAGGAAGGGAACATTGATTCTGATACGGAAAGGAGGTAGGAATGTCACAGGAGGAGTGTTGGAAGAAAAGCAGGGCCTTTTTTTTTTAACATTTGGACAGGAAAAACTACTTCATATTCCTCATGGATTGTTGTCATTTCTTTCTTAAAGAGTAGTAAGAGTAACCAGGAACTTTGGGTAATGTACATGAAGTCAAAACTCTCTTTTCCCTCCAGGCAGGGAGGGAGACCTTAGTTTCGAGAAGGATGTTAACAGGCACCAATCAAGCACATCTAAGAGCGAAGTGTACTTCAGGATAATCCAGACTTAACTAGCAAAGCTGTAGAGAAAAGGGGGAACTCAAGACCCTGGGAAGTCCAGGCAGCTCTTTAAGTTGTTTTGAATCACAATTTTAAGTTCAGAAAGAAAAGTTCTGAACAATGAATGAGTTGATGGTCGGGTGAAGTGGGCTTATTATATTCAGTAAATCATCCCATGAATTTAAACCCTAAAAACATATATTCATTCTAGCCTGGTTTGGGAGAAAGCTGGACGAATAAAACAGTCCTAATAGAAGAGGATCTGGGTCTCTTACCTCCTGCTTCTATTTGTTGCTTGTTGAATGGTCATACAACTACATTTCTCAAAATCAACTGGTTTTATTTACAGTAATATCAGTAATATCATAATGCAGACCCTTCCCCTATGTTAAAAGCAGTATCTGGCTGTCACTGTTTAAAAATTAACCTGAGTGAAGTGGAAGATATATCAGTTGCATTTTTGAATGCCTTCATTTGCCTTGTAAGTCTCTGTTTTATTTCCTCTCCTGTTCAAAATTCCTCTAAGGGAAGACGTAAAGGTGTCTTTCTGGTCCACCCTTTCACCGCTCCAGTCTTTATAAGACTTTGCGTTACAGACATAGAAAAAGTGCCTCTTAAAGATTAAGGTAATGTTAATTTTTGCTGTATAGTCCATGCAAAATAAATGCATAAAATAAGGTAAAATAATGCTACAGGTATAAGTTCCCAACTAGTAATGTCAAATTAAACAAAATTCTGATCTTAACATCTTATCATCTTCATAAATTGCCTTTCTCAGCATAAAAATCTCCAAATAGTACCTTATGTAATAGCACATATGTTTTTTTTAATCACCCATTTTATAAATTACAGGCTAAATAGTGAACAAAGTGATGTTTGAATTATTTTCCTATTTGCATCTTAATGTTTTACTTTTATATAATGTGGCACAGTGAGTAGGCCTGACTATCTGTCTGGCAGTAATTTCTGAGATCCTAGTCAGTGTTAGCATTGCCTTGTGTGGGATGTTGTGGCCATACATGTCAAATGGCAGCTTTATGTAATGAGCACAAAGAAAAGCAGGAAGGGGATATTAGTATCCCATTTCACAGAAAAAATGAAGCAAAGAAAATCTTAAATTAGAATTAATCTGTTAACTTCTTGATCCTTATAATGTAGACATATCTATCATGGTTATTACTATTTACTATTTTAATTCTTGATAGAAAGAAACTGACTGTAGATATGTGAAAGTCATGGTTTGAAGCCCCATATTTAACATTTTACATTAGAATGAGATGAACTTCTTAATAAAAGTTTCTATTCACCTCTATTAACTGTAGTCCAAGGCTAAGGGAAGGTTTTCTACATCTGGTCACGAAATCCACCACTCTCTGAGATCATATGAGAAAACTGGCAGATGTGACAGATATTAAAAAGCCACCAATGTCTTTTAATTTCTAGTCCAGTGTTCCCATTGTCGGAATTGTGTGTCCCTCCCTTTCCAAAAAGGAGATTGCTAAGGTCTGCTCCTCATGAATCAGAAAATTTGATCATTTAGATGTATGATGCAATCTTATGTAAACCATTAAGCACACAACTCTTAAGTTTTCAAGCTCACGGCATAACCCATTGACTGAGGTTGCCTTTCGTATCTCCTGGCCCTGCAGAAGGTGATAGGTCCTGGAAGAGAGTCATTGAAATTTGTGGTAAAGGATGTCTAGAAGAGAGGTACAATAAGGTGAATGATTTACATACAAAGTGAGCCAATTGCTAGGTCTGAGTACTCAGGTTGAGGGCTCTAATAAATGGTTCCCTCAAAACACTGAATACTTTCTATTTTTCCTTATTTTATCTGTAGATTTCTCTGCTATGATAATCACCGTGCTGATTTTGAGCACTACTATATATTAAATGGTAACTTTATCATCATGAGCTTTTTATGATCCACACCTATGTCACATAGATTATAAAAAATAGAGCATGTAAAATATTTTTTCAAGCACATTTTACAAATATCCACACTTATCTTAGCATAATTAAATTTTTCATCACATAATGTAAATACATTCTGACTTTTCTGCTCTGTTTCTGTGGCTCAGTGTTTCTTTTTCTGAAAATAAATGTCTGTGTGAACATATATATTTATATATATATACACATATCATCTTACATGTGCAGTAAATATATTAAAATATGGACATACAGACATAGATAACAGAAGTACCACTTAAAATATCACTGGAGCTGATCAAAAAAGATTAATATATTGATATACTTTAAATTTTTATTTTGATATTACTTTTTTTGTGGTAGTAGTAAAAATGTTTTGAATGCTTCTGAATTTCATATTTCTTCCTGATTTCATATCTGAAAGGTCAAATAGGGTAAAAGTTCTTCCACTGCTTATTGACAAACAAGAAATAGAAAGAATTAAAGGTGTTTTCATTTTATGTTGATTTTTTTTTTAAAAAAACCAAAGCTCTACATGTGAAATCTGAGTAAATTCTTTGAATTATTGTGTTTATATGTAACAGGTAATCACAGCAGTGATATTTATCAAATAATGACTGAAATTAGTATCTCAGATTAGTTCAGAAAATCATTAGTATTACATGTATTACACTTCGAATTAGTGATATTATTTCGTGATTGCTGCATGTACTTAACATGTCTTTAAAACATATTGCTTTATTCTTTACCATCTATATTACAGGACTTAAGGAAAGTCCTCTCATGTTACAATGCATGTACTGTACATTTTTTGCACTTTGATGTGGTTATATGCCAAAATTGCTTATCAAAGTATTAAAATATTTCAATGATGATAGAAAATCAGATGTCTCTGAATCTACATGTTCTTTGAATCTGACTTAGGTTCTAGTACTAAAACTACTACATTAGTTGGATTAATTTCCTGTGCAATTTTTCATCATATCCCCATTAAAAGTGAAGTAGTTTCATTACATAATGATGGATAACATCAAGAAATGTGAAAAGGATTCTGATAGATGTGGGAAATGTGAGAAGCATAGAAACGTGATGAAGTGAGTAGCACAAGATAAATATCTTTTCAGGCTAATACTGAACTAGAAAAGTGTTTTCATAATAATAATTGAAAGGACAGAATGAGTATCAGTCTAGACACTAGATTCAACCATAGTATCTCATTTGTTACAAGAAATGCTTTACTTAGTATATTAAACTCTATAAATGTATAGTTTCACTACAGTTTTGGACACGGATGCTGTAGCCTGCAGAGCATGTGGCACTGAGCAGAAGCACCATGATTCTTCCCTCTCCACAGCACTTGCAAGCAAAGGTATTGGAGTATTCACCATATTATTTTAGGCATGGGAGAAGAGAAACAAAGATAACAAGATACAGTTTAAAATATTCTAATGGCAACACCTTTAGCATCCATTTCCAACCATTTTGCTATCTGTAATATAAGAAAATATCACAAGCATTGCAAGAGCATTTCCAAACAAACAAGGTCAGTCCTTGAAGGTGAAGTGTGTAATAGGCACAAGCACCCTTTGGACTACAGCCACTGGAGGACAATATTAATAGTCACTAGAGGTCACTATGAGCACAAAGAATTTTCCAGATGCAGCCATTCCTCCTGGAGATGACTCTGGTACCCTCACAAGCCACAGGCATGGAAGCACTACTACTTCAGTACAGAGTTCCTGTAAAACTCCCCACTGTGAATGGGATGAGGTTTCAAAATACTTCATTCAGGTCCTATGAGGAAACCAGAATCTACCAGAACTTTTAGGTGGTTTTCTGCTCTTTGTACTGCTTCATTATATACCTTCTCTCTTTCTCCTCTGCATTTTAATCAGACACCTTTCCTGATGCAGTACTTTCCTTCAGCAAGTGGGCTGTCTTTTTTTTTTTTTTTCTTTCTGTTTTAGGGAAAGCACAGAGGTCCCCTGAACATTCCATCTCCTTCCCTCATTTTTTTGACGTCTAACTACACAGCAGGTTCTTATTCTTAATTGAAATTAGCACAAATAATTTTGTATTATTTATCTGTTAATTTCAAGTTCTGGGCTAAGATTTGCAGTTTGTTTTACGAACTCCTTCTTCATTCTTGTAGACTTCAGAAGAATCAAATCTAGGAGTAGAAAAAGTACGAGAGAGTTAGGAGTTTAGGGCAGGGGGTGTTGGTGGGTTTGTTTTGGGGGAGGTTTGATATTTTTTTTCCAGTAGGAAGCTGTATTCCATCAGAAAACGGTATACAGTGATGACAACTATGAGCTATAGATTCTAATTCCAGGTTTGCTATCAACCAACTCTACTATCTCTGGCAGGCTTTTAACCTTTCTGATCTTCACTCTTTTCACCTCTAAGATGTGAATTTCAGTCCCTACCTTGGAGAAGTGCTAGTGAAATCTTCAGAGAAAAATATCTATAACAGCATAGTAGTTTGAAAAGATTCATTTAACTAAGCTATTTTCAACTAATCTTGCATACAGATTTTAATTTTTAGTTAAATAAGTGAAAGCAAGCATTAGGAGACATTATTAAGCATACTAGTTTATGCACACACACATGTATTTCTATGTAAATATTATAAGCATGATGTCATATTTTTGGTGTATTTAGCCTTTCACCAAGGCTACAATCTTAGTCCACAGTGAGATTGCGACATGGTTTAGCTTAACATCAGAGTCAAAATCAAGTATTTTAATATTGTTTGCTTTTTTCACTATTACATTCAAAGCAGAGAGAATATGCTTGCATTTTTGAAATGTGCAAATCCAACTTCTGGTACTGGTTTGTGTAGTGCAGCTCTCTGAGGAATGTTTACTTGTCTATTTTTTTTTTCTTGTAGTTTTACTATTTAATAGCCTAGGCAATATTTAGTCTCCCCAAGTGGCAATTTTTTGGGGGATGGAAATATAAACTAATATAAACTTTATTCTCCCTTTTTAATAGACCTCTCAGCAAAAAATCAATATTTTCACTTCCTCTTTTTATTCCTGACAACCAAGAGGGTATTAAAATTTCTACACTGATTTTTTTATTGTAGACTGGATTACTCAGCATTTAGCTTTCATCTCTTTTTCTATTTTTTATTTTTTAATCCATCTTTGATGGATTAATGCCTGTATATTACCCTGGAAACAACCAGGGATTTGGCTAGCAAACTAAGAACTGGGAGATCTGCACAAAGTCACTCAAGTTTAGACTAATAAAACACTTTTTTTAATCAACTTTTTACAGGTCAAATTCTCTGCTGTTGTCTAATACTGCAGTTTTCTAAGACTGGAACTTCTGCCCATGTTTCCTCTATCAGTGAGGTTCCAAAATTGCTCTATTGTGGCTGACACCCACAGCCCCCAAAACCATGTCTCCATAAAGCTGGTAGCTTCTGTGTGTCATATATGAGTCCTTCCCTATTCCTGATAAGACCTCACTTTGAAAACGTGACTTTCTGAATAAAAGTGAAGTTCTATGTATCTTCTTCCTTTCATTGACCAGCTCATTATATTGTAACTGGAGTTCAGTGAAATTCAAATCCCTACCCTTCTTTGAATTCAAAGCTTCCTGGTTTGAATCCAGTCTCCTATGATAGACCCTCCAACCACTGTCAAGTGTTCTGACTGTGCTTCAAGGCTGCAGAATTTAGTCCGTTTCATGGACTATGTCAAGGCAGTGGTGTCATTGTCTCCTCAGAAACTCAATTTCAATGTGTAATCAGTGAATGTCATTCATGTTTTAACCACTCATGTTGACTAGCATAATGGCTTTTGTGATTCTCTTTATCAGATCCTAATTCTTACAAAATCCTCTACAAGCATGTTTAGCATGTGAGGCTTGGATATGACTTCTTCCAAATGAGCAGGACATGATCATTTACCTTTGCTTCATCTCTACGCTCTTGTAGTTCTACAATTGAATTAAAACTACTCCCTCAGAGATATATTCAAGATGTTGACGTGCTCAGACACTGCAATGGTGAAACTGTGTAAATTTCTTAATTAGATGGTAAGCTCTCTCACCAATTTGAAAAATATATGAGTCAAGCAACTTCTTAAAATTAAGGCTGAATTGCACCCACAGCTGTTAAACATCCCACTGGTTGCACCAATTAGTTATTGTTTTTGCAGGGCATTTATCATGGACCTAAATTTTACTCTTAATGAATTAGATTAAATCTCGGTGCTTAGGCACATTCTTGACTTCTTTGCTGAACAGAGACTTAAAACTGAACAACAAGCAAGCTAAGTACACCCAGCAGAACCATTGGGCTCTTGTTCTATCAGAATGGAAAGCTGACTTTGGCATGAAGACCTGTTTACTTAATTAAATCTCTTAATAAGTAGACCTTCTTTATGACTTTTGCATAACTAACAAGCTTAAGTACTATAGATGATTTTTCTTCAATATTATTGAGTAATTAACATTTAATTCTAATTAAATCCCATAATTTCGTGTTACAGTTAGCACAGAGACCCAGTTCCAGAATGCTCAGAGCAAGCTGTCTTGCTTCACTAAACAGGTACTGCGGAGGAGTAATGCTGCCCCAGAAGACTTTTCTGTGTGTTCAATTAGAATGCAAAGTTGCTGACTAATTTACACAAGTAGATGTATTTCGTATGGAATAAATGAGTTTGGGTTGGATTAGTAAATATTCAACACTTGTATGAAAGTACAGAAGGACTAAATTAAGATGGGGATGTAAATCCTCTTTCTCTGCCTTCACTGACAGTTTAAAATGAAGCCAAAATGTAGTCTTTAAACATAGCAATAACTACATCTGGCATAAAATATTACACACCCAAAAATGAGTAGGGTGTCTCTTCCCTTTTATATGGGGTCTTTCATGTTAAAAATGCAGATAACTTTTTGCAGCCTAAATTCTTACAACTATTGATGTTTAAAATATAACATAAACAGATAAGTTTTCACTGAAAGCAACATCTACACCTCTTTGTAATTTATAAAGTGATTAACTCGACCCTAAGTAATCAGAAACTAATGGATTTTTTAAAGGAGTATTCATCCTAATTCAACAGGAATTGGATCTTATTTTCCTTATATCCTTCAATTTTTATGCAGAATTGATGATACTGTGGTATATCTGATGTGCCAACAAGTATTTGATGAGCTTGGATAAATCTAAACTAGCCAAGTGTTCAATGAGAAATTGATAGGATTCCTTGGAAAGGTCTCAGTCCAGAATGCTTGAATGCTCTAGGCCTGCAGAACTGTAGAAAATCTTTCCACCAAGAATGATGCCATAATATTGAAATTCTCAACCCAGTCTGTCTTTCAAGTATGTGAAGTATGAAAATATGTCTGCAGTGGTAATTTCCCAGGGCTGCTGTGTTAGCAGATCCAGAGCAGCCAACTCTAGAGCATACTGCATTCTTGCCATGAAGAGGTAAACTTCAAGCCATCATTAAGAGATTCAAAATAGAGCTAAGTTTTTATATCCACAGCAGGAAATCCAGGTGTTCTAAAGAAACTACAGTCTTGGAGCTTCCATATTCATATAGGCAGTTTCTGTCAGGATTTCTGTTAGGAGACAGTTTTCAGGGCAGGGTTGTTGGAAGTCTTTGCCCCAAAGATTTCAGAGCTGCAATTAATAGCTGAGGCATTGAAACCAGTGGCAATGGCACAACACAGCTGTGCTGTCTGGATTCTGTATTTAGTTTCAGAATATCCTCCTCTGTTGTTTCCTGGTAGTGAGACTGGGCACAGGGAAAAGGTGTGAAATATGTGCAGGTGCCCATCCACCCTACTAGCGCAGCACAGTGCCCAGGTTATATATGATTGTTTCTGCCTCTGCAATGTTTTATATAATGGTGCTGATGATACTCCATCAGAACTCATTAGCAAACACTTAGAGTCCTCTTCTTTGCCTAACCATCCTGTGTTTTGCTCCTTTTTGTTCTTTTTTATTCCTTAAGATTGCCTCGTCTATTTTCTGAACAGTTGTTCTTGATAATCTCTTTTATATCCATAGGAAATTCTTTGAGACAGGCATTAGTCACTCAGCATGTTTTGTAAAGTGATGTGTACACTTACACTTCTGTCTAAGCAAAAAACCAATAAATGCAACATCTTGAAAGATTTATTGAATAAGGCAATTTCTTCAAACACTATAAAATAGTTAATAGCAAAATTCTCATTTAATCTTACTAGATCATGGGATAATTCCCATAACTGTGAGATTACTGACACTACTGTGTATATTGCTGTTTTAATTGTTTGCTAATTAGCAGTTCATGGGGAAGACCAAATTGCTGCTTGGCATGCTGCACTGTGGCACAGTTTTGGGCCCCATGTTTCCTACACCCCATCTGTTCTTCCCCTCTCTACTTCCACTAGCTGTGAGCAAGGGACTATGAGAAAGCAAATTTTGCCCAGAAGAAATCTGATTTGGCTATTCTGGAAATTTAAAGCATAATTGAAGAAGGCTTTTCCCCCTTGTCTTCCCTAAAACAGTATTGCACTAAAAAATAACAATAAACCCCCTCTACTCCCTACCTTTGAAGCTTCAGACCAGAGATATATGCTAAGAAGTAACATCATGGGAAAAACAAAAAACAAAGAAAAAAATATTAAAACATCTGAATAACAGGTTTCAAACTAACAGACTCGTTTTCTTTGTTCTCTTTTCTATAGCCACACAGCAGTACGCACATGAGAAAAAATTAAAAATGGCAAGATGCAGGCAGCAGCAACTTTTCTGAATAAACATGAAAGATCAGTTATATGAAACCAATCTCTACTCCCATTTCATGTCATTTAAATGAAAGAATTTTGTTTTGAGCTCACACGTCCAATTACTGTCCTCCAAAATCATACAAAAATCTGGCCTGAATGGTGTGTATTATGCCTTACACCTGATCTCAAGCCAGCATTTCTTTCAAAGCTGTAAATAACATGGCCTGTCAGAGATGAAACTATACAACAAAATGTGTAAAGAGTAGAAAATTAACTCTATCCCAGTTGAAACCAGGACAGTCTCTAATTCAAGTCAATGGCCTTGTCATAAGCCTCACAAGGATCTCCTGTTTTGTGAAGAATCATAGAGAAAGAGCTGTACAGAGATGTGTATTCATGTCTCACCTCTCTACAGTGAACCGCTCAACTATAGACATTGCTCTTATGAGCCATGGGAGTCTCAGGTGAGGCTCATCTCTTCAAGGTGAGGCAGAAGGGTGCCTCAGAAAGGTAACAAAGATAATGCAGAATGTCTCTCTGGACTCCTGGACATGGAAGAAAACAAGGCGAGCTGATCAAAAAGTTCATTAGATGTAGAATATGATTATTGGATAGTTATGGTGTAATAGTTCCAGAAAAGTTTCAAAGTTTATAATGGTTTCTCCACTGTCTTCCATTTTCTCCTTATTATTCCATCAAGGTACGTCATGGGATCAAAACAAACACTTGATTACAGGTATGAAGCAGTGTAGCTGACACATAGCAGGAGTTTCATGGTGTTGTTGACTTTGGGAGATTCATGCTTCGCATAAAATGAAATATATTTTAGACAGTCAAGTGGCTGTGACACCATCACTAATAAATTCAGACTGCTGAGTGACTAATGTATAACTTGGGAAGATTTGTACCATTTTTTAGGGAGTAGTGGTTTGTTTTGGTTTGAATTACTTTGGGGTTTTTTTGTTTGTTTGTTGGGGTTTTTTGTTTGTTTGTTTGTGTTTTGGTTTGGTTTCGTTTGGGTTTTTTTGAAAATGCCTGCATCTTGTCAGGAAACTGAAAACAGATGAACAGACACTGAACTTAAAAGATGTTTGATTATGCTCTGAGTGCCAGCACAGACATTCTGAGTTACTGGAGCTGATGCTTAGGTAGTCTCTACTTTAATCGCTGGTCATGACAATAGTTCCTATCTCCTGCTGCCTTACACCACTTCCCACATTCAAAATCAGGTTTTATTTTTAACTTTTGATACAGAAAGAGGGACATTCTTCCTGAGAGATAGTATCTTCGTAGCCAAAGAGAGAGCAAAGGCATACACACTGTTTCTCCTGTTTTATTCATTTTGTGTAACGTCTTCCATGGGATACTGCAATATAATACCAACTAGTAGGTATTGAAAGAACAGATCACCCGAAATTATACTCCTTTCTTTTAGATAAATCTCAGGTGTGACAAATACTGTCAACAAGCAGAAGCCTTTTTTTCCCTGCAGGTTCAAAAAGATAGTGTTTTTTTCTCTTCAGTGTTCAACATATGTGCTAAATAGCCAGCGATATTATAAAATGCTACAGGCTCAAAAGCTTGACATATGTTGATGGTGCACAACTGTACATGTAGTTTTATCAGGAAACAGAAAACATTGTCATCCAGATTCTCATTGTCTGTAAAAATATGGCACCAGCCAAATACCAGCAACTTAAGGAGGAGGCAGATTAAGAGAATGAACAGGAAGTTTCTGCAAAGTTTCCATAGGTCTAATGTCCCTCAAAGGCATGCATGTTTTGCACTGGGTAACAACTAAATGTATCTTAGCAGTTGAAGGAAAGATGACATTTGAGCACTTCTACCTCACAGGAAACACTGAATACAATTATGATATATAAAGAAATACTTAATGTTGCTTCTCCACGTTTTTGACCACTGACTTCTTTTGCTGAGAAGAGACTGAATGGGGAACCTAGACAGATACAAAATGTTGCTCTGATCAGAGACTTTATACTCTCCTGTCTAGTTTGACCCCTAACAGGGCAGAATGACAATCAAACACCCCCCTTTTTGCTTCAACCAGAGTGCTGAAAATGGTGCCAAAATTAGTATCAGTAGATTTGGGCTGGTCTGAGTATCAATGAGCAGCAAAACTTAAAGCTAAAAAAAACCCAAAAAACGACAAAAACAACAAAACAACACAATTTTAATCTTCTAGTTACATCAAAGTTTTTCAGATCCTTTACAGTTAGAAGTGGCAGGAGTCCTAAACTGTACTTGGAATGGCTTGGCAGAACTATGCGTGCAATTTTCACTAGAACCCTGCTTACAGTACTGAGAACTGGGTATGGATTTATTCAGACAGAAATCCAACGGAGGTTCTACAGTTTCCCTCAGAGTATACAGATCTCTTATTCACATTAACCTTTTTATCTGAGAAGACAAACATGCTTCATGAAACTCAAATAAGACCTTTACATCAATCAGAGAATTTAATTCTAACCATTTACCACAGATTAAGAATCAGATTAAGAATGTATTAGTGACAATATCCAGCTGGAAGGATGTATGTGCAAAACTGGGTCATATCAACAGCTTTGGCTAACGATTATGTAGATAAATGCGATAATGTAAATAGAATGTCAGTGTCTAGATCTTTCTCTAAAAGCTATATTTGGAATTATTTTAATATTGTTGCCTATTTAATAAACTCTTGTAGCCACCCTACTAACCATCTGTCCTAAACACATGCTGGATATCTGGTGCTTGGATTACAGAATCTTTGAAGGTTCCAGATTTTACTAGTCTGGAAATAAAATGTGTAGATGAAGGCTTTATTAGCAACTAAGAGCTAGAATCTTGCTGAGTTTCCTTGATTTCTGAATACCTTGTGGTATTCAGGTATTCTGAACAATTTAGGTACCTCAAAGCAAAATAGTAATTCTGGATAGATTTGGCTATGTTATTGTTTACAGGACAAAACAGTCTTGACAAAGACAACTCAGTTTGTCCCAAATAATTTACTATGAAGCTGAAATGTTTTAAATTAATTTGGAACTTGTCATATTTCTCAATAATATTTTTGCTTGTTAATGACAAGTTTCTGATTGAAGAGCAGCTTCTTCTGAATACTAGGCAATAGACAATAGATGTCAGTCCTGTCTCAAAATAAAGTTGTTGCCTGAGCAGCTGTACAGAATACAGAAGTGCAGAATATTTTTCTCTGCCAGAGATTTGAGTACAATGTAGTCAGGAAAGACAAAATAATACCTTGATTTAATAAAATAAGTTCTACTGTCAAACGTGGGGGAAAAAGTTACACTGTCAAATGAAAATGTCCAAGCAATATATTAACCTGTATAATCCAGTAATAGTGTCCTTTTATCTGGAATGGTTTCATAGTATTCATAGATTCAGCTGAACCGAGTAGAAAGAAGCAAAAAATTGGTGACACCATAGGAAATGAAATATTGTTTAATAATGAATAGTTTCTTCTTGCAACTCAGTTTCTTAAGACTTTTACTGTACATGCTAATAATGTAGTCTTTCAGAGCACCATTTAAAATGGTCTTTTCCATGTATGTCTTACAGAATTCATTGTTAAGAATGTATGCTCACCTTAAACAGAATCGAAAGTGTTTACTGACTGCACAAGGGAAGATAATGACTCAAAATCAATTATTGGATTCAAATTGCACTCAATTGTGAAGATTATTTGGGAAATAAAAAGTAAAAAGAAATGTCATAATGAGTTATTCAAGAACTTTAAATACTCCATCAAGAGCTCTAGTTTTATTACCATAAATCAGAAGATAAATTCCATTGCAAATGAATAAAAAAAAATCACTCATTTTCTGAAAGGGGAAAAGTAGAGAGTGGCAGAATAAAAAATTTCTTCAGTGATGATTATGTGAATAATCATTAGTGAATCCAGTCAGTGAATCCAGTTTGCTCATTTTGCCCACCTCTGCAGCCTTTTCTTTAACCTTCCCTGAGCCTTTCCTAGTTCTAGTCAAGAAGGCTTCCTCACTTTTTTAAGGGGTGACTATCTAAGTGTTTATGTTTTAGACTCCTTCGCTTTTTCCTTCATAAAATGCCTTAACTGCCTGGCTGCATTTTCAGTGCCATATAGAGCAGACAGACGCGTGTTTGCAGCACTCAGCTTTGCTGTCTGGATGTGGAAACATATGGGAACTGCTTCTGAACTGTCTCTGGTACCATCAGCAGAGGGTAAAACTCAGTTTCAGGTGGAGTGTTGTTCGGTTTGAGTTTTTTGGTTGGTTGGTTGGTTGGTTGGTTGGGTTTTTTGTGGGTTTTATGTCATAGAATTGGAAGAAGCAGGGTCCTACCCTGAAGGCATCTGAATTTACTCATTGGAGTGTTGGAATACTATGAGGCATAAGATCAGGTGGGTTTAGTAACAAGAGTTCAGACTGAGTTCAGACTGTCTAGAAGACAGCTTGTTCACAATATGGCCGACTTTTAGGCTTGGCATCCAGAAATAGGGCCATTTACAGTGCAATGGTATGAACCACGTGGGCATAACTTCGACATCTGACTTGGATTGTTGAGGAATACGTTCAGAGCAGGCAGATCGGTGTACAGCCACAGTGCCAGCTGCAAATTGAGCTCTGGCTGGCAAAAGAGCCAGGCAAGAGGCTGTGACCTGCCAACCCTTTGCATAACAAAGGACACAGAGACCTGTGGTCTAGCCGGTGACCAAACACTCACAGACACAGCAGCAGCTGATGATCCCCCACTTTCACACTCTTAGATTGCAAGGGTGTAAAACCCTAGGGTTTCCTTTGTTCGGGGTCTCTCCTCATAGGCACCTAGCTCTAGCTGTTATTTTATTGTTTAGTTATTGCACTATGGTTAAAATATTTTAAGCATTGAGGCATCTAAGACTCTGCTATGGGAAACCTGGGGTCGAGCTGGTAAGGAAACCTGTTGTGACTGTGTTTGTGTTCAGGGTGTGTAAAAGTGCAAAGGGGCCTCAGTCCCAGCCAGGTAGTGTGAGAGTGACTCTGAGTTGGTCCTGGATGGTCAGACAGGAAAATTTCCTTGACAAGGAAATATGTATACATGGAATCAAAATCAAATCAGTTTTAGTTCTACCAAAAAGAAAATGAGAAAACCAGGAAGATTGTATAGTAACTCTGTAATTACCTGTTTATGAGGCTCCTGATATTTTCCTTTCTTTGAAAATGAGCAACAGAATCTTAATTACTTTGATGTTATTGTCTTGTCTTCCTTTTTCCTATTTAAGGAGGACTGAATTCATCCAAAATGCATCCATACTATATAATTACTTGCATTTTCTATTTCTGAGAATCTGGAAAGAGGAAGATTTTCTTATTCTCTTACCAGACATAAACATACACATCTGACGATTTCACTGAAGTTATGCACTGAAGGTTTACTATCTACACTCAGTCTAATAATTGTTTGTTCCCCTGATGGTCCCTTGTAAGAAATAAGCATTTGTAGATCACAATTCATCTCAATCTAGAATAAGACAAATTATGTCCAAAAGGGATTATTTCCCTCTGTTTACTATAAGGGAAACCCAGCTGGGTAGCTCTAATGTAGACAACTAACCTGGGTCTGCCTAGGATAAGCTGATATAAATTTGTACCACAGCAATTGAAACAGGGCATACCTCAGTATCTAATGTCTGTAGGAACTTTAGCACCTTTCTCAGTTACATTGTGCAGATTTAAAAAGTGAATGGAAACCCTCTGGGGAGGGAGCAATAGCTGTACAGGGAGAAAAATGTGGGGATTTAGAAATATCTGGGGGTCAGAATTGACTACTCTGAATAAATCAGGAGAGAAAGTGATAGAGGAAATTAGTTAGAGGTCATGACGGAGAAGTGGTATCATTGTACCCCAGACAATTGAGCAGTCATTTACAGTACTCATTCATCATCTCTATTTAATCACAGCACCTGAAGCATAAAAGTAAATGTCAAAGCAAACTTTAAAACCGAGTTAAATGCAGATGGCTACATGACCTGTCCCATCATGCAGCCTGTGAGGCCAATTAGAACAGACATAAGTTTAATAGATCCATTTATTTAAATGTCTCTATTTAACATAATTCATTGAAAATAAGTAGAAAACACTGAAATACCATACTTTTCATTTTACCTAACAAAATGCTTGCTATCACTGATTTCTGTGCAGTGTTACCAGGTGATACATTCAAGTTAGCAGGAGAAATATATTCTATAAAAGATAGGACAGAAGCCTTTCTGAATGCTACTGTTAATTTTTGATGGATAGGGCATTTAAGCCTTCATTTCCTTAATTTTCTGTTCAGGTGTTGAAATTCATAGGTGGGTACTTATTCAAACAGTTCTGTTGTTCATCACTATTACATTCATTATATTAAAAGTAACTGCAAATGCAAAGATAGAAATGGGAAGCAGAAGGGACAATTAAGTTCTTAATGTGGAAGCAGCTATACAAAGGCTTGGCATTTAGGAAGTGGAAAAGTTGTCTATATGATACAGGGCAGTCTGCCAGTCTTGTAGGTCATCTGATAATCAACTCCAGACACTTGAGGTTCACAATTTCATGTTCAAAACTAAATAGTGCTTGGCAGTGATATTTTGTTCATTGAAATGTTGTGCCACACTGGAATCAGCTCATGTTAACCAGTATCCTCAAGCAATAAACATGAAATTAAAAAATGTTCCATAGTCTGCATCAGTCATAGGCTGATCAGTCATTTCTGAAAGAGCTGGCCTGTAAACAAATTTAACAAGTATAGCCTAGAATACAGATAGAAAGTGCAAACATGAGGAAAAAGTAACCTTCCAGAGGCAAAACATGAAGTAATCTGAGAAGAAAACATGGGACCATACTCATAACTCCTGGTATTAAGTGAAAATCAGTAGCTTAAGTATTCAGGTCTGATAAACTTACTAAAAAGAGAAAAATCACATACAATGCCCCTCCAATGAACTG
This sequence comes from Margarornis squamiger, assembly GCA_035222235.1. Taxonomy (NCBI): domain Eukaryota; kingdom Metazoa; phylum Chordata; class Aves; order Passeriformes; family Furnariidae; genus Margarornis; species Margarornis squamiger. The sequence goes on from JAWWTY010000001.1 coordinate 39,642,061, forward strand.
AATTATAAAATTATATTTTATTTATTGGAACAGGAATTCAAACTATATTCAAAGCCAGTCAAATTAGAAATGGTGAATGTGGTTACCCACTGTACTATCCTTGATGGGAAAGCTTCAGCATTCCTATGCACTCACCATGTGCATTCTCACTCCTCTTCTCATGAGCAATCATTTCAATGCAGTTATGTTGCCAACTAGAGATGCTCTGTATAGACTAACACTGAATAAACTTGAGGTTAATAAGTTCCCTCCCCTCCTGTTCCCCAGAAAATGTAGACAAGAGAGGGCCAGTGAGGGTCACAACTTTCTTTAGCTGTTTCCAATGCCCCAAAATTTACAATATAATTACACATTCTGAGATTACTGAGTTGGTCCTAATGAGCCCTCTCACAATTTATTTTTCTTAAATTTGAATTCCGCCACAGATTCCTCACCCAAAGGCTCACCTTTTTAGTGGCAATATAACTAAAATGCAGTCATTAGATATGAGCTAGGCCAGAGGTCAAAGATAAGTAATCTCCTAGCTACTGGCCTTGATCT
>JAWWTY010000001.1:39643707-39702947 GCA_035222235.1 Margarornis squamiger
AAAGAAAGAAAGAAAGAAAGAAAGAAAGAAAGAAAGAAAGAAAGAAAGAAAGAAAGAAAGAAAAAGAAAGAGAGAAAAGAAAGAAAGAAAAGAAAGAAAGAAAAGAAAGAAAAGAAAACAAAGAAAGAGAAAAAGAAAGAAAGCAAGCTTTCTGATATTACAAAAATAATATTACAAAAAAAAATTAGTAAGTTCTCTTTCTTTGTTTGTTTTTCAGGTATTTATAAAAGCTTTATCTCCATCATTTCCAATACTGGTAATCATGCTTAACTGTAGACAAGGTTTCCCTTTGGTAGGGTAGGCAGGACAATATGAAAGTAGACCTCAGTAGGTTTCTTGTTGTTGAGAAAATGTCCTTAGCAAACATCTTTCTTTTTCATAGTGTTTTGAATTTAAATAATTTTTATATATATCAAAAATGATAGCTGCTTCTTCTCATAAATAAAAAGCAAACTAAAGCAAACTAAACTATATTGCTTTCCTTTCAGCTAGTTAGTTTTGTCTATCCTAGAATAACTATGACATTTAAAATATGTGGAGACTCTAAAGAAGAATTTTGGGTATTTATTTATTTGAGAAGAAAGTCTATAATGAATTTCATGTTGCATTTTTTTCAGTATGCTGGCTTGGATGATCACAACTCTGCCTTCTGGCCTTGAAAATATATGATCTTCTGACTTTCCTCTTCATCCTCTGTCTCTGGGGGCTAGAGAGAGAACCCACAGTTTATAATGATATCATGCTCTTTCAACTTTATTTCAGTACAGCCAAACACATCCTTCAAAGCTTCAGGAAAGAGTTTTCTGATTGGTTTAGTTTTGGGGTTTTTTTTTGGTTCGTTGGTTTTGGTTTTGGTTTTTTGTTTGTTTTGTTTTTGGTTTTTTGTTTTGTTTTGTTTTCTTTTTTTCCTTTTTAACGAATGGAAAGTTTATTGTGTCTTCTATTTCTTAGATCTTCTTTCTTCCAAAATAATAGAAGACATTCTTGCCTTCAGTTTAAGGATATAACAAAGAATGAATGAGAATTTGATAGTCACAGAAAAGCATGCCTCTTGTGTCCTTGTTTGCTGTATTTTGCTAAACTTCCCCAGAATACAGAAGTTTGTCTACTCTTTTTAGGTTAAAAGTTGCCTACTAGGATCATCTATGTTTATGTCATCTAATCATCTCACTATTTAAGCTTCTAATGTGTTTTTCATTTCTTTAGACTTCATAAAAATGTATCAGTTTGAAATGTAATGGATGTGTAAACACTGGATAAACTTAAGAAATTTTCTCCATTCTTAAAGCCTTGGACATCCTTATCAGTTGTTCCTTTTGGAGGATAAGGAGCATAAAATGCATGGATTCAAACATGAGGGCTTCTAGAAGACTTCATTAAAGCAAATCTGAATTACTTATACCTGAAAATGAAACATCTAACTAAGCTGAAACTCTTGCAGAAGGCTTAGTTTTGCAGAGAAAGCCCAGGAGTATTTTTTTGCTTCTTAATTATATATTCTATTTATTTTATTTTATTTTATTACTATTTAATAAATATATATGTGCACTGTGTTTATTACATTCTATTTTGTATTCAGAACCATCAGTTTATTTAGGCACCAGGAAATGTATGCATATTAGAGACATCCATGGATTAGAGAAGTCAATGAGTGAGCTTTATGGGATTCAACATGTGGGATTGGTGCAGATCCAGAGAAGATACCAGGCCTCTAAAAATCTTATCCCATGTCCCTGGCTTTGAAAGAGTGTATGAGAGTATGTACACTTCCAGATCAAACTATGGCCAGCTATGCATCCATTCAGCAGGAGCACTTGTCCTTCACAGCATATGTTTTTAGCCTACGATGATTGTATTGTGTGTGCTTTGCAATTGAGATTTCCTGAGTTGCCCAAAATGGTAGCAGTGGATTCAGCATTAATAAAGATTAGGAGGAGGGAAAAGCATTTTTAATATAAGCTAATAAAAATGATCTATTTTAAAAGTAATTACTTTTTTTTTTCTTTTTTTTTTTTAATAGCATCTAGTGCTCTTGTACTAGAATGAGGTGGTGCCAGAACTTGAAAATGCTGGTGGCTATTAGACTTCAGTAAGAATGTCATCCTTGGTTACCATATAGCTTTGAAACATGAATTATATTTATGAACAATTAATGTTTGCATGATGGTGCTGGAATATTAATGTAAAAGCATTTTGAGGTCATTTCACAATAACCTAAGAAGATGTATGGTCTAAATAGTTCCTGGCTTTGTTTCTTTTCCCAACTTCAGTCTGTCTGGCTATAAGGAAGAAAGAATGTGGATATATATACTGGATATGTAAGACTTATTCTTCTTTTAAATTGTTGAATATTTATTAGTTTGTTGCTTTGTTTGGTTTGGTTTTTTTTATGTCCTATTCATAAGGTCAGTTAAAATGAGATTACTAAAATGCAGTTATGTACATGTGCAGTAAGCAGTCAGCTTTATAGGATACAATTTTACTTTTAAAAAATTATTGAAGAAAACATCTGTTTTAAACACTTGTATTAGCACATATGGTATTAATACTTTGTATCAAGTGAGTTACTTATACAGTCAATGTCAGAGCATTGTTCTTTATGGTATATATTAAAAAAATTCACACTTTGGAAAGAAAATTCCCTTGATACTATGAAATACGAAAAGGGGCAGTTTTGCTTATTGGCTCTTCCACCTACAGACATACACTACAGAATTTAGTTAAAGGCAATATTACAGTGAATCTGTTTCAAGCAGATGTATGGTTTTTATCATCAGCACAAAAAAGCAAACACCAACACAAATGACCATATCCATATGCTACTGACACTTATCTTTGTCACTTGTGTAGCATAAATTATATTGAGTTAATTTAGTGTATTTTAAAAAATAAATGGATTTCTGGTATTTTTTTTTTTTTCTCAGTGTATTTTTTTTGTTTTATGTCCCACTAATGTTTGTTCATTGCTATCAAGTGGAAACAGCATTGGAAAAACATAGTAAGTTTTTAAAAATTGTGCACTCTTGCAGAAAATTACATTTCTGAGTCCCTTTTAGGAGACTTGGTATGTGGGATAGCAGATAGTGACCAATGATATGCACAGCCTGGACAGTCTGCCCACTTGCTATGAGTCCTGTCTGTTGTAATGAGTTTGATCAGACTGGAAATTAGGTTTCTACAGTTTTATGCTGATTAACTTGTTCCCTTGTGTGGGATTCATCATATTGTAAAACAAGGACTGAGAAAAATACGCCAGTAAATTATGCTATCAGTAACAGTTCCAAAGTACCAAATGCATCAAAAAAATAACATCAGAAGTTGCTGGTAGCAACACTTCCTGCTTTCTCTGTCTCTGTTCTGCCACAGCTGGCTTTGACTATTGTCATAGAATATTGTCTGTTTCTGTAGGGATTGATACACATGCTGGTTTAAGAGTGTGAAAACAAGAGTAGCTTGCCTAGGGAGCTTGCAGGATTTAGATGGCTGAAAGATTTTAAGAACAATTCAGATAAACTATTGATAGAAAGCATACAACTACAGCTAATTCTGCTGGCAAAAAAAAAAAAAAAAAAAAAAAAAAAAAGTCAACTACCTGCCAGCCCTAGTATTCTCTGGTCCTGAGATTTGATGTTTGTAGATTATTATTGGAAACAAAGTCATGGGCATCCAGCAAATCCCCACAGACCTCATAAACCTAGTCATCCACAGCCTGTCTTTTCCTCCCTTTGCTCCAGTAAAAAGGAGATTCCATGGCTTTCTTGGGTCACTGCTTTCAGCATTTAACTCTCTGCATAATTATACAAATGTTACTAATATCAAACCTGATCTTCTCTGTTAAGTTCATTTGTTCTTGTCCTGTTCCTAGTGAATGTGGAAAATAATTACTCACCAATGAAAGCCTCCTAATATTAGCATAAGGCAAAATAATGAAATACAATGACTGAATCCACCTGATGCTCTCAGACATCCTTCCAGTGGAACCTTCTATGTAGAAAATTTCATATATTTGGTGAAATACTGCTGTTATTATCACAGGCTGAAACTCCTGTAGTGATTACCTTGAGTTCATTTGGTCATCTTTGAGGGTTTTAGGTTTTTATTTTTCAATTTGCATTTGTTCCCATAGAATTCATGTTAGTAAGTTATAGTTATATATCTCATATATAGATATATAAAATATATATGCAATAATTTCCAGCTTGCTAGAACTTACATGTTTATTTTTATCACCACATTATATATATTGGCTCTGACATCTTAATTTAACATGCTTGTTTTTTCTCTGTCCTTCTTTCTGTTTTTTGCATCTTATTAAAGTGCAGTGTCCCCACAATCTAAAAAGTTCTAATTTTGAGACCTCATGAGAATTTGCATTATTTGCATTATCTCTCTGTCTTATTATGTAAGTGATTTCTGTTAGAACAAACCAGACTGAGTTGCTTTTTTTTTTTTTTTTTTTCTGTAACTGTGGGGCATTACTGACTCATTCAATTAATGATCCATCAAAACTGCCACATCCTTTTGTATCATATAACTGCTAATCTATTATTCTTCACTTTCTATCTGTGCATCTTTTTCTATTTTTCCTATTTTTTTCTTTATTGGGTTTTGTATTCTTGTTTCCTTCGATTTATCAAAATCATATTTAAATCTTATCCTGTCCTATAAATTCTCAAAGCTCATATAATCTAAAAATGCTTTTTCTCTACTTTAATCATTGCAGTCAATAATTTTACCTTTTTTTAATAGGTGCCCAGAACAGAGAGATAATAGAGTTTCTCCATAAAACATGGATAGTAATTCTTTGAAAAAAAACAGCCTTTGAAGACAAGTAAAGTTTACAGTTCTTAAAAAAGGGACTGTCACGGAATAATAGAATATCTGGTATCATCAAAGCTGTCTAAGTTGTATGAAGAATTTATACTGTCATACATTCAGATTTCAGCTGATTTCTAGTTACACCCACTCAGAATGAGAGCTGTAGTGTTACACCATTGCCTATCAAAGTCAGGAGGTTTTTTTCACTTTCTGCAGCATTTACTCTACTGTGCTGTTTAAGGAAGGGTATTAAGCTTGATGACTCTTCTATCTGGTCCAGTACTGCAAAATCTAAAAAGGAACTTCTCTGAGTGAGAGCACAACCAGAGCAAGACAACTATATAATCTCTGTAGGATTACAGAGATCTAGCCATGCAAAAATCCTACTTGATATCAAGTAAGTTTTTAAGGAACATATAGGTTTGCTTTTTTTTTTGCTTGTAAATGGAGCAGAGCTGATTGGTCTGTCATCGAGGGACAAGCGTGGACTTTTTGCTGGAGCTACTTTTCAGAGAAAAACTGATCTTCAAAGCTTTTAGAGGTTTTGCTATTGCAGAATATAGATGGTTTTGTAAGGCAAAAAACCAAAGCATGCCGACAGTATGTTAGTTAATGCATGTGTGTGCTGCAACAGCATCAAGAGAAGTCATGTGGTGGAGGGGAGAGAAAATCTTAAAACCACAGGTGACACAACCACTCCATTAATTCCTGCAGGACATTAATGTAACCTGGAATTCAAGAAGGAGCTGTTCTCAGGTAGATTTTAAATTTTTCAACTGCTAGTTTGCTCCATTTGACCTCATTTAAGCTGCTGGAGGTAAAAGCTGTCCCCACATCCCTGGCCTTGTGGAAGACCCATCAAAGAATGGAAAGAGGAATTTTTTCCAAGCTGCAGAAATGGTCTGTGAAACTCTAATGAACACATTACTTCTACCACTGTGTTTAATTTGACATTTTATGTTGTAAAAAGATGAGGGAAGGATAGAAACTAATTTGTTCTTAGCCCATTGTCCATTGAAAAGGAGTCTTATTGGCAAAACTGGAACTGGTGTTAATTCAATTACACTGGAAATAGCAGAAGCAGATGGACTAGGAAGAACAGACTTTACCAAGCTAAAACATGACTCCACTGTAGGGACTACACTACAGAAGAGATATTTTATTTTTTCTTTGTTGAGTTACTTTAGTTTTGGTTAAGATCACACAGTTTACCCATCAAGCAGATACACTATTTTCCTTAGACCTAGGACCAACAAATTACAGTCAGTTAAGAAGAAATTTAGATGCAATTTACCAATATTTAAAGCCAAAAATTGTTATAATGTTGCTAGTTAGGTCAACAGATGTGAGTTGTTAATACTTGTAAGGGTATATTATTTGAGACTTAGTGTCTCACGACACAGTCATGTATTTTCTGTATGGAGCTGACTCAGGGCCAGCACAACATACAAGCAGAGCAACAGTACCTTGGTATAGATGTTGTGAAACTTGTTCCAGGTTGGGCACTGAAACAACCTTTCTTTGTTAAACTCTTCTGGTCACTATAACCATCAGTAGCTGTAAATCATCCAGTTGAAGTTTTCTTGCAGTATTCCCTGCCCTCCCCGCCCACCCTGCCCCCAAGCGAGGAATAGTGGCCTGGCAGTAATTGAGATGAATGACACTTTATTGGCAAAATTAAGCTGTGAAACTTGTGTATAAATAGATAGGCAGAAGCAGTCTGTATAAAGTGGTCTTAGAAAAAGTGACAAAACCAGTATAACTGAAACTATCTGTACACACACTACACAGTCATCCATAGCAGTAACTGCATGCATAGTACATGCTATCCAGCAAATTTGTCCAGAATGTACAGAGATTGACGTTTCAGATATGTGCTTAAAACTGAGCAGGATAAAGCTGTTTTGTATACTTTTTCTCTGTGTTCCAATTAATTAACATGTATTTTAAAGTATTTGTCATGAGAAATTTTTTTTAAAACACAGTAGAGGTCAAAACTGTAAAAGTGCATTTCTTTTTTCCACCAAAAGTTCCAGTATTCCCCTCACATGCTGTATATGTATATCTGTGATTCTGTTCCCCCCCAGGCTTGAAATCTGTAGTTAAATGATCATTAGTTTGTAATTCAAAAGAAATTGCCTAAACCACTTTGTATCTACAGAAGTGCTTGAGATTTTGCATATAGAGAAATTACATTGAAATTCTTATAAATGTTTTTTCATATTCTTTCATATTCTCCTTATGGCCCATTCTTCCACCCTTGCTATTTTTAATCCACTCATTGTAATAAGCTCATGCATGTTTGGACAGTCTGTATTTGGCGTTCTGATGGGAGGCATGCTTACACCTCCATCAAACCAGTTAAAGAACAGACCACCCCAGTGGAAACAGTAATCTGTAACAGGACATGCTTGTAGTTTAAATTGTCCTGCAAATCCTTTCTAAACCAGGCATAGATGGTCACTTCTGGCCAGATAGATTTTTTTTTTGATATCAAGATATTCTAGTGCAGTACATGTCTTTTGTTGCAGTTTTCATCTATTATGAAATGTTTGTTCCATATGAATCAATGTAAGCTTCTCAGTGCACTATAGTAAAGATAATGCATTTTCATTCTCGAAGTGTCAGCCTTATATTAATTTCTTGCATAGATTTGAAACAAAGAAACTTTTCAGACTTTTAGAGTGTGATAAACATTAGAATACTTTGTTCGCATTAGAAAGTTACATATTGTGTCCCAGTAAGTGAAAGTTGTGAAAGTTGGAGTCAGGTCGGTAGCTAGTTATAAATCGGATGTTGCCAAGAGAAGTAACATTCAGTTCCTTTTTTTTTTTTTTCTTCCCTACAGTTCTATGCATGCAATGCTAAATCACTCAGATGATACATTGTTGAATTTCATTGAAATAAGTGGCTACCCACTGTAGAATGCTTCAAAATTGGAAATATATGAGAATTAAGCCTTGTAAAGGGGAAGGCATGGAAGAAGACAGCATGCTTAGACCAAAAAACAGCTTTTAGGAACTTAATCAATTCTACTCTGCTTTTATCATTCAGTCCCATCTATTCTTTTGTGTTGGACATAAGCACATGAGACCTTCAAGAGAGTTAGGCTCATTTGCTTTGCATCTGGAAGCAAAGTTTTTATTGAATTTGAAGAATTGAATTTAGTGTAAGAAGTTCACTCTAGGTAAAGCTGTAGTCAAGAAATCTTCAAAGCCGTTGTATGCAAAGAAGAACAGGGTAGAAAGTATGGAAGAATGGAGATGAAAATGAGGAAGCTCAGACTGTACCACAAAACCAGTTGGCCTTAGAAGACAAGAGTGTTTGTGTATCTAACTGTAGACTGAAACAGAGAGATGAGATGATTTGTTTTCCTTTCTCATTCCATAGGAACATGATAGTATTTTCAATTAAATTAAAGTATTCAATCACTGAAGGTCAGTTAGTAAATTGGTGGGCTTTCAATAATTTTTGAAACATGTAAGTCTCTGAAATACTTCTATTGAGTATTGAAACCACAAATTGAAGATGACTGTATAAATATAAAAATATCTAACAGAATAATCATAATTATCACAACTTGACAAGGTATATGTGTATTTCAAAGTTTAAGGCATACAGAGATCAAGAAGACACCCACCGAGGAACATATTCTGCCATACTCTAATAGTTTTTTCTTATTCTCCTTCCTGCAATTAATGTCACATACTAGATATTGGAATTTGCCACATTGTGAGTCTGGACATTTGTTTTCCTGTGAAACTAATATGTCCACTTGTCTGTTTTCTCATCTGAGAATCTCAAAAATCTTTGGAATGTGCAGCATTCCTGTGTGTTATTGAAAGTTCTAGAGATACAGATAGCATCAACACATATCTATAATAAAAATTATATTAATACATGTTTATATATATGTTATTTTAATGTTATATGTTATTTTTAATATATGGCATTTTTGCATGCAAAAAGATAAAATTAGAGCCAAAATATTGATTAGACTGTGTCTAAATTACAGTAATGAATTAATTGGTTTTCTGGATATGTCACTCTTTTCAGTCCCCTTAAGTAAAGTAAATGGTCTGTGACATGTTCTATAGACACATAATTGGTGGCATATGCAGACTTTGTGCATCTGGCACAATAGTTTTTGACTTTCTCCTATTTTGCTTCAGAATATAAAGCCTGCTTCAATTTGTCAGGTAACATATTAGAGCATTTGAGGCATGTTCAGCTTCTTTTGTTTAAAGAGTGCATTCATTTATTTTAAACTGAAAGTTTGAAAATTACTGATCCAACAGTTAATTCTGTTTGCAGCTAGGTAGATGACTGACATACTGTAGTGTATTTAAGTTTAACTAGGGTATTTTAAGATGGATTTACTTCAATGGAATGATCACATAATTTTTATTATCCCTTTTCTTTTAAATCTTGCATCAAATTTTGCTTAAGTTCATCATACTTTAAGCATTAGAAATTCTGATTCCAATCATAGCTTCAAGGCATTAAGAACTTTCTTTCTTCTTTTGAAGGACTTGAAGAGCAGTTGCAGCAAAGCAATATCACTCAGGCATAAAAATGTTTTTTTCTGATTACTAAAGCTCCACCTCAGTGTCTTGTAAGAGAATGCTCATGGCTGACCAGGCAGCCCTGTATTGTTTCTATCATGTAAGAGAACAGAATTTGGATTTGGCAGTCATTTTATTCACTGAAAATTGAAAAATTATTTTTGATACTTAAAGGCCAAATTTGCTTTTTAGCAGCTTCTTAAACCAGTGTTTGAAAAGCCAGTAATACGAAATTCAGGGAGGGATGCCAGTGCTTTTGAATCTTTCCAGAGGTGCAGGCTATGTGTTGAAATGGTACTCAAATGAAAGAGCCCAGAGGTGAAAGGAACATAGAAACCAGAAATTTATCTCACCTCATCCTAGATGTGTGCAGTGTAGACATCAATGTCTGAGCCAAGCAGACATTGCTAATCAGATTCCCTTTATAGTCAAGGGAGAGAAACATCTGCTTTTATAGCGGGATGCATTTGATGGAATTTCAGTGTCTTGTTTAGGATGATATAATTCCCACCTAAGAAGAGTCTTTTTCTTTTCATTGACTACAAAGGAATACAAAAATGACTAGCTTAGTGGCAGATATGTAGATAGCTGTGTGTGGTTATATAAAAGCCACTTTGAAATGCTGCAAATAATGGCAAGAACAAATTGTTTGCAGGTCTATTTATGACCTTTTTTTTTTTAAGTAACAGTCCAATGTTACTGAAAATACACATTAAGAATGTTAAAGTACATCTGTAAATTCTAATTAAAACCTTAAATTAGGAAAGGTTATTTCTCTAAAGCACTGTGTTGCTTTTAAAAAAAGAAAATTAAAAAAAAAAAATAAAAAATCACTAGTTAACTGCTATGCAGTCTTTTATTCTCTGCTTTAAAAAATGCCCACAGATCAAAGGGGCTTCTTGCATTCATCAACACAACAATGTCCTGATGTATAAAAGGAAGGAACAGCTCAGAGGAGCCATAAAGAACAAATAAGCAGCATTATCAAAAGCTTGTCAGCAGTGGGTAAATCTGAAGGAGCTAGTTTGCAGCCTGAAAAGAAAGCAAGACAAATCTTTAAAAGTGGTCAGACAAGAAGCTGTGAAATTCCATCCATGCTTATATATAAATCACAGATCATATAATTTATTTGAGTCACTTGTATAATCATAAAGTGACTTTCATGAATTCCATTCAGTGGCAATAACAGTAATAAGCACATCTGTTTAATTCAACCAATGTAATATTTATCTACTGTTTTTTAAATTACAGTATAAGTACTGTATACTATCACAGTTCTTATCATATTGGTTCTTCTTGTGCAAGTGCTTTATGACTTCAGTTAGCCTCATTCTCACTTCTCTTTATTCCTCTCTTTTTTCACTAAGAATACAGTCTTGTTGCCACTTCAGGTAAAAAAAACCAAATGAGTCTGCAGCATTGATTCATATGGAGGCATTAACATGCTCCATATTGCTCATCATCTTATTTATTTCTAAACATCTTATTTCAGTGGTTTACTATTATTATTATTATTATTATTATTATTATTATTATTATTATTTTGAAAAGTGATCTTTACTGCCTTTTCTAAATTGATGCTGCAGTCAATTTCTTCAGTTAAACATTTAGTCTGAAACATTTAATTTGCCTATTTGCCAATTTTCTGGAGACATGAAGTCTTTACTAGTTCTCCCAAAACCTAAGTAATTCTATCTCACTGCAAAATTTTCCATGTTAGCTCTCATTTAAGATCATATAGAAGCAGTCATTTAATGTACTCTTTCTCAGATTTGTTGTGTACTTTTGATCTTTATCATAGGGAAAAATGGTTGTACAACTGTAAACTTGATATTTTGCTCACAGAGATTTTAATCCATGACAATACTACCCCATCTCCCAAGCTTAATTAGCTCATTTAGCACTTTCTCAGGAAAGATCTTGACAAAGACCACCTGAAAATATTTTTTTTCTGTTCTTCACTTTCCCCTTACACACAAAGAAATGTAGCATTGAAATAAAACACTGTAACAGAGAAGGAAATGTGTCAAATTCAAGGTTAGCTTCATAGTTAGTAGGAATCATCCCTTCCTTGTACTTTCCAATTTAGGAGATTGAATTCATGTTGATTACTTTTACATTTGATTCATAGTACTTTTTACTTAGTTTCCAATTTAATCCAAGTAGTTATCAATTGTTATGTAAATTTTTGATACTAGAATATAAACTGTGGTGGAATAAGTACACTCTATTTACCAAAGTGAGATTTTTATTTTCCTTTCAGTTTTATTAAAAAAAAAAAATAATAATATCAGAGCATTTGGACTTTTTGAAGTAGCTTGGTTCAAGATTTTTGCTTAAATGTTGTAAATGTTCTTTTTCTTCACAGTACATGTTGATTATTCTATACCTATATCTGTATATAGGAAACAATATATTTTAGAATTTTTATAGGAAACAGATATTTTAGAAGTCTCTTTCATGAAGACATTTTGAAATAAGGAAGATTCTGAAATAACAGCAAGACTTTGAAACAATGAAATTTTCAAAGAAGGATCACTGCATTTTGCAGTACTTGAAAGCAATATAAAGGTCTTTTTCACTAGGTGATTGACTTGAAAATATCCTAAAATCTGTTTACTTGGAAAGATGCACAGAAAATTTTTACTGGTGGTGCCATATGGAATAATTACAGTGACAACCCTCAAAGGGCTAAAACACTAGAATCTGTTTTGTACAGTCAGAGCAGTAAATTAATACCCCAAGGATTAACTCGCCAAAGTCTGAAGTAATCAGTAGTGCAACAATTGTATCACAGACACTTCATCTTACCCAGCTAGGCTGTCACTGTCCTTCTGCCACACTGGATTGCTAATGGGAATGCTGTCTGCTAAGGAGGAGCTGGGACAGGTCTAGTAGCATTTGACCATATTCCAAGCCACCATGTAGACACAGGTATCTGATCATGATATCAGTGTAGTATTTGGTATATTTATTGCTTTGTATTGGTCTTTTTGTGGACCTGTGATGAAAAGCCTTGCAAACCTGTGATGCTTGATAATAGGTAATGACAAAATGAGCTTGTCATGTAATAGGTTGCCATATAAACACTGGCATTATTTTAACTATTCATTCAGTGTCTCATGGTGATTTTAGACAATGTTTCCAGTGAGTCTGAGAAAAGGAAGACAACTTTGATAACCCTGTATATGCTAACACTTTGAAGCAGAGCATTGTAGCATATGGCTTTGTAAATCTTGACTTTCTTAGGGAGCAACATGTGTTGAAACACATTTAAACAAGGACAGTGTTCTGCATTGATAAATTCAAGACCAAAAATAAGATTGTTATAATGAGTGTGGCTAGTTCTTTTTTATTATTATTTTAATAATATGAAAGGTCTTTTAAAAGTCATTGAGAAAATGTTTTTAGCTCGTTAAGCAGATAGCTTTTTGATATTTAATATGTTGTATGAAAATGTGTTTTAACAGGATATTGAACTGTAATTTTAAAAATACTGAGTTTCAGAGACTATTTTGGCATGAAAATGAAGTTCTGTATGCATACAGAAATGTGCAGAATATATTGGCATGTATAAATAAACAGAGCAGAGAGCAGAGCTTGTACTCTTCAAATGATGCAGATGATTCAGTTGCCTTATACACTAAATGTACATTATTATGCTGTGTACTAAAGTATTCAATAGACACTGTATTTACTTTTGCATCAACTAAGCTGCACTGTTTTCAAATAAATCTATTTTTGTCTATAAAGACCTTAATTTTGATAATATGTTAAATGCAGTGAGATGAATACAGACACACTGTCTGCTTTGTGATAAAGCTAACAATATCAAAAAGATTAACTTCAGCATGCAGTATTCTGATTATTTTAGAAATTACTATTAATTGCTTTTTAAAACATGGCTTCACCAAAGAGGTTGCTAGTGAAGGGGGTGGGGGGAAGGGGAAGAGGGGGACAGAAGAGGAGAAAAATACTTCCAGTCCAACATCAGTAAAATGTTCAAACTCAGCATCTTTTACCTCTGTTATATCTGATGAAGTGCTGGGGTCTTTTTGCTTATTTGTTTGTGGGTTTTATTCTCATTTCCTGAAAGAATTTAGTTGTTATTCCATAACTTTTGCATTCTTCATCTGTTAACAAAAGCAGAAGTCAAATTCTGAAGCCAACTGTATACCAGCAAAGTAACATTTTGTAATGCACCTCAGCTACCATAAGGAATTTGTAATGTTTCAAAATGGTCCTGAGTTCATTTAAGTCCTTTCTTCCTGGTGAATTGCTAATAGAAGCTGTTGGCTTCTGCTGTGGTTATGAGCCTATTGAAGTCAAGGAGTTGACATTGGGCCAATGCCCTTGGCACATTTAAGCAAGAAAGGACTGTTGGATTTGAGTAGTTTTCCTTGTAAACGTGTGATTTGCCATCTGAGGATGATTATTAAATCACTAAGACCTTATTATATAAAAAAAAGGCCTTGAGCAAATCGCAGAACAACGTCATGACCTGTGTTGCAAACCATTCTAGAAAGTCTTTTCTGATACAACACTGAGAAATAGTTCCTTAAAAAGTACAAGAAATGTGCTTTTAGTGACAGATTATTAACCGAACTTAAAAAAAAATCAAAAAAAAAATCAAAAAAAGTCCAATCACCTCTAGACTTGCAGAGAAAGTATCACAATCATATGCCTTTGAATGTACTGCTAGGCATGTATAGCAAAAATAATTAAATGTATTCTCCTTACTTAATAAAGGGAATATTGCTAGATTTTTCATGTGTCAGTGATAAAAGCAAAGATGGCTATTTCCACTATTTGAAGCCCTGATATATAAAATCTGACTTATATCAAGTACTTAACTGTCAGGTGAATATATGATAAACTCAAGAAATAATTAAAATATATTTCCACATAGAAGATATAGAAAATATTTTGTCTATTAATCTGAATCACACTTCAAAAGTCTAAGAAATGTTAGTTATAAAACTTGCTTATACTAATGTCTTAGGCTTGTGGTCTTATTTAAGACTGATGTAATTTCACCCTTTTATTTTGTATTAATGTTTTTTTCCCATCATAAAAAAGATCTACCTGTGTTTTAAACCCATTATGTGCTTAGACAATTATGGCCTAAATTTAATTGAACCTATTTTTTGTGCTGATCTATATGTTTTATTTAAGTATTTGTATGGAATAAGTTGTCTTGTCTCATAAACTCAAATCTAGCAATGTTTTTGAGCTGTAGTTCCTGTTCTTTGAAAAATCTGGAACTTCAGAAAAAGCTTATATCCACTTCTTGATAAACTCTCCTACAAGAAAAGGGTATTTTCATGATTCAGATATTGTCTACATGTGGTTCAATATTTCATACGGTATTAGAGCATTTTTCTCTTTCTTTTTAGAACATATTAGTTCTCCTAAAATGTATTGTGGAATCATTATGGTTAGAGGTACTTGGTTCTAATGTTGTAAAGCATCATATAAATTCTGTTTATTCTTTATTTTTTCTTAATTTAATAAATCATTCTGACTGATACTTCTGTCAGAGTACTCTTTGCCCATTCCTTCTGGGGACAGCCAGCCTGTGCCAGCCATGGGGCTGCTGGTAGCACTGTTCTTTGCTTGCTTTTGCCTGCACAAAGGACTACCCGTGCACTGACTCGATAAGTTTGCCCTGACTCTCCTTGGAAGTAATTTAAAAATATATCTCAAAGGCAGTATATGAAGAAGATTTTGCACACGTTCAAAGCAAAGCATATGATTGCATTCTTTAATTCCAGAGTGCCTTATGAAATGCGGGCAAATTATGGGAATTGAAAATAGAAAGGAAATTACTTAATGAGACTCACAGTGCTCTATACATACATAGTGGTGTGGGGCTTTTTTACCAATGTGCCAAATTATTTTTCATTTTACCCTTTTCTCCAGAGAATATTTTTTTTTAAAGGGACAAAATCTACATATTATACTAGAAGATTCCAGAATACTTTTTTTTAATCTCATCAGTAGAATAAGGGCCACATAACAGTGCCTAAATATTTGAGAAAAACTTTGTGCAGCAAATTTTCTATACAACACATGCAAATGTGTTGATTGGCAATTAAATTAATTTAATATGCCCCCTTCTTTCTCATATACATTTTTGTGAGTATTGCTGAGTTTCTACAAAGCATGAACCAGTAGTAACTTTACAGCCAAATGCCTTCTTTTTCATATACTTTGCTATGTAGGTGAAAATTGTCCAAATGCAAATAGAGACACTTGAATGACAATAAATCCTGAAACCCCACATTTCTCTCTCATCCTTCTAAAGTGGCTTTGGCTCAGTCCATTCCATACCTTACACATAAAGATTCCCTAAAGTGGTCCAGATTTCTTGGTATCACTGTTATAAAGGAATATGTAGAGCTTCCCACAGAAAAACAGAACCAATAAACACAGATTTGCTACAGTGGTGATGGAAAGACAGGCAGGGAACTGATTTCTGCCATTACTTTGTTAAGTATAATTTGTCATTTTTTAAACTTACCACTCCCGATGCATACCTGTATTTGCATGAATTAATTTTTGATTAATTGACGGCCATCTACACTGTATGAAAAAGCTGCAAACTTCATTAAAATGAAAAAGAGAATGCTAAGAAATGTTATCATGGAGAATGACTGCTTTTAAAACAGGATAACAAGAAAGATAGGGATGAAAATGTAACAGAAGGTTAAAACCAATAAGATGGCTATCTTCTATCACCCTTATAGTTGCTCTGAGCACAAAAAATCACTAAAAATCAATAATATTCCAAAATAAACTAGGTGATAAAACAATGATAAATAATATTGGTTCAATCTGCTGTATCATACAAGCTTATTTCTGTGTATTACCTAGAAATTATATGAAAGTCAAAAATTGCAGTGCTCAAGCATTACAAAGTTAAACTCAAAGGATCTTATAGGGAATAAAAAAAACACTTTGTCATATAATTAATAACTATCATAATGCTTAGTAGAAAGCGATTCTATAAATCTCTTGGACAAAAATAACATTTTAGAAATATTATTCATACGTTTCATCTCTCTGTAATTAGGATCTTAAATCTTTCTATATATACACACACGGTTAGCACTGGCTGTTTGTTACAGTGCACCCAAAAAAACCCTAGAGTCGTACCGTTTAAATTAACAGAAGAGTTTGTAACTTAGAAAACTGAAGACAGCTAAAACAAAGCTAGGTTTGGTCCTTAAGCAGACAGAGTATGTGGAATGGTCTCTGAAGAAGCTGGATAAAGGTTTGAACAAGACAAGTTACAATTTGGAACTATGCCAATGAAAGAAACCTCAGAATTTCCTACTTGAAAGATTTTAGATCACATTGCTTATGAAGTTTAAATGAAACCACACCATACTGAAATGATTTGTGGGACCAATTGAAGAGTTACATAGTTTTGCAAAGTGTAAATGAATTATAGCCTATACATTGGGCTTTCAGATACAAGCTGCTGAGAGCTTTTAAAGCTATTCTAAAAGTTTTCTGGAAGAACTGTATTCATTAAAAGTAAATTATTAGGGCACCTAACAACTATGGATGAGACAATTCTTTTTTCCCTGCTAGTTACAAACAAAGCATAAAAATTTGGTACAATGGATAAAAATAAGAGTACTTCAGCACTTGCAGTCACAGAAATGGCTAGAGTATACTATAGATAACACTTCAGTTTGCTCTGATGTGACTATTTCAGGTGTGATAGCCACCCCCAAAGGCCACAGGACTGCAGCATAAGCTATAAAACCCACGGGTAAATTTGCCCGGTGTCAGCTCTGTCACTTCAGGACTTCTGTACCCCAGTGCAATGCAAAATAAAAGGCCGCTGCTGAATCTGCCACTCTTGGGAGTCTCACAGGCATCAAAGTGCTCCTCTTAGTGCTCATTCCTCTCCTGGACCTGACATCCATGTAGTGCCAAGAGTCACTGAGCTGAATTCTGTGGGACACACACACTTTCCCAGAAGCTAAAACAAAGGAGTTGTTAATGTTTTCCAGATGCTTCCATATAGGTGCTCCCAAATTATTGAGCAGGTATGTGTGTACTCATTTGGTTTTCAAAAACTCAGCTAAACAGCTGTATAAAAACCTTAATGTTTCCAGGCAACAAAAGATCTGATCATGATCTCTACATTAATTTTGGGTTTGTGTATTAAAATGAGCAAGTGATATTTTTATTTTTTTTTCCACTAAAATTTCCAAGAAACAACAGTGGGGTTGGTTGGAGTGTTTTATGTCATATGGGAAATAAAATATTTTAGGGAGAACATTCTTAGTAAAATTTCTAGTTTGTCTAAGAGAAGATTCAAAGTTTCTCAAATGAAAAAAAGTATGTGGAGAATTTAGACAGACTGAAAAACACTCTTTATCATCAAAATAAGCCTTAAATGTGTGTTGTAGTACAGTGACTATCTTCAAAGCAAATGGCCCAGATATAACTAATGTTTTTTTCTATTTTTCTGTATGAGTTTGGACAACAGGGAAATATTACAATACTGCCTTATATTCTTGCAATTATCTTTGTATGGCACACACTGTATCAGCATCTGAGGAGTTGATCTATTACTGTTCCTACAATTGAATTTCTATGCCCATTAAACAAAAGCAAACAGGATGAGTTCACCAAAACCTCTCTTGAGTTTTTTGATAAAAAATTCCCCACTGCAGCAGGATGCTTTGCAATCAAAACTTTTCAGGTTATCTGTATTTTGAAGCCATTGTGTCAGAATACTCTACAGTTCTTTTGCAATATCTGAAATACCCTGTGTAATATTCCCAGCCTTTACAGCAGATTGTACATGCCTTTAAAAGCTAATGTCAGGGAGCAATCTTTAGAATGTCTATTATTATCTCACTTTGTCACTATAAGCTATTAATCTCAACAACAAATACTTTTTGGAAAATAAACAGTACCCCATATTTCTCTCCATGGTGCAGCTGCATTTATTGCCACATTTTTTCCTGATTTGCAAAAGTGTAACTTAGGAAATAATTACAACCTGTAGTAAATAAAAGGAAGGTGGAGGACAGCTCTGATCCCTGGAGGAGCACATTGAGGTTTCAAAATACAAAGGTGTCAAAGAACTGGAAGAACAGGAGTATTTTTACCTCACAAATAAATGTGTTATCTTCATGAAATATAGAGCTGAAACTAATTTGGATATGGCAGACTTTGAAAGCTGCAAACAAAATTTACTGTCTGGCTAGCACTAGCAATAGTACTGGCTCTACTAAAACTTTATGAGATTCTTTTAAAGTTGAATAAAGACATTTTATATTCTGCTTATTTATTAGCTATTTGCATCAGTACAATGGTGAGTAGTTCAGTAGTTTGAAGGGGAATATGTAGATGATTCAATAATTCATGGCTCTGAATGATAGAACTAATAGAGCAGCCTCCTGAAATGTCAGCATGCAGTGTGAAGCCTATTAATAAAAGGTCCCCTTTTTTCACAGGGAAGTTAGATAATTATTACCCAGAACAACAGAGTACAAATCTAAACATTTAGACACAGTCAAGAATTCTTGAAAGACTTTTCTCTTGGTACATCTTAGAAAAAATTTGTGTTTCTAATGCAGCAAGTGTTTATCTTCACTCAGACAAGGAAGGGATGAGATGTGAACTGTGATGTCTCCTGTTTGTGTTGCCATATAGAAACCAGATTCTTCATTTCCACTTGGATTATTAACTAGGAATCAACAGACTGGGTTATAATCTCATTTTCTGCTTACCTATGCCCAGGCATCACAAAGTAAAGTCAGTGGTCATGCCCATATGCTAGATACAGTTTTGAAAGAGCACATTTAATTTTGAAAGAATCATAAACCAGAATATTCATATACATAATGTATATATTTTTGTAACAGCTGAATATCAGTATTTAGATTTTTTTTGCAGGTGAAAGATGAAAGTAGACTAGCAGTTGACTGTAACTCCATGAAAAAGTCATAATGGCCACATGTAGTGCAATTATAATAGACTTACAAAGTGAGAATGGCGATCATGAAGTAGTGGAAGAAATACCTAATAGGCATCTAATCAAGGTCTCTCCCTTCATAGTCTCTCTGGAGTGTTCACATTACTCGTTGTGAAATGGGGAAAAAAATTCTTAATCAGAAAAATGAATCATCTACTTTATGCCAGAAATGAAAATCCCAGTAAGTGTTTAAATTTTTCACAAATAAGTTTAAGTAGCAAGTAGACTGTAACCGGCAACAGCTTCATATTCTAAAAGGTCAGATTCCCTGGTGTGTTCAGACTAATGAATCCATATGTGAGGTTTATGGGTGCTTTGAGTCACCAAAGCAGTGTTTTGCAGTGAGAACACTTCAGTATCCCTTCCCTAATGCATGGGAAGTGTTGCTTATTTCACTCTTTTACTACTTGCATCTAATCATAAGCATTTTTTCCCTACATAGCTCACACACCCATTTAGATCACAGCTGCTTTTAATGTATTGAATACATTCAGATACACAATTATTCCAGGCTGAATTCACCAGAATGTTGTTCCTAAGCTTCCTGAGCAAATTTAATTATTTTTTTTTTTTTAAACCCTGAGTTTCATACCTTTTCCATTTAGAATCTGTTGTCTTGAGTTTGATTCTTTTTTCCTAAACAAATGCAGCTACAGTACCTTTATATAATGGCCTTGCTTCATGTCTTAAATTCAATGTTAATCAATATAAAACATCTGGATTTGAAGCAATGGGGTGTAATTCTGAAGATAACACAGCATAAGACAGCGTCAGGAGCACTTCCTAATAGCTGCATAAGTGGTAGGAACACAAAAATTATGTAGGCAGAATAAGATACTTGATGTTACTTGAAGCACAGAAATAGTTCTTTAAATTGCTATCCATTAACTCCCTGCAAAGTCTAAATCATAATTTAATTGATTTCTCATAAAGCACAAAAAAATATTACTGTATGAACCAAATGCCAACTTTGTGAATTGGAAAACTCCAAGTAAATGAAAAATAAACAAGCATCACCAGAAAAAAAAATGTTACATAATTTTAAATATAGGACTTTTTGTTAATTTTTCAGAATAATTTCATTTTTTGCTCATTCAGTTCTCTGCAAATTCATCTGGATGTGTTTGGAGCTAGGGATACCTTGGTTCTCCTGTTCAAAATGCACTGTAGCATTATGTACAATATATTTACATGTGATGTATTTTCCATTGTTAACATTTTTTGAGTACTTGTCAAAGTCTAGGAGATTATTCTACTAATTCAAATTCTAATATCCATCTCTTCTTGGTTCTTTTAGTTGAATTTTACAATTTCAGGTTTAGTGCTAATTTAAATTAACATTTTATTTCTACTCACAAACAGTTCTGGGTTATTCCTAGCCTAATAAATCTAATGGCCAAGACACATTGCCACTAAGATCTCTCACCTGACTCCTTCTTCCAGGACAGGTTAGCCTATCAAAAAGGAACCTTGGGCCTGAGCTTTATCTTGTAGAGTAATATTTTCATGGGTCAAACTTGTCTCAGGAGGGTGCTCAGAAAACTAAGTCAATAGTAAAGGAATACATAGAACATATAAAATCTCAAGTTTTCCAACATTTTTGTTCATCTCAGCCCTGAGGATCAACAAAAGTGTAGTGGAGAATAAATTCATCCTCTCAATGGCTTCCAAAGGCTAATGGGCTTTCTGAACTGTCTGTGAAGACTCAAACTCATGTTCAGGAAGCCATGAAAAGCCTACTAGTGAGTTTTCCAGCCTGACTTTGAAGGTGTTGTTGCTGTCATACACAATTAACGATGGAAATTACATTAATATTTTGAGGACTTGAAAGCTTTTTTTAAATAGGATTGCATAATATATAATGCTCTGTCAGGTAGAGATCTCTAAACTGGCAAAATCATCTTAGATGCTTGAGATGCATCATTTATCTCACCAAATTTTAGACACTGAGAGTGTAGAAATCTGAGTTAATCTAGACTTTTTCTTGGAGAACTGAAGAAAATAATTGAGAGTAGCACTTCCAGGAGGCAAGTCACTTGTCTTTGTGCTCTGAAATAAGAATTAAGTATATCACTAGAGGTGTATAAACTAAAGAAATAGAAGCCCCAGCAAAGATATTAATCATTTTGATTGATCGTTGTACTTTATCTATACTTTGCTGATCATAATATTCTCTCTGAAAGAAAGAAAAAAGAATAGGAACGGAAGGAATAGACAATGCATTTTGGTTACTTTAACATAAAATAAGGGCAAGTGTGTAGCTAAGTCATGTATTTTTACTCTGCATTATTATAGATTTGCAGAGTTGCTTTTGACAAAACTTGATTAAACAGATTGTACATGAAGAATGAGCCAAACCCCAGTCTTACATTTCAAAGTTAAACAGTTTGTAAGTGTTCCTCAGGTGCAGTGAATTATGAATTCTTCTGATTTTCTAAACTGAATTTCTTCTAACTCATAAAATATGGTTTTAGACAGAGAAGTTCCTTAAAAAGAGTTTTTCTGTGATGCACATATAAAGATAGTCAATATGGTTGAAATTCTTTAGTGTATCTGGTGTTATTCAGTATGGGCGCAACATACATTTTGCACACAGTGAAAACCCAGCTTCTGATTTTAAGTATAAGAGAGAAATATCTGTTAGGTATTACTAACCACCACAGCCACACATCATTATTAACAATGTACTACCAACAGGAAACCTGGGAAAATTAAAACAGTTGCAACAGCAAGTGCTTCTGGGTTCTGGTGGTTGGTGATTTGGTGTCTTGTTTGCTTACTGATTTTTAATTACTGCTATTTATTTATTCATTCAAAGTTTACTTAAATTTTGTTTATCGTTTGTCATGGAACAAAAGAATTCGATGGAAATGTGAGACAGGATTAATTTGTCAGTAATTTTTTAAGCCAACATGAGCATTGGGGCGGGGGGGGGGGGGAAGGCAGATTGTTCCTTCTGAAACTGTTACTATACATAGTAATGCCCTGAACTGAAATAATATAGAAAAGAAATGTTTTCTTCTTTTACAAAACCAACATTATTTAAAATATTAATCTTAAGAATTTTATCACTAATGGTATATATATATTTATATATATATATAAAATTATGTATATATCCATATATATATATATAGAAGTGTACACGTAGGTATAGAGATTCTGTTTATACAGCAACTCTACATTTAACAAAAGCCTGCATTAAATAAATAAAGTTGCTTATAGAGTTTTCTCTTTTCTGTTGCTGTTTTCACTGAGCAGCTATTTTACAGAGAAATAGTACAGAACAGTTTCCTTAATTTGAAAATTTAGTTTTAGCTGACTAAGAAAGCAAAGAGAGTTTTAGATTGACTACAATTAATTATATAAATAGAATTATATTTAATAGGTGTCAGAGAAGCTTTTAAAACCTAGGAACTAGGTTCCAGAACTTTCAAAAATGGTATGTTTTAGTTACCTCGATGTTTTAACAAGTCTTAATGCAGATATTGTTAAAGCAATTTTCATCCAATAAGTAGTTACATAAAGGGAACTAATGTCATGACTCTGGGGTTTTTTGGTTGGTTGGTTGGTTTTTTTTTTCTTTTTAACAAAAGTAAAATCTACTTTTTTCACAGTATTACTGAAAAGATTAGTCATAATATGAAAATTACCTTATTTTTTTTTTCTTTTTAGTCAGGTTTGTTTTTTGTTTTTTTGTTTTTTTTTTTCTGTAAAATCTTTACTAAAATGACCTTTTAAGTTCTGAATTTGGCTCTATGAGACAAAGATGTGAATTCCTCTCAAGATGTTGACTTGATACGGTCTAATATCTTCTGTCAAATTCATACTGAAAAAAAAAAAAATGTGGCTTATGGCTTTCTACAGTGAAATCTGCCAGATTTAATGACCAAGTATAAAAGATATGTTGCAGTCTAGATAACATGTCATATACCTAAAGCTTACTTCAGGAATTTAATTATTGATCACCAAAAGGTGGTATGTAAATGCCTCTTATGCAAATGGCTATTTTTTATATTAATCCACACCACTCAACTGCGGGAACTCTTCCTGAGTAGAATCAGAGACAATAGCTGTTGCTTTTGTTTTTATGCTGTAGTTAGATCTAGAGTATGAACCCTGATTTAACCAGAATGAGGCAACACTGATCTAAGCTGGGAGCAGCCTTTAGAAGTAATGAAATTCAATGAACTGTATTGAAAAAAAAATTCTGATTCCAAATCATATCTTTTTGAAATTTAATGACATGACTTCCTCCCCCCCTCCCCCAACGTAACAGATGCAATCTGATAGGTGCAAACCAAAAATAGTGGTACTGCAGTGTGTGATAGACCATGGAAGGAAGGGAAACTCCTGTGCTGAGGCATTATCATACTTTCCACCTATGTGTATACAGCACTCAGTTTTGGCATTGCCAAGTTCAGCATTTACCACTGATTCAAATATTAGCAAAGAAAGAGCAAGAAGCTTCTAACTAATAGATGTATTTTAGATAACTAGTGAATTAGTTTATAAACCTGTTAATTCCAGTCATGTCTGTTCTCAAAAGTACAGCATATAGGCTTATTATCCAGTTAATAATCACATTTTACTAACTATGGTTATTCTAAAATTATTATGTCATAAAGTTGTAAGCCAATGCCTTCTCCAGTACTCATTTTAGACATTCCAGAAATTGGATGGGAGGGCCTGTGTAAATGCCAGTTGCTCAACTGGTAAATTTGATACATAATATGTGTCAAAGCCCAGTTTGTGATTTTAACATAGTGCTGAGTATTCAATGAGTAAAGTTAGCTTTGAACTCACCCCAAGACAGTCTTGTAGAGTACTCTTTTCATATACAGTATGAGAGTGAACCAAGGCCTGTTCTGAACTGCATCCATCACTAGTGTCCCCCGGCTACAGCAAAGGTTGACAAGGACTCGAGCTTTACTAAGAAATTGTCCTGATGTTATCTTTCTTTCAGAAGTGCCACCACCATTAATAGCAAGAGTTTGCATGGTGTCATTGGAGCTTATGGTATGCCCTGTGACATCAGAGAGAGACACACAGAAATATATTGCTTGTATTTCATACAGGGACTATACACTGGTAAGGCATGACAAAATAACTGTTTTCTGTAAAGCACTAGACCATCTGTTTCACAATTCGTTGCATCAGAAGAACACTGTCTCTTTCCTAAACAGCTATGTATTTCAGTGCCTGTATTTCACTACAAAATCTCAGGAAGAAGTTTCAGGTGACTGAAAGGTTCTCCTTTCATTTTAAGAAGTGTGTACTTTGGCTGATAGGCACAGTCAAAATTATGTTTTGGTTTTTTTTCTATTAGTCATCA
This sequence comes from Margarornis squamiger, assembly GCA_035222235.1. Lineage (NCBI taxonomy): Eukaryota > Metazoa > Chordata > Aves > Passeriformes > Furnariidae > Margarornis > Margarornis squamiger. The sequence goes on from JAWWTY010000001.1 coordinate 39,668,432, forward strand.
AGCCATGCAAATATGAAGACATAAAGTCAGGATTTTATTGTAATTATTTTTCTTGCCTCTAACAGACAATAGATAGTCTCTACTTACCCTGAAGTATTATGGAAGGAGGAAAGAAATGTTTACCAAAGCGGGAATAGATTCATGACAGTGGTTCATCTAAACTCAACCCTTCCACCACATACCCTCCATCATAATTTCAAAATCATAATCCAGTAAGTCTTTTTATTAAAAACAAAATGTAGGATTGACCTTAACAAATGGAAGCATCTTCATTGTTATTGTCCAGTAAAGAAAAAAAAATATGTTCCTATACTCAAGTGAGTATAAGCATATTATTTTAGGTCTCATTCAAGGAGATAATAGAGCAGTCTCCTTCCTTACATCTGGCTTGAATACGCCCTCTTTTAGTTTGAAACCGTTGCCTAATGTCTTTTGCATTTCTACGAGATGCATTATACTCAAGTTGGGGCACCTTTCATTGTCTTCTTTTGAAGTATCTGTAGGCAGAAAATATCTTGTTAAATATACCAACTAAATATATTTTCCAGAAAAGGGCAATATTTTTCTCCAATGAAAATGATATAATTTTGTATTTCTAGTGTAATATGTATATTGCACAAGGAAACTAATAACACTTTTTGAAAAACTGAAGAAGGAGTTTTTCTATTCAGAAAAGACTATTTCTAAACCAAGAAATTTTTGCTGACTGGACTGAAATTCGGCCTACAGAGCAATAATGAATGATCCCTCATTTCTTATCTCAATACCTGTAAAAAGTTTTACTGTCTATCTGCAAAATTCTTTTATAGACAGATATTTCTGTTTTTTTAAGAATATCTCACTGTTTAAAAGCACATTGGTAATGTGCTTTTACAAAACATTTGGTAACGTTTTTCTAAGTTAAATATTATAAGTTTTGTTGTTGCATTTTTGTTTTGTTTTGGTTTGGTTTTTTTTCCCAATTTTCTGAACAGAATAAAATGCTTAATTAAGCACACCTTGAGGAAAGGTGCCACCTAGGAAGCAGGTAAAAGTAGTCAGATGAGTTTCCCTCTAATCTTGTTTCAGATTCAGAATATTAGGAAGCTGCAAGTATACTTCATTTTTCAAACACAGGTTCAATCTCTCCTGCTGTTCTTTTTATTAACATTAATTGATTTTTTTTCTGGACTAGTGGGTAAACTCCCAGTCTCCAATAATTAAAAAGCTATTATAAGCAAAAAGCCCAGAAGCCTTGTTTGGCATGTTTTCCAGACTCAAAATTTTACTACATTATAACTACTAATATTACAAAACTATTGAAATGAAGGGAATTTGTTAAAGATGTGTGCAACAGCAACAATCCTTTCAGTGCATTTCATTGTCTTGTATCCTGTTTATTCTGGACTTCAGAAGAGAAGCATGAAAGTCTTTAGGGACAGAGGACTAAGAGAAATAAGTATATTTTTTATAAATAATACAGCTTATGTAGGGTTTTTTCCATTTTTTTTCCCCAAATATACATAGCTTCCTAACTGCCACTGATGACTGCATCTAGAACCCTTGGATTTTTAAAGGAATCTGCTTTACATACTATCAAAGAAACAGTGGCTATTTCCAGAAATATAAGTGCCTGACAGACAGTGTTTGTTGAGGTTGCACAGGATTATTCTTGCTCAGAACACAGGTAACTGAGAAATAACTGTCCCTGGAACTGGTTGAGGTTTATAAAGTTAAGAATGTGAAGGAGACAGAGAGGAGTGAGCCATATTTAGGCAAAGAGACAAGACTTTTGTTGAATTTTGAATTAAGAAATCTTTTAATATCCTTGTTTGGTGATTCCCAGAAAAAAATAAATTGTAGATGATGTTTGCTTTACTGCAGCTGTAAACTGCTTCTTTTCTGTTTCCTAGAGGAACTGGAAGATATCTATATGTGCTAAGTGAAAACACTAAGCAAAATCACAGTGCTTGCTTACTGATTTCTTTTATGATTTCAGAAAAGAATTTAAAAATGTGTGATGACAAAAAAAAATTAAAAATGCAATTTCTGGAACATGTCTCTTTGGATTTGAATAAAATAGCGCACTGATTGTAGACTTTTACTCTTGTATAAACCAGGGTATTCCTGATACATTGAACTGAAGATAGGCACATACCATTGTGCAGAATTTATTATATTAGGACTCAATATTGAACTTTTTGGTTAATAGAGCAAAAAATATTTTCTTACATGTAAAAGTATTGATACAATAAAACTAGGAAAAGTAGTGTTACTTGGACATATTGGCATATATAGTTGCTGATAAATTAAGCCCTGATCACTTTATCTAGCACAGTTCTGATACAATGGTTGTTTCTTGCTTTTCAGAAGAAAACTAGATGATCAAAAGGAATGTCAAAAAAAAACCATACAAAACACTACCTTCTCCATTTTTCTTAGGATGATCTTGTACATGTTGAAGCTGAAGAAGTTAAGAAATCAAATTATTGCAGTGCTTTGTGCTTGGTTGACCTTGGCTGGATGCTGGGTGCCCACCAAAGCTGCTCTATCTCTCTTCTCCTCTGCTGGACAGAGGAGAGAAAATATAGCTAGAAGTTCATGGGTCAACATAAGGACAGGGAGAGATCACTCACCAGTTACTGCCATGAGCAAAACATACTCAGTTTGGGGAAATTAGCTTAATTTATTACCAATTAAATGAGATTAAAGTAATGAGAACAAAAAAACCCCAAATCTTAAAACCACCTTCCCCCTACCCCTCCCTTCTTCCTAGGCTCAACTTCACTCCTGGTTTCTCTACCTCCTCCCCAGCAGCAGCACAGAGGCACGGGAAATGGGCACTGTGGTCAGTTCATCACATGCTGCCTCTGCCATTCCTTCCTCCTCAGGGGGAGAACTCCTCACAGTCTGCCCACGCTCCAGTGTGGGTTCCCTCCTATGGGAGACAGTGCTCCATGAACTTCTCCAGTCCTTTCCATGCATGGGCTCTACCTCTTCACAAACTGCTTCACAAACTGCTCCAGTGTGGATCCCTTCCACGGGATGCAGCTCTTCAGGAAGAGACTGCTTCAGCACGGGTCCCACATGGGGTCACAAGTCACAAGTCACAAGTCCTGCCAGTGAACCTGCTCCAGCGTGGGCTCCTCTTTCCACATGGCCAAAGATCCTGCCAGGATCCTGCTAGAGTGCAGGCATTCCACAGAATTGCAGACTCTTCTGAGCATGCATCTGCTCTGGTGTGGGGGTCCTCCAGAGGCTGAAGGTGGATCTCTGCTGCACTGTGAACCTCCATGGACTCCAGGGACACAGCTGCCCCACCACGGTCTTCAATTACTACGTGCTGCAGGGGAATCTCTGCTCTGGTGCCTGAAGCACCTCCTCTCCGTCCTTCTTCACTAACTTCAGTGTCTGTGGAGTTGACTTCTCCCTGTCAACTCCTGTTCTGTAGCAGTTCCCCCCCTCTTCTTAGATTTGTTATCTCAGATGAGCTACCACCATGGGCTCAACATTGGCCAGAGGTGGGTCTGTCTAGGAGCCGGCTGGCATTGGCTCCATCAGACATGTAGGGAAGCTTTTGTCAGCTTCTCACAGAAGCCACCACTGTTGCCCTGCGCCCCCCACAAACCTTGCCACAAAACACAATACACAAACGGAATACACACTTCAGCAGCACTTTGTTGTAACTGTTCTGGTTTCAGCAGATACTTAGACCAATGTTTGTAGAATAAGGTAATATTTTTACTACATAGAATTATAGAAGCATAAAATGGTTTGGTTTGAAAAGAACCTTGAAGAGCATCTAATTCCAACCCCCGCTTCTATGCCCTTCACAAGACCAGCTTGCTCCAAGCCTCATCCAACCTGGCCTTGAAGACTTTTCCCTAACCTTCCTTTTAACACAAACATACCTACAGAAGCTTTTCTTGTTGCCCTTGACATGTCTGGTCAGTTGTAATTCTATCAGGGCTTTAGATTTCCTAAACTGATCCAAGCAAAAGCACTTGGAGATGTACTTGAGACAGCTATCAAAATCTATTTATGAAATTAAGAGTGAAGGGACATTACAGATTGAGGTTATAGCTTTGTAGATAAATAGCCCTGTGAACGTTAGGTAGGAGGTCATCTTGCCACAGATGGCAATTGGGCTGTTAAATGACGGAACATTTTTAAAAAAAACACTGAGATGTCCTGAGTGGCATTAATGGAAGTTTAACTATCCAACCGAAGAGTGGAAAATATAAATGAGAGGAAATAAGACTGAGGGTATGTGTGCGGATGTGGCACACAATTGATTTTTAACTGAGTATGTGCATCAGCTTATAGGGAAGGAAATAATAGTGGCTCTGGCATTAAGTAATACTGTCAAAGACACACAGTTAAATAAGCTTGTCCTGCAAGTGGATAAAGGCTGAGAAATTCAAAGAGAAGACTATTTGTTCCTAACTTTTGTAACTTGAAAGGTATGAAAATCATCACAGTTTCAAAAAAAAAAAAAAAAAGGAGAAAATTCGTTATTTGTATGCAAAAATGTCAAGTGTTGGCAGAGAGACTCTAGAGACTAAGGGAGTGAGGGAGGAACATTAATCATGCTTATCCCAAAATGCCTTTTTAGATAAAACATCTACAGAGTAGAAAGCTTTCTTAAAAGCAATGATTCTCTAGTGTGATTGGGAAATTATGGATCTGTTGGGCCAAAGATCCCCTTTTTGAAAGACCAGAGATTAGCAGCTCAGCCTTCATAAGCCTCCAAGTTTGTCACTGTCTTTCTATCAAATAGGAGAGTTCCCTTACTGCTGCCAGCAGCTTATTTGCTCTTTGAGTGGGGAATTGACACTGACCAGAGAATACTAGCCACTGTAGTAATTTACATTGAGTGAGTTGTTTATTCACTGTCTAGTGTTAGTGTATGTCTTCCTTTTTTCTATTAAGAAAGGGGAGTGTCTGTGGAGAGGAAGGCAACATGCTACCAGGATCAAGTGAAACCTCATTGTAGTGGGCAGGGAATGTTCCTTCCCTAAGTGCACTTAGAAATTCGCAGGTTGCTTGAGTGACTTTCTAAGTGCAAGGTGAGATGTGGGGGAAGAAGAAAAGAGCACAGCAAAAATTCAGAGTGAGCACAAAGAGACTGCATAGGTAGTCACAGGGTAACCCTAGAGAAAACTGGGGGCAGGTGTGCACCTAGGTCTTAGTGAGAAAGAAATAAGAAAGAATTCTAGGAATCTAAATGAGTGGGCAGATTTGCTCATCCACGTTGGTAATGGATTCAGATATGATTATTTTATTTTTTTTTCTTCGGCAGAAAGGACTTATCCATTCTTCTCTCTTACCCACTTGAAAAAATTACACCAAGTTTTTTATTTATTATTTATAATACTTATATTTATTATAATATTTCTAATATTAATTATTTATAATCTTTATGTATTATCTATGCATTTTCCTATAATGTCAGATGACCAAAATGGTCATCAAAGCAGTCCCAATACAGTCATGGAGCTATAAATTTATTCCAGGAATTTACCTACCTAACCAAAGCAAATCAAAAACCTCACAAGGACGAAGTTTTCCATACAGACATAAAGGCTGAGAGTTATGTTATGATCCAGTTATTACAATTACTAGAAACGCCTCTGCCCAAATTAAGGTACAAAGGAGACCATATGCCAAAGCCAATAGTATGGGTTTTATTTAATGGTAAATGTGAAGCAGAGAGAGAGAGAGAGAAAGAAATAGGAAAAGGAGGAGGGAAGAAGAAAGAAAGTGACAGAGAGAGATTAAAACAGAAAATGTATCACCACTCCATGTAACTCGGTGCTGTCCAGTTGTTTTGGTTCTTCTGGTCTTCTCAGTGGTGAGGGTCCCACAAAACAGAGTCCAGTGGATTAATATACATTCAGGAGATGACCAGGCACCTCCCTTGGCAGGGTGGGGAAGCTTTGCAATCCCTTGTGACAGACTGGATTTGCTGCATCACTTGGATCACGTGCAGCCCTCTGGTGATGGAAAGGCTCAGGAATGAGTCAGGAGCTGCTTTGGGGTCTTTGATGGTTTATGACCCTTCTCAGCTGCCTCTCACCAGAATGTCCCATGTGTACATGGTCTTCCCAGAGAGGAGGGTTACTCCTTTGTTTTGACGTAAAGAGATTTCATCATCACACACCCAAAACCCTTCTCCTTCACCACCACCTGGACCTTGTTTATGTCTTCTAGGACCTGAGATGATTACACAAAAGTCTTATGTCAAGTTCCCAGTTGCAGTCCAAATTCCAGTCAGGTGGCATTGGGAGGGAGTGCTTCAGTGGTCACTCGTTGCAGACAGGCTGTTGCTTCCTTACAGTTTGACAAAATATATTTCTGTTATTTTGACAATGTTTAAGACATTGCTGACATTTCAGTCCATTACCACTTACAGAAATCATACTAAGTGAAATGTGATATTTATTTAAGTTTTTCTTTCAACTAAGTCCAAGGCACAAAATTCACAGGTTTGTGTAACTATTATCAGATTCTATAGCTCATCCATTTCTCCTATACCATTTGCTTAGTTACTTAAAGTTCTGCTATTATAGACAACACAAGAATCTGGCAAGTTAGCTATTCTGCATATATTTCCTTCAAATTTCATTCACAAATATCTAAGGTCTTAAGTCCTTTGATGGATTCAGTATTTGTTATGAGGCCTTTATATAAAGTTCTTTGATAGGTCCTACATGCCTATGTCTTTCACTATCTGATACAGCATCACCATAAGTTTTTATTTAAAAATACCAGAAAATGAGGAGGCATGGACTGTTTATTTTCCACTTAAAGTCCAAAGACAAAATCTCCAAACTACAAAGTAGGAGACATGAGACTTCAGGGTTTTCTTGAAAGGTAAAATAGCCTCTGGAAGTTTACTCCTCCTAGGCTTAGGCACTTCCTTAATCTTTTCTTCAGTCTTAACCTCTGTATGAGATGCAACAGAAAAGCCTGGAGGACAAAAGGAGAACAAAGAGCTGGAAGCTTGATTCACTACCTAAGTGGCTAAGAGAGCCAGCTAGTAGACAGCAGATCAAAACATTGGTCTCAAAATCAACTCTTTTTTACCCAGTAATCTAATCTAAAATGCACAAAGAGTCCCTGGAAGTGATGTCAGACCTCAGGCTGACTCCTATCAGAAGCAAACTCTACCTAATAGAGTCAGGAACAATAAACAGATTGATAGCTCAAGTGAGTTTTGGTGTTTCATTTTCATGTACATCATCCTTTTAAAGAGACACACAAGAAAGAGAGAAAACCACAGACAGAAGGAAATGCTGACAGTAACTATATACAATAACTACATAATAAAAGGAGTTTCTACAGTCTGCAGCAAAACTAAATTTTCCCCTTTCCAGTCTCATAGAGTACTAGCCAAATAAGAACATGCATGCAACAGTAGGAGACTTAAAAATCAGACATAAGAGAGACTTCTAAACTGAGAGTTCCATTAAGTTGATTCAGTACAAACTAGCATCACTAAGTGATAGTTATCTTTGTCAGTTCTCACTGTCTTCACCAAAATTTCACAGAAAATGTGGAACTTTCTTCTCATTTGTGCTTATTGCCTAGGTAGTTAGTATGTCCTGCTTAGAGGTAAGACTCACATTGCTTCAGTGTAAGGTCCCTGCTCACTCATGTTGGTTTAAAAAGGATTACTGTCAAGAGTAAGGCAGGAGAATTTTGCCCTTTATTGTGTAGCCATATTAACTGTATGCAAGTAACACAGGTTTATTGGTCGGGTCTTGAGAGGGGACCTGCAGGAATTGAAAAAAATGTTTATTTTTAATACTTAGTTCTTCAATTTGGAAAAACTGTGTTTGCAAGTAATGCAAATTGTGATGTTTAGGATTTTAGAATTATTGAAGGATGGTTCTTTTGAACGTTGGATACTTAGAAGTAAGAAAAGTACTCTGTGGTGTAGTAGATAATCTGTTCTGCATTATTTGGGCAAAGGAAGTCTGAGATACTGTCACAGGCAGAATGAAAGCTTTGGACAAGGGTTTTTAGGGAGACCCTTCTGTTGAGTTTCAAGGTTCAGAAAGGACATCCTTGTTTTCTAAAGTCCTTCTCAAGGAGGAGCCTAGGTGTATCTTAGTCCCAGACTTGGTCAACAGTTTATATCTAAAGGATTATATAGGTGTAACTGAGTCTTTATATGACTTTGTCTTGCAGTATTAAGGAGAGCACACTAGATATATGTATATGAATAAAATAAAATATATCTTTAAATTGGTGATGGTAATGATAAAAGACTACAATAATTTAGTTAGATTTCCTACAGAGTAGAGAAAATTATAACCACTTACACAGTGCACTATTTATTAAATCAGTAATTTCAAAGCTAGATAATACTTACTAAGTAGAGATTGATGTTACTCACCCAAACCAACAACTGTGGGCAGATTGCTTTCTCTAAGCCTCGAAGATTAACCCTGAGTGATGTCTCCCACTCAAGGGAGGACTGTCCCCACACACTCCAAAAGAGGTGTGTTAGAAGTCCCCACCATTAAAATGTGGGACTGGGCTTTTATAGTACAAAGGGATTGACTGTCAGTAGTATTTCTCCAGGCCAGCTGTGTCAGCTTAACAGCCTTTAGATCCTCTAGCAGTACTATTGCTTCTTGGTTGCTTTATCAGAAACTTTGTCTGCCACATCCTCAACCGTGCCAGATTCTGTCAGGAAACATTCTTCACATCCTCGGGAAGTTTAACTTTTATATTGATGAGTCAACCTGCTCTCAGTATTCTTCAACATTAAAAGCAGTGTGACCCACCATCTCTAACCATCACTGATAACTTTTGCAAATAGTGCAAATTTTGAGCTGTTTCACCCATTTAGGCAAAGCATCCTGCTACAAATAGCCCTATGAAAGAAAAAAAAAGTTTATTATGGCGTATGAGAATATATTGAAATGTGAGTATGTCAGTGCTATCAAGCATCAGCAAAACAAAAAACCAAATTTGATCTATGCAAACTCATGCTCTCTATATTAGATTGGCCTTAGAAATAGGCATGACTGATCATCTGGTATTACACATTGTGAGGGCCAACCCTGCAAGGATGTCCTCTTCATCCATTGTATGGCTAAACTGTAATCCAGACAAAGGCATGGTGGAGCCCGGAGTTACTGAACATTACAGAGGAGAGGATGTGGTATAGAACTCCATTAAATCCTTCTTTCTAGAACTATATTTATTCTATCAGGGTTCTTTATCCCTTCATCCTACTCCTCCAGTTCTGCTGCTCAGGTCCCCCACGTTCAGATTACATTTCCTTTATTTCTTTATGTCACTCCCTTCACATTCCAGATCCTGTACTGCCACACGTCCTAAGACACTCTTACCACATCCTATCCCTTCTCTTGCTTTCTTTTTCTTCTTCCTTGGGAGCAGGGTAGGAATTCTGACAGATCTCCTTCCACTTTTAAGCACCAGGTTTTGATGCTCTGTTTCAGGGACGTGGGTTAACTCATCCCCTGGGCCAGATGTAGGCTGCTACTTGGCCAGATCCACTGTGTAGTCAGTTTACATGAGTAGAACTTGGCTGAATGAGCAGAACAAAATGATGAGGTTTGGCATCCCAGGAATTGCAATTTCACCTTCTACCTTTCAATGCAGCACTAAAGATTCAGCCCAGCTCCCATGATAATCAAGCTGACATAAATTGTATCTATTATGGAATTCAAGCTAGCATTTTGGGGTGTGTTTTGGAACCACATTAAGGCCACTCTTGAGCAAAACTTTTAACTGAAACTGCAGAACAGACAGAATTTTAAAAAGAACAAATAGATGGTAGAAAGAAGTTACAAGCAAACAAGAAAAATTATTCACAGTTAACCACACCTTGCTCATATAAAGATGATGGGATATTTACTGACCTGTAAATAACCCCTGTGCCTTCAAAGGGAATTCTGTGTTGTCATAAAATTAAATATTTCATTTCATATGGATATTTCAAATATCTTGTCAGAGGTTTCTAAATCAAGTGTCTGTAAGAGATATTGAAATAAATGAAGACTATTTGCAGTCTTGAGATACTTATTCTTGTCCTTTATGCTTCGGCACGTAAGACTGTTGAGAGTTAATTAAATAAGAACCAGAGCAGTGCCTGACAGGTTTTTGGAGTGTTAAACTAAGCCTGAAGAGTGTTCAAGGTCATTAGTTGTAATGGGGTCGTCAAACCAATACCCTCTGCAGAACTTGTTTTCTGTTTAGCAATTGTGTTTCGTGTAGTCTGTGCTTATTACTACTAATAACCAATTTATGTCTTTCACTAAATATACCTTTCACAGCAATAATAATACAGTCCTGCAAGCCCTTTCAAAGAGATTTCATCTCTAACTCAAGTGGATAAAATATTCCTGCCATTTTCTTGATGCTTCTTATGACATGGCCCAGATACAAGGTTGTTCTTTGAAAATGCACTACTTAAAGTTTTGTAATGCTTTTCAGAGGGTCAAGTAACCATGGTGGAACTTGGAATGAGTAGAGTTACTGTTACTGACTGACGAGCCGCGTACCATTGACCTTCCGCACACAACACCACCCCACACAGATTAAGGGTGAAGGCACAGAAAGTGTTTATTCAGCGGAGGCTCGGGTTTTTATAGGGCTCCAAGGGAAGGTTCTGGAACTTGGATGCAATTGGATAGGGAAGGGGGCAGAGTGTGTAACTGGGCAACCGAACAACCAATCAGGGGCAACTCGCCAAAGGTGGGAAAATGAGCCAATAGGGAACCAGGATTCTGGGCAAAGGCGGGAAAACTGTGAGGGGAGAAGAACTGGAGGGGAACTGGGGATAAAACAACAAGGGATCCACCCTGTTAGGGATCAACCTGAGGGGTGCCCAAAGAAAGTAACTATTAGGAAAATCAAAACCGGGAGGGATGTCCAGATTTCTGCAATGGATTGTATACTTGTGAAATGGTCCTTCTACGAGCAATCGTATACAGGATCAAGAAGTGCCCATGAATTACTAAAGTCCGCTTCAAATCTCTGCTGTGAATGTTTGGAGCTCCACAGTCCTTGGTCTCTCTGTCCTAGTAAGTCCACTTTTGAAAGTTCCTTTTCCATGTCTCATAGCTATCTCTTTCTCCAACAACTGACTTAATTATGTGTATAAAGGCTTTATTTTTCTCCTTCAGATATGGGGAGGGGAAAAAAACCATGGAACTAGTAGAGCAGAAGTAAGAGGTGCATTAATTGCACAGAAAGGTTTCTGTTCCTCAGGAAATATCTGTCTCATATTGTTCCCAGGGTTCTTACTACACTGGTATCTATTATTTTAGTCCTATTCTGTGAAATAGTCTTCAATACTTAACAGCCTAATGTGAATATTTGTGGCTCTTTTCAGTCCTTGATTGTTTCTACACAATGTAAAGCACATTCGCAGCAGGAATCCCACTGGGGCATGGACTATTGTACATATAATTGCTAAATATTCCAATTACCCTCCAGCCATTGGTACCTTATCTAAGTATTCGCTACTCTTCAGTCAAGCGTATTTGCCTCATAGACAGGTTTGTCTATGGGGAAAGAATTATAATCAAATGAAATAAAGAAGAGCATAGGTGAAATGTCATGTAAGCAGTAATATATTAGCACAAAATAATTATTCAATCAAACAAACCTTAATATTATTAATCCAGTAATTTGTATCCTCACAGGGACTGAATTGTTGGAGTTTTTCTTCCCACCAAATGCCTAGAGGTTCAATTTTAGCTGATAATACTAAAAATTTCTCATCATGTCAAAGAATGTGTTTACAGAACATTCATATCAGAATTTGAAATGTAGGCACAATAATGCTTTTCTCACTGTGGCATATGATTAAGTCTGTTTGTGCATCTATATCCATTGCATTTCCAACAGACTTTATTGTAGAAATTCCTTTCTTAGAAGACCAGAGGGCTTATGCAAAAAGGAAAAAAAAAAAAAAAAGGCAAAAAAAAAAAAGCCTGGCGGTAGATTTATTTTGGAGTATCCTATGTCTTTCAATGAGACTTTCAATACAAGTTGTACGGGCACATTTTGTATGTGGAGATCTGCATAGTTTATAAGCAAATCTCAAATAAATCCAGAAAATTGCTTATTACAAGCTATGAACCCATCATCCTAAATCACTGTTTTCTAACTGCATTAACCCAATTTGAACTATCCCCCACTGTTTGGTTATGACGTCAATTAAAATTTCATTTGAAAAACTACAGTGTAGTTTGAACCTTTTGGCTCAGGAGAGCCAAACCAACATCTGCAACCCTGCAATTCAGCATAGAAACCTGACTGGAGATATCTCTATTAAAGATAATTGGTTGTTACTCAATTGAAAATGAACAATGGCATTTCATAAATATGTAAGCTGGGCTTTTTAAAGTTAGGGAACAGGTACTACGTGTTAAGCATGTACATTAAAAACCATATTCTTTTCCCATGGCTCAAGGCATCCATTACCACTAATGCAAATACCCAGAAGTTGTAAATCTAGGTTACTTTCACAAAGACATTGCACTTTGAACATTGGTACTAGAAAATGCTTCAGCTGGGAGTAAAATAAATAAATAAAATCAGAGTAGTTTGTTAAATCATCAGATGTTAACACAGCAACTTGCCTGGAGCATATACGTAATCTACCGATTAAAAGAACATCATGATGTAATCTAGTAAGTTATCAGACTCAATGCTAATGATGGGGAAAATCATATGTCATATGGTATCTGAGAAAAAGGGAAAACCATGTGAAATTAGGGCTTGAACAGACACATGGGGTTAGCAGGATGTGTTCCAGTTGATGTTGAAGGGAAAATAATAGAGGGTTTGGAGTTTTCTGTGGTAGGTTGTTATTTTAATTTGAATATGCTATGCTGCAATGGTCTTTTCCTAACTGAAGGTCTATAGCTAACCTTGCTAATCCTAGCAATGATACCCTCTAAAATGGTTAATAAAGGTTGTGTCTATGGAAATGCAGTTACAGATTCTTTCCCGGTATCAGTTAGTTCAACAGAAAGTTCTGTTGCTTGTCAGGAAGCACTGACAAACACCAAGCGCTTAATACAGAAAGCCAAAAAAATATCACCCAGGGTCTTCAAAAAATAGCCTTGAAAATGGCATAAGTGGCTCACTAGCTCGATTTCACATAGCACGTAACACGTGTCTAAAAGATTCAATCCATCAACTCTACTGAAGCAGCAATTTATGTTCTTAGTTAACCTCAAGTCTAAAAATATTTAGGTTGATTCTGCAGCCTCCCTTCTCAAAGAGCTGATGTTTCCTTCAGCCCTATTAAATATGCTTATTATTCTAAAAGCTCTATAGGCATTTGTCAAAGTCATTCAATCATGACAAAATGATTGATAAACTGGAAAACAGATATCAGAAGACACAAATAAGAGTTGATGCAGTCTAGACACTGTCACTGTCAAGTGGCTTTTTTTTTATAGGCTTTTTTTAATAAGAATGTTTCTTCACTGCTACATCTAGACTTGAGAAGTGTCTCCATGAAGTAAGACTGTGCACCAGTCTGTAGTGGGCTGAGTTGAATAGAAAAGCACATACACAGTGGGTAATTTCTGTAAAAGCCTATATTCTCATGCATCACTGCCAGATAGTCCCAGGTTGCATGATAGGTAATCCAACCTTCACAATTCCTTAGTTCTCTGAGATCTCTCCCATGCACAAGAAGAGCAGTGCCTTGGCCCATAACACCCTTGTTGACTTCTGTCAACATGACACTAGATCATCTGTCTGTCTAGCTCTGCCTGATGTGTCTGTCAATGTATTTCAATGTGAGTTACTGAAATGGAAGTTAACAGTCAAATAAATGCATGAAATCTTGATCTTCCAGTTACTAAAATAAATTATGACTGCCCTAGAACAAGTGTAACATGATGTTAATTAAATGCAATGTCACAGAGCATTTATTAGCCAAACAGGTGTTTTTTCTTGCAATAGAACTTGTGTTAATAAGCAGATGCAAAAGAAGAAAAACCTGTGCTCATCTGTACTGATCCTGACAGGGATCCTGACCCTTTTAAAAAAATAGCTGCAACTGGTAGAGCTGACTTTGTGACTCACTCATTTCCTCCTTTCCAAAGGAAAGGTGTGAAAGGAAAAATACCTTGAAAACCAGAACCCAGAACTGTCCATACAACTGTGTTGCATGGTGCAGTGGTAGGAAAAAACTGCACTTTTAACACATGAGCCTGTAAGCTGGGATGTTCAAGAGTATTACTGGAGAGGGAGGTAGAAAAAGATGAGAATCCTCTTACGAACTTTGTATAGCAAGAAACCAAAGCAATTTTCTTTTTTCATGATTGACGTCTTACTGACATCACTAAGGGAAAAGGAGAGCGTTTATGCCACTGTTATGCAAAAAAATAAGACAAAATATTTTATTTTTCAACATAAGTAAAAATTGCTATCAGAAGGAAACAATTTTCTATGATGCTATATGAATAAATAAATGTTGGAACACAGGTTGTTAATTATGTGAAAATAGCTCCAGTTATGAAATATTTTGTTATGAGATAGAACTCAAACACAATTTTTAACTTTCCTATAAAGCAAAATTATGAAAGCATATTTGGCAAGATGATCAAAAGAGTGTTTTTATAGAATTAAAAGGTTTATTTCCTCATAGGTAAACATGTAGCTATTTATATGTTCAAAACAATTGTCTTTAAAAAAAAAAAAATTCCAAAATCTTGGAAAACAGCTACTTTGGTAACTTTTAGGCTCTTTGTTGCCATTTAGTTCAAACAGAGTTGGTTTTATACATTTAAGATTAAATAATTAAGGATTGCAGTTAAAAAAATATTATCTTCTCTAGCATGAGCTATATGATACCGGCTCATTAACTCTTAATTTTGGTCCATTATGTAGAATATAGACTAGAAAAGGGAAAAACACAGGAGAATACTGAGATTGCTGTTATAACAGACATTCTGATGTGTTTATGCACCCTTGGGAAAATTAATAAAGATACTAAAAGGCAGTTCAGTTTTGAATAAATCCTAAAATGCTGTGTTTTCCAAAAAACATGATCTGTGTACAGCAAATTATTAATAAAATCAGAAAATCTTTCAAAAGGTGCAAAAAAAGCTGCTTGTCAGTACAAGGTGCTGTAGACAGAAAGAAATGCATCATCCTGGCTGCTATCCACTGCTTGGTGAAGCAACAACAAGTTATTAATTCAAAAGTAATTATTCAGTTTGACCAGAATTTGACTAAATCTTCCTAGGGCATGACAGATCCTTCCTTCTGAAAATATATTACAGACTAATTTATATAATGACTTCTTCTGGCTTTAAAACCCATGCTATGGCTTTTATGATAAGTGGCAAAGTACTTAACTTTTCATAAGAAAGTCAATAGCTTAATAGCATCTATGCAGGAGGTGATGAACATCTTGGATCATGGCCCCTTACAACAGTGTTTTAGTAGCAGTTTCAATTTCTCCGCCAACTGGAAGAAGTAGGTAACATGAGCTTTTACTCTTACATCACATGCAGATAGTAATAGAAAGACCTTGAGAGGCTTATTATTTGCAAATTTCGTAAAAACGTGTATCAAAACTCCTGATACCTAACTTTTATCTTCATAGCCTTGGCAAAAATTCAGTAGTGTACACAATTTTCAAACTAACTTGGCAAGGGAATTCCGTAA
This sequence comes from Margarornis squamiger, assembly GCA_035222235.1. Lineage (NCBI taxonomy): Eukaryota > Metazoa > Chordata > Aves > Passeriformes > Furnariidae > Margarornis > Margarornis squamiger. The sequence continues at coordinate 39,684,095 of JAWWTY010000001.1, forward strand.
GTTTAGCATTACCATACAGCATGAATACTGGACCTAGTCCCATCAGTGTTACATTGCTATAACTTTGTCAACAGAGATGAGGTAAGCATGAAGCTTATTTTTACAGGGTTTAGGGTTTTATTTATTTATCCATATTATTTATATTTTGTCTTTGTTCCAGAATTTTATTTGTTGTTTTGAAAGTGTAGAATGATTATACCTTTCCCATAAATACCAGCATAATTTGAACAGTTACCCACAGCTGTTGCAATCACGTAAAAATGTTTAGAAAAATGTCATTTCTCTGTGGAAAATTACAATATTTCAGAATTTTTAGATGCTGTATAACAGAATAAAATGTGAAAGCTTCAACTCAACCTTGAAACAAACAAAAAATCATGTTAAATAAATGTTAATTAGTTTAAATCATTTGCCTATATGAAATACCATATTGTATACTGATATCCTATAAAACATTAAATACAATATAGACTTACAGGCATGGTTGTTTTTATCCAACCAAAAAATTGACATACTGATTTTAAAAAAAAAAAAAAAAATCATTTAGAGGCAAAAAACTCTTACCCTGGAAATCACTGAACTAGCTTGTTTTTGTAATTTTGTGATCTCCATCACTTTAAAGAAAAAGGAAAATACACCGTAAGTCAAAAAGGCTCTTACTTTTGTGCAAATATGTCCAATGCATTAAGAATAACTCCCTAATCTTTGAAAACTATTAACATAAAAAGAAAACTTGCCACCATGCCATGCCAGCTGGAGACAGTCACTGACATAAGGTTCTCTAAGTAAAACACATGTGGACTGAACCACTGAGGAATTAAGGAGAACGTTTAACCAGAGGAAGCTGCTGATCACTTACTCTGCTATTAATTTGCACAAAAAGGGCATATTTTAGAACAAGGATTTTGAAGATGATTTTTACTAAATCATTTATTTTAATAGCTGTTTAGCAGGAAGTTATATAGATTTACCAATGTTAGAATTGTTTTAGCCACTAGCAACAAGAGGATAATATTGAAAGTTAATTTGGGACTCTGGATCTATTATTTGCTACTCTAATTACTTGCCTTAGTGAGCAAAGCAGCCTGAGGAAAATAAACTGGAATAGCATCACATCAGGAGACTGAAATGATAGAAGCTCCAGGCTAAGTGATCTGAGGTGTTGCCACTTGCAGAAAGACTTTGTATTCTAGGTCTTTTGCTTTAAGTGTATTTTCTCTTCTGAAGATTTTTTATATCAAAGCCCTCTTTGATTCCATGACATCACTTTCAATAATTTCCTAGGAATAAAGCTTTTTTTTTTTTTTTTTTTTTTTTCCAATCCCTTTTGCCTCCCTTCTCACCCAGTGATTGAGATTTGAAGAGGTAATAAGAAAAAAGGAAAATTCCCTGTGAAAATATCACTTGAACTGCTTTAATAACTCCTTTGCCCCAGAGTGAATATTGAGTTGTGCTGCTTGTATTCTGGGGAAGGGTTCCACCAATTTAAATGGAGCCCATTGTTATTCTGCAGTGTCTCATTTTTGTTCAGTAATCTTCTAAAGAAACAGGCAAAGAGAGACTGTTAAGTACAAATGATGGTTTCTGAGGAAATAGAAGGATGTCTTTTTACATACTATGTCACTGTAATATAAAAGATCATTCAGAACATTCCGTTTTGTGCTAGTTCAAAATAGAAATTAGGTGCCATAATAAATGATAAATAAATAATAAAATAATAATAAACTATCTGTGGCTTTATTTTGATTTGTAGTTTGATATAAAGTAAAATGTTAATGTATCTTCAGTTTATGATTTGCTCCTAAAACTATGCTACCAATATACACAGTAAATACAAAGTAGCCTTTACCTGCTCCTTGTCTTCCAATGCCTTGCTTAAACTATAGAATGGAATTTAATTAAAGTCCCTACTTACTTCAATAAGAGAAGCCTTGTCGGTGTAATTGATTCTTGGTCAAAGTAATATTGATTGGATAAAAGCAAATCCATTTCTTTCCCAACAATTAAAACATTTAAATAGGCTCTGTCTCCCTTTTGATGAAAGGACATGAAACCGCTGGCATCTGTCCCTGTGGCTGATGTTGATCTTTAGCAAATGAGTTAATGTACATTTATATTAGTACCCATCTTGTTTTATTATAATATTCTACTACATTAAGGTCTCTAATATCCATCTACTAAAATCTAGAGAGTCCTATAAAAAGTCCTTACTATATTCCGGTGTAAAAACTGTTTCAAATGAGTGTTTTTTATTTCTGGATCTGAGTCTATACTGAGTGCTTTTAGTTCTTATAGTGAATATCAAACTCTGTGAAGGTTGTTGAAGACTTCAGAATTACTGCTTACTTAAACAGTTTAAAAATTAAGTACAATCTTTCAGAGATCTAATTTACTTGCAGAGAACTATTTTAGCAGTTTTAAAGTCCAAAAATCTCTCCCAACCTTCCTCACTTCCTCACAGTCTATCCCTATGAAACTTGTACAGAAATTTCTGCCTTTTACTTACCACTTCTGTTTGAGGTCTAGTATGTCTTTCTGAGACTTAAAGAAAAAAAAAAAAAAAGTGAACACTCTTACATCTAAGGTCCATGTAAGTCTCTATTCTGTCTCCAGCACTAGCCAACACATGTTCTGAAGTGCAATGTAAGAAATATCACATGTCGAGTGATACTTCCCACAGTGCTGTCTGATGTGGTCCTCCATGGGCTGCAGGGGTACAAACTGCATCCCCTTGGTCTTCTCCATGGGCTCCAGGGAAGTCTCTGCTCTGCTGTCTGGATTACCTCCTCCCCATCCTTTTTACACCAATCTTGCTCTCTGCAGGGCTGTTTCTGTCATATTTTCCACTCATCTCTCACAGCTACTGCAGAGTGTTTTTACCCTTTCTTAAATAAGTTATCACAGAAGCACCGTCAGTGTTGCTGGTGGAGTCACCTTTGACCAGTGGTGTGTGCATTGGAACCAGCTGTATCTGACATGGGGGCAACCCTGGCGTCTTCTTACAGAGGCCACCCCTGCAACCTCCCCACAACCAAAACACTGCCATGTAAACCCAATACAGACAAATGATTACACCTGTAATTTTCTAAAATCTGCATGTATTTGCAAAATCCTTTCAAGGCACTTGCCATGAGAGAGGGATACCACTGAAAGTACATGCAATCCTGGGATTTGCTGCTTCTGGATATGGAAATAAACATATCTGCATTAAAAAAAAAAAAAAAAAATAATGGCCTTATAATGAAAAACAAATCTGAGAGAAAGGATACCAGAAGGTTTGTAAAGTTAGAGCCCTGTTGGCAGTAGCTTCAGACATGACACCGGAAGCTCTGCCAGGCTGGATTCCTCTTTTTGCTATCAGTTCACCTGTCTGTAATGAAGTCATTTTTTAAAACTATTACAAGCAGATAGTGGAATGAGAAACTCTCCTAATTTAAAAAAAAACCCAAAAACACAATAGTATTTCAGTATATTCTTTCTTGTAGTTGAGAAGTTGTAGCATATTGTTTACCTGATAAAATACACTGCAGTTAGTGTATTCAGGACTGCTGGAGAAAATGTGTCCTTTCCATGCAGATTCTGTTACAAAAAAACCCCCAAAAAAACCAAAACAAAACAAAAAAACAAAAACAAAAACAAAAACAAACAAAACAAAAAAAAAAAAACAACAAAATAAACCCCAAAACTGAATACTTCTATTTTCATGGCCTTGTTTGCTTATATTAATGTTTATCCTCCATCAGATATGTGCAATCACAAGAAAGTGACTGGGAATGTCCGAATCTGTGTGTAACAAAATTTCTAAACATGAGCATCACATTGGCAATGACGTAGAAACTAATTTTAACTTTCTGTTTTGTTTGTTTGTTGTGGTTTGGTTTGTTTCCTTTTTTTATTTTGTATTATCTTAGGATGATAATGTACTTAATCTTATATCTGGTGGTCTGTTTGATTGTTATTACATCATAGTGTGATCATAGGGTTTGTGTGCAATTATGATACAAGCCCATGGGCTTATATTTTAGGTTTACTGTCTGTGGTCTACTTACAGTTGGCAGAGGTATAAAATACTTATTATGCTTTGATAAAAGGAATCAGCCACTTTTATCATGGTTAACACCGGTGTGTTAAATGTTAGGCTTTTAAAAATTGAAACTCTGTCACTACTGTAGTAAAGTATTTGCTGTCTCTAAGCAGTTACCACACCCTATCTGCCTGATTGACATTGACCTTATAGCTCCATTTGGAGTTCTAGGAAGAAAACAACAAGCTTGAATGTAATGATTTTATTTGATCTTTCTGATTTACACAATTTTCAAGACGATTATAGAAAGTAAAAATAAAATTTCTTAGTTCTTATTTTGTATATGACATAAAAGTTCTTTTTAGTCACTGTCGGTAAGACCTACAGCAATTCAAATATTTCACAAATCCTGTACTGCAATCAGTCAGCTGGGATCTTTCTCAGCAAAAGAGATGAAATTGTCAAAAGTTTGGGTAAGATGGACTTTTTTCCATTGTCCTACTGAGTAAATACAGAAAAGTCACTAGAAGGCAGTTATATGAAACTATTTTTCTTAGAATAATTTTATTAATACCTCCTACATTTTCATGAGTATTCTATATTTTACCTAGCATTTATGTAAAAGAATAAAAGTTAAACAGGCCAAATAAATACTACATAGTAAGGTTTCCTAAATATTCTTGAAGTCTCCTAATTAAATCTTTGTCTTTTGGGTTTTTTTATTTCTCTTGGTATTCTCAGCCTGAAGTTATTTTTTCAAAAAAAACTCCAGATATGTCCAAGTCAAGTAGAGAGCAATAAAAGGCCACTGTTCTCTGACAGGTAAGAAGTAGAGAGTGTGCTAACAAGCATGGTGGGAGAAAGCTTCATGACTTTTCCCAGAAATATATCTGCTAATTCTTCCTCATATGCCTAGCAGGCTCTCTGGTTTTTTTTCTTCTAGGTATCGATTGGAGGGTATGAGTCCAGTCAGCACATTGCATTACTGTATATAGTCTTACAATTTCCATTTAACTTAGAGTTTAATAAGGTTAGAATTTTTCTAAAATACTCACTGAAATTTTGTGGAATTATTTTTTAAAAAGCACAGAACAGGGGCAAAAATTATCAAACCCAGTAATTATTATTTACATCTCTCTTTGCTACTTTGCATGCAAATCATGATTGCCTTCAAATCCCATAAAAAACATTCTAATCCATTCCAAGACTTTTGCTGAAATCAGCACTATGGCATGAGCTCAAGGGAGCTCCTTCAAATATAACAAACCTTTCCCAGCCTTTAACAATTGGAAGAGCCTTTAGGTTTTTTAGTCTTTAGCATCTCATAGCTTCATTCTTCCATCACTTCTACACCTGCTATATATCAAATGAAACAGATTGCCTACAGAAATAACAATTTTGCTAAAGAAAAGTAACTTCTATCTCCTCCAGATCTTGTCCCCCCGCCCCCAGCCTACAAATGAGGACCCCACAACAGAAATGTGCTTATCTCTTTTGTCACCGTGAAGACAGGATAATTTTCATGAGGAGATACAGGCAGGACCATGCTGGCAATATTGTCATTTGAATAGCAGAACTCTACCACTGACCTCAATAGAATGTTTTTGGCACAATGAAGACTTCATTACAAATAGCTGGACCAATAACAATACTGATGGTATCAATGGATATTTAAATCACAGGAGAGCAACCTGATTTTCTTTCTTTCTATGTCACTGCTCTCCTGAGAGTTAATTTATTTCCTGTTCAGTGTGAGGAGACTGGTGTGTATGTCTTTCTCGTGGGAACATCTGTCTACCCATCTTCATATGTTTGCGACTGATACTGCTTTCTGGGAACTCCAGGCATACAGCAGAGCACAGTGATGTGAGGGGAGGTGGCAGGCTGCATCTCCTCATTTTTTTGTTAGTGTCAGATTAAAGGCAAGGATAAAAGGTTACAGCATGTTCTTTCTTTTCTTACCTTTTAAAACTGTATTAACCTTCTTATGAAGGAAATAAAAGCTTAGCTGTACCATTACAGTCTGACTTGCCCTTTTAAAATTAGACCTGCTGACACGTCCTGAAAAATATCTAAAAGTGCTCTATCTACTCAGTTTGGGCTGTATAATATGTATTTGACTGTAGACACCTTCCTCATAGGAACTACTAGTTAAATAGTTAATTTATCTCTCATGTTTTGACACCAATTGGACTTCAGTTTTACTTGGCTTCTGATGTGACTAGAACCAGGACTGGAATTTGGTCAATGATCAGAAAGCCTAAATTATTACCTTCAACAGTGTATTAGATCCTTGCCCTGCATTATAAAAAATGCAAATCTAGATCATGACTGCCCATACAGATGTGTCTGCTATCATTTGACACATATCCCAGATATCCACTGCAGACGTCTCTGGGGCTGGCAGATCTGATGCAGGAAGTTGCAACCAAATGCCTCCTGGAAGAGGTGTCTGGAGGCCTGGTGGGATTTCCTAGAGTCTCAGATGAAACCAGGTGACAAAAGGTGAGAAGCAGAAACATTCCCAAGGCTGCAAAGTCAGGCGTTTGTCTACCCAGTGCTGTCACCTGTTTGCAGACATGCAAAATCACTCTCATTTCTATGCTGGCTGGTGTTGGGGACTCAGACATCTACTGTGTACGCAGATACCTACCTGTAACTGCCTAAAGCTAGACCTGAATTCCACTGTCAGAGATGCAGAAAGGAACATGTGGCAGCACAGTAGAGATGTTTTAGGCACAGTAGAAAATCCCAAATACCTTTAGATACTTCTGAGTACTGAATTGAATCTGAGAGGTTCTAAAGCAAAAGAATGTTGCATGTGGGTGCTGCCTTACAGTGAGTGGGTTTCACCTAGGTAGTAGCAACAGCATTCCCTTTTTTTGATGTGGACCCACAAATAAGTCCAATACTACACTGTAAATGAATGGGGGAAAAAAGTGTGTCTTCATGGAATGGTGTAGTGGGAATCAATTGTGAAAGTGTCCTCATGGATATGTGTGGCAGAGTAGTAGGGAGAAGAAGCCTGGTCAGGCATGAGAAATATGACACTGATTATGTGCATGATTACAGTTAGATTTATTGCTAATACTGCTGAAACATCACAGCTCCCCTATCTGTAGAATACATTAACTATGTGAGCATCCAGACAGTTTCTCCTGCAATACTCACCTGACATTGTTACCTTAGGATAAATCACAGCAAAATAGTGGGGAAGTGTGTGTGCAGAGGACTCACAAGAAGACCTGGCTATTTTTGTCAGTCACAATATGTCTTCACTCCCACAGATGGGCATGGTTGCACGTGGTCCATAGAAAGACCAAGGTTTAAGTTTGTCTCAAATTCCTCATTGTTGTCATTTAACCCCAGCCAGTAATTAAGATCCACACAGCTGCTCACTCACTCCAGCAGTGGAAGTCCAAAATCCAAAACATTGCCTCATACTAGACAGCATGAAGAAAATGAACTCTTTCCCAGCTAAAACCAACACAATCAACAAATTCTGTGATGAAAGCCTTCATCTAAAGATGCATGTTCAGTGTTTTACTGAGTGATTTATGTGTGGTTATGCATAACAGATAGGCTTTTAACCTTAAATTTAAGTGTCAATACAAGCAGAAATAGTTGAATTGTCAAAACAAATTCCAGTATATACAGGCTTGTTTTTATACTAGAGATAAGACCTGAGAAATTCAGTGAAGGATCATTTTTAAATCCTTCTGTCACAGTGGTTCCAGTAATCCAGTACTTTTTAAAATAGAGTTTTTCAGAAAATTCTCTGTGACTTTCAGTGGTTTCTTTGCTGCTCTAAATCTGACAGTTATTCCTAAACCCCCTTTTCTGTATAGCCAACCACAGCAAACCATTTCTCTTCCTCACTCCTGATTACGCCTGTTTACGTTTTCCCATGTTTCTGGAACCCTGTCTCAGTAATTAGGGTGGTTGCAGCTGGCAGTAGGCATTTCTGCCACGAGCGTCCCTAATTCCTGCCATCACTTAACATCTGCTCAGTGGTATCCTACTCCTTGTAGGATTATCGTCTTAATCGCTAGCTGCATTTATCCTTGGGGTAAACATCTTCAAGAAGTTTTCTTTGTCTGCTCTGTTCATATCAGAAAAGTGAATGCTTTTATTAATTATGATTTGATCTGACACATTCAGCCAAATCCAACTGTTGTGCTGTGCAGCAGGCAGCACATTTCTTACTCAAGTGAGTTAATTCACTCTGGTGGTCTATATTATTCCATTATTGAAGATATTTTGATAATGTCATTATAAATTGTGTGTGTCTAATGAGTTGCACTCAGGGAAATTGCTATAGTAAAATAATCCTTTTTAACCTGTACTGTGCAGTTTTTTTAAGGGAAAACAGAGCAGTGTTTCTTTGGCTGGACTCTGCTGTGTCTTCTAATTTAGTGACTATCACTGAGATTTTGTATCTGATATGAAATTATGCCAGTCCGGTGAAGCAACTGAAGTTGCACCAGTTCATTCTGAGAATACAGCCCTGACTTTTGATTGCAGTGTGTCATTGAGCCTTATGTGCCAATGCAGTAAAAGTTAAAAGGAATGCATTTTGCTCTTAAAATCTACAGAATAAAGTAGACAGCAAACAAAAAACAAAACCTCCAGAAGCACTGTGTTTCTTCTGCTTTCAGAAGACTAAATGAGAGTTGTCACTGAGGTTTGTTAGTATAAGAAATGCAGCTCATTAAAACAAAACCTTGGTAGCTTCATAGCTACACCTTAATGATAATGATTGAGGGGACTGAAGGGTCTTTTGGCTTTGGGGAGTTGGTTCAGATGATTACAGTGGTGTGCACAGTTTGAAAATCTAAATAGACTAGAATAAAATACTGATCTGTAAAATAAAATTTAGAAGAGCCCAAACAAAATTTTAAAACGTTTGTTTGGTTTTTTTTGGTTTTTTTTTTGGGTTTTTTTAAACTAAATCCATTTCTTACAGAAATTATTAAGACTAATCCAATTCTGAATCATTGACTGGAACAAATGGAAATCATAGGATAAAAATTGATGTGTGCATCTGGAATAGAACCCTTCACAATGGCAATTTGTTTTATTCTTACATAGGCTTCAATTACTGACAACAATCTTCTTGAAATTATGCAAATGCATTCTCTTGTGAAATTTGACTATGATGGCTTGGGAATAAAACTTTCTAACCATGTTTGGTATTAAAAAAAATTAAATTATATTTATTTATATATACTTGCATATTTAGAAAAGTAAATCTCAAGACTAAGCCTTTATTGGGGAAAATAAAAAAAGAAACAAAACACAGTTTATAATTATTTTTACCTTTCAAAATTTAATATCTATATTAATATCTGAATGGTGGTTTTGCCATGTCCAGTTCTACTGTGAAAGTTGGTTTTGTATAAAGAAGTATGAGATGGTTATGTAGTCACTGAAATCCTTGATTTCCATATAAAATATGGTCACCTTCCTTCAAAAAGTTAGGAGCTCCAAAGCAGGATAGATTTGGAAAGCCAAGTAACTTTCTTAGCAAGTGCTTCCTCACAAAGAAAGGCCAAATAGTGCATGCTGATCCTTTTAGGGCTAATGGATTTGCAACAGTAGCATAATAACATCACTGTGGGGTGATAGAGATGTAGCAGAAGTGATACTCCGCTTTACAAACCAACATTATCACTGAGGCACAGACTGAAACCATATAGGTTTTTTTTTTCATAACCTATCCCTGAAATGAGCTTTGCTGCCAAAATATATATTGCAAAGAAATAATCCAAGCATCAAACAGTACTTTTTCTTGTAGGGTCTGGAACTTTTTTCTTTTTCCTCCTCTATTTTTCTGGTAGATTATACTGTGGGCAGCTGATGTTGGCAAGCTGCCAGGCCCCTACCCAGCCACTCTAATTTTCCTTCTTCAATGGGAGAGAGGGAAGAAAATAAGATAAAAAAACTCCTCATAGTTAGAGACAAAGACAGGAAAACCCCTAATCAATTACCATCATGGGAAAAACAGTGGACAAAATGGAATTTATTGCCAGTTAAAATATTTTTGTATTGTGAGATTCAAAGACAAATTAATATGCCACCTTTCCTCCACCCTCACTTTGCTTTCCCAGACTTGAAGTGACTAATTCATCTCTGGCTCTATTTCCCTGTTCTGAGCAGCATGGGGTGATGAAGAATGGGGGCTGCAGTCAGTCCATAACAGTTCCTTCTCCTCGCACTTTTCCCCTGCTCCTCTATGGGCTACAATTCATTCAGTGAATACCCACTTCCTCTGGTGTGGGGTTCTCCACAGGCTGCAATATGGGTATCTTCACAGGATACAGGGGAATCTCTGCTCTGCTCCTTGGAGCACCTCCTCTTCCTCTCCTCCTTCCCTCACCCTGGTCTCTGCAGAACAGTTTCTGACAATTTTTCTTTTCACCCCTCACACTGCTGCGTGGTGATTTCACCCCTTCTTAATTATATTTTCCCAGAGGCACCACCACCTCCACTAAGGGGCTCAGGTGTGTCTGCTTAGAGATGTGTCCATTGGAACCAGCTCCTCAAAGAGGCTGCCCCTGCATCCCAGCAATGCCAGTACTTAGCAGGGTCACACTTAAATCCAGTGGAAGAAGATAAAATTCAGATCAGTCTAGAGGCGATAAAGACTGAAGCAAGGTGGAGTAGCAGCCTTTGAGTTAGACAAACATTTGTCTGTGGGGGTTAAGGTTGGGTCGCTTCAGACCCAGAGTGGTGGGACAGCCCTGTTCCCTGTGAGAATCATGGTGCCGTATCAGCAGTTGGTTTTGAAACACAACCATCATGGATACTCTGAGATTCACAACTTATGAAAGATGATGTATATTAGCCTAATTTCTATGAAAATTTGTAAATTTTGTGGCTGTTTAGGTGAGTCACAAAATACATATTTGATGGTAAGAAGTATACACCCCAAATCAGAACAGATCTCGTGGTATAGCTTATGATTTTTTAATAGATATGTTTATAATTTATGATCTTTTTTACATGTGTTTTATAACTATGTTTATGTGAGAATGGTGAGGCACTAGAGCAGGTTGCCCAGAGAAGCTCTGCATTCCCTATCCCTGGAGGTGTTCAAGACCAGGGGGGCTCTGAGTAACCTGGTCTAGTGGAAGATGTTCCTGCCAATGGCAGGATGGTTGGAACCAGATGATCTTTAAGGTTTCTTCCAACCCTAACCATTCTATGATTTCATTTAGATGAATAGAGGGGAAATAACTTTGAAATAGTGCATTTTTTGCTGCCAACTGTAAATCAATTGGTTTTAACAAAGATTTTTCCACCCTATTTATTTAACAGACTAATGACCTTATCCAATTGCCTGCAGTTGTCTTTATGAGAGTTTTGAGATGAAGTTGAATTAAGTATGCTTCTTAAGTCTTTTCAATGCAGTGCCCATCCATATGGTCATCTGAACTTCATGAATCAGGGGGCAAATTAAATTTATTGGAAAATTATTTTTTTTACAGAGCAAAATCTCAGACAACAGACTTCATGTTGTTTATGTAGGAATCTTATTTTGACAGGATTTGCCATCAGAAGTGCTGTCTCATAAGGCATGTCATAGAACTGAATGACATTATATCTTCCCATTTCTCTGACCTGTATCACTTATCCTTTTCCAGTAAAGCTGCCAGGTTCAGTAGGAAGTAGTTCATATACCATTTGATATTAAAAATTAGGAATATATCTATTTGAAACACTTATGGGAAATGTTGTTTAGTTATATTGTAAAAGCCACCTTTTCCTTTTAATTCAAAGCACAATTAACCCTTTCTAGAATCTAAAAGTATGTCAAACTGCCTTCCTTTTTCTTGATCTTTCCCTCCCTATCTACCTATGTATGAGATTTCATTGAGTTTTCAATCAGTTTTCAATTTTGCTTTTCCCTACTGTAAAAAATTACATGGCAAATTCTAACCAAAATCAACTTCCTATTAGTCATAGCTATCATGTGTATCCATAACAATGGTGATTACTTGCGGAAATACTGGCTAAGGAGACCAAACAAAGAAGACAAAGTGGGGTGAGTTTGTGTTTTGTTGCTGTTGTTTTGGTTTGGTTTTTTGTTTTTGTTTTTGTTTTTTTTTTTAACTTTTCCTTTTTGTGATAAACAGAACTACTGAAAAATGGAGATGATTACCCAAGCTGTCATTGTACTCTAAAACAAAGCCATGAATTGTCAATTATGGGACACTCTACAAAGTCATGAGCTGGCCAGTGCCTCACTCACAATCTGAATTTTTCGTTCTGATTTGCTTATTTTCACTAGATACCCGGTCAGGTCTAAAATGGCATGTGAGCATTTTTAAAATTCAGTTGGAATCGAAATTTTCTGGGATATTTTCCTTAAGGAAGCTAAACTTCACATTTGTTTGTGATTCTGTCCACTTACTTTATTATATGGGTTATTTTAATTTTGAATTTCTCAACATATTTTGAATGATGACAAAGACATTAGGTTTGCATATGATACTTAAATTCTACATTAAAAAATATGCAATGAGATGAAGTTCTGTGGGAAAGGAAGAGAAGATATAGTTAATTCCATAAATGTCATGCAGCTGCCAGTGTTACAGCAGAGCAGGTGTTCTAAACCAGAAATGAATACTTACATAGTAAAATCCCCAAAGTTATAAGCAAACCTTCATGTGTGCAACAGAGATAATAGTTTCCTACTGTGATTTATTTGTTCTTTGACTTTTCTTAGGCTCTTCAGAAACAAGTAATAACAGTGAGACACATATGGACTTTCAATTCTTACTTTCATATAGAAACATTTTTGGAAAATTTTCCCTCCCTTTTGTTTGTGGGAACAACCATTGGATCTATCTCCACCTGGATACCTTCTCTTGCTTTCTTCCTCAAAGTTTAAGAGACACAGTGCATTTAGAGCCACTATGTTAATCTTATATAAATGATTGACTCTTGAATAATCAATAGTTTTCACAGTGTCTTGTTCAGATCCTACTGTAATGGTCTCAGGGGTTTTTTGTTTGTTTGTTTTGGAGGTCTTTTGGTTGGTTGGTTGTTTTTTTTATATAAATTCTATAGTAATTAAGTGGTTCAGTATATCAGCCATCTCTCTAATCATCTCTCTCCACTAGTGATGTGAGTGTAAACTCTTTACCAGCTACATTTAAATTGCCTGAAAAATTTACGTTTTTCAATAGGTCTTCAGAAACCTGATACTCTCCAGCTTGATGCAGAAGCTGCTTCTTTGACTCCTATTTCAACTGAAATCACCCAAAGTCCATCAGTGTTTCATTTCCATAGTTTCTACATGTTTGTCTCCTCTAGATCTCTACCTGGTATCTCAGCACTTCTTTCAGAGATCTGGATATCTCTCCTGCTACAGCCTATCTCTACAGTCTGTCTTCTTTCTCTTATGAAGTCATGTTTCTTGCTTACTCTTTGACTCATCAGCACTGATAACTGAACAGTGTTCATAGTATGACATATCTGGAGACCAAGCTCTGGGAGTTTCAAGATTTGAATTTGTAGTGAGAGGCTTTGTTTTTTGGTTTTTTGTTTGGTTGGTCGTTGGTTGGTTTGGTTTGGTTTGGTTTGGTTTGTTGTTGTTTTTTTTTTGTTTTGTTTTGTTTTTTTTGTTTTGTTTTTGTTTTTTTTTGGGTTTTTTTGGGTTTTTTTGGGTTTTTTTTTGGTTTTTTTTTGGTTTTTTTGTTTTTGTTTTTGTTTGTTTGTTTGGGTTTTTTTGCTTTGTTTTGTTTTGTTTTTTAATTTTTTTCCCCTGGTCTTCCCAAGTTGAGAAGTTCTTTATATATTCTGTAGATTAATAACATATGTTTATAAAGGGCAATTCTAAAGAGAATTGTTTGCATGTGAAGTGAAGGTCAACTTTACAGTGTTCACTAATTTGTTAATTAAATCATAAGGTATGTGTGTTTAGGATATCTGTTCTCTACAACAAAATAACTGAATACATATAGGTTATACAGATAGATAGGTAGATGAGATCTGTACGTTTCAGGGTAGAAAAGAAAATCTTTTTTTGCTTAAAAATAATGAACATTTATCCTGTCTGTAATTACTTCAAGATGAGGTTAGCAAGGCATTGCCAAACTTCCTTGGCTGGATTCAGCAATCTGAAATTATGTACTTTAGTTCTACAGCCTGTTGTGTGGAGCAACTAGAAAACATTTTAAATCACACATAGGCTTTTCAGTTAGCTGGAGCATGGCAAGGTTGGAAGAGGAGTGCAATGCACAAAAGTGTTTTAGAGGCATTCAAGGTATGTTTTATTCTATTATAATCTGAAGTTTAGGAAGTTCAGCTGATATTTACAGATGGGGCTGATTCAAAATCTGCAAAAACAACAGAATATTACTGAAAAGAGATTTATGTATTAATTTTCCTTATGTCTTTGCTGTTGGATCTGAATATATTAATATCTTCCTTCTCAGAGAGACAAGAGGCACAGTCATATCCATAATTACTAAAACCCACCCTGTGTCTGCAATACATAGACCATAGAAAAAGGACAATGTGGAGACTGGGGACATTGTCACCTACTGTTAAATTCTCTAACTGCGTCTTGGGTCCACAGAACTATTTTGTTGATTCCTTATTCTTTCTCCTGCATTCTTTATTCCCTGTACACCATAGGAATAAAAGGTTCTGAAAAGCTTCTCTAGGCATAGGAAGTTCTTGATGGCTCAGTTTTAGCAATATTTGCAAGCAGTAAGGAGTCAATCTCAATATGAGGCACAGAGTAGTACAATCTGTAAGTTTATATAGCTCTGAGAGCTACCTCATTGAAGAAGAATGTCTGGTGGTCAAAATTAGTCAAAGATTTTCCTTGGCAAGAAATTAATAAGGAGAATCCTTCAGCTTGCGGGGTTCAAGTGGATTTTGTAATAAACCCTAAATAACACGGTCCACAAGCTCTCCTTATGAGCAGGATCTAAGTGCAGGTCAAGAAGGATGAAGTTGATTGGTTTTTGAGAAGAGCATTCATTACCATACTTAAGAGATCTGATAACAGGCAATGTGCCTGAATTGCTAGTTGATATAATTTTTCAAATTCTTTTTATTGAAATAGGCACTTGGAAACAGCAAACAGTGATCTGTCACATCTCTTATGCAGAGAAATTTTCCTTCACTCAAAGAATCAGTGTATGCACTTTCTTTGGTCGTTGTCCTCAGAAGTGAGAGACTGAAGAGAGTCCCTTGCACCTCTGCAAGAGTTACTTTTTCATAACTGCTTTTCTGACCTTTTCTTCTTTTTATATTTGTGTTATTCATTGTTAATGTTTCCTTTTTACTTAACAAGTGTCTTTTTCTTGATATAAGCAAATGAATGTTCAGTGAATGCACGAGTCATTATAGAAAGAAGTGGATGGAAAAAAACTCCATGAAACCCCTTTTACTTGATTTAAGAGGTACTTTAAGTAATAATATATATTCCGCAGTCATTTTCTAGGCATTGTGCCTTGGATTATTCTTTTTTTTGAATAATTGAACTGAAAATGTTCACATCTTCATATCCTTGTTATGTTTGTTGCTTTTAATTGTTTCTTTACCACAGGGATATTTCAAATGCCTTTTGCAGTATACAGCATACCTTCGTCATTACCCTTTTCCTGAAGGAATTTATTTGGCATGCTACACAGTGGAGCACGGGGTTTTTTTTCTTTCATTAATAATAGTTTTGTTGTTCCTCTATTCATTTCCATGCTAACATTTGACATTAAAATCTATTTGAGGACTACAAATTATCCAGGTTTCTTCAAAAGTCATAAGACCAAAGTAAGAATTTCCACAGGGTGATTCAGAGAAAGTCCAGAGCAGGTAAACTTTCTGGAGGTGGCTAACAGATCGACAGTGGTGTGACTAGTTTTCTATTTCATATATACTATTCTTCCCTTACAAATATTCTATTAAGATATAAAAAAATGAAGTGTAATCTCCAATTACTTAATAAAAGCATGATTGATGGAAACTGTACCTTAATAGCTGAAATCCCAGATGAAACATGACTTCCAGTTTAAAGGTTTAATGCAAAGTCATGCAGATGTTTGAACTGTGCTTGGCTGAAAAGCTGAAGTGTATTTTTGAGGACACAATATGAAGGCATGGTATAGAATCCAGGAAATGTTGACTTTCCTTTGTTAATTTCAACATTTCAAAAGCTGGCAAATAACTGAAAATGGAACAGAACCTGTAACAAATAATGGAAAGTGTTAAACAAATTATATGGGGCTGTCCAGTATTCAGCCTGATATCTCTGAATCCTTCACAAATATTTTTATTTGAAATCAATACTGTCATGACCCATATCATTTTAGGCAATGAAGAGTCTTTAACAGCCTTCAGTCTGCAGTGAAATAGGCTTCATATCTATTGTTAAAGTCATGGTAGTTATCAGTTTTCTATAACAAGAAATTAAAGAGAATATAAAGGAAGATTATAAAGTGAAGATCAATTCAAAGGAAATGTTCACTGTAGCATTATCACCATGGAAATGTTTTAAATACAAGTCAAAATGGTCGTCAAAGTTATACTCAATAATAGAGTAGAACTAGAAAATCTGCTTTACTCTTCCACATTCTTATGGTATCTTATAACTGTAACATCACATCTGGTGAAGTGAAAATCCATATGACTGATTGTTCTTTTCTCCACTTTGGTTCTGAGTTTCCATCCATTCTTAGTGACATTTTACATTTATTACATGTGTTTTGAATGTATGAATATCTGAGTTGTGTTTGTATTTTATTATATACTAATATAAGAGAAAGCAAAATTGATGTTATGTGCTAATATAATGGGAAAAAAAGATGGAAAAAATTATCTTTTGTAAAGATGGACATTTTGAAGTAAGTAGGGACTTGAAACTAGAAAAGATTGCATTGCTTTTAGTGGACAAGAGACTTAAAGAGCATACTTAAGACACTGCAGTGAGTAAATGTTGGATACTTAAAGTAAGATGAAAGTAAATTACAGACAACAAGGGACAGGATATTACACCAGATAAAGCTTCAGGTTTCTCTAGCCTTGTGTCTTTGCAGTATCTGTATTTTAATGACAAGGAGGATGAAAACATCTGAAAAATCTTAGAAGTTCAGTTTTGACTATGTTTAGCTGAACCAACCTGGGGTTTGCCAAGAGGGGATACTCCGTCTCCCAAAATCTGTCCTTATGTTTAACTTCTACATACCTTCCCCATACACATAACAAGCTTATTAAGAAAACCCTACCACTTTTCATTAAGTAACTGAAACATTGGCTCTTCCTAATATCCCCTCCCCATCTAGCAGATAAAAGTTTCACCTCAATGTAATAAAATAGCTCTGCACATAGAGTTCAGTAGTATGCAAAGGACAGAGAATGTAATAATTATAAAAGATCTATGTTTGAAATATCTACTTATTAATTAACAAATGGAGCAAATTTCTGAACCTTTAATTCTGGATTTATGGAGGTATATGTCAGTGCTTTAAAGTGCTGTGGTCATACCTGTGATAACGGAATTGAGCATTTCTTTCATTTTTACAAATTCATGTTAAAATGAAAGCTTTGAAGATATGATTTTGTGAATGGCAAGCATGTAATAATTCCTCCTAATTGCAATTCCAGATGAAGTTGAATAAATTCCCAATTCTTTGTGATGACTGCAATCTTAAGGAACTGTGCTAAAACCAAGAAACTGAACAAAGCACTTCAATGTACTTGTGACATGTACAAACCCCTTGGTGAGGTCTTCAGTGGGTTAAATCAGAAAAAAATACATTATTAAACTCTGCTAATTAATGACAATTTATGACAGGACCTTTTATGTTTATTCATTCACTTGAACTTCCCAGAATATGCCCAAAAATAAGTCATAGCCTCTGGTCTAATTTTGAAGCAGATCTCAGATTCTCATCAGTCATTATCAATCACAATATGTCATTCTATTCCTAGTTAGAGGTCAAATCTTCAGTTTCATAAAAAATTATGAGCTTTTTTAATTTTTTTCTTCTTCTGCATGAAAACGGAAGTTGTTTTGTTGATGTTGTGCTCTTTCCTATTCAGTTCAGTTTAATTGAACTGAATTGAACTTAAATCCACTTATGCACAAATACGCTGCTTATTTCAGTGTAATTTTTCATATTGTTAGGTGTAAAGTTCTTTTCTATTTCCAGAAATACAGGAACAAAATCCCTTTTGTAGCTGTTGACGGATGAAAGTGCATATATATATATATCTTTCTGGAAAATTACTGTGGCATTCTTTGTATAGTGGAATATTGCAGTTTATCATTATGCAGAAACAATATAGTTAATCAAGTAATGAAAATAATTAAAAACTAATATTGAATACCATTCAATATTTAAAGTGAAGCATAGATTAACATTTGTGTGTTTTAAATCTATGTTGTAACAAAAATACCTTGCATTGTGTAGTACACTTCAAATCAAAAGCCATGTAAAGTCCAAATTTTTGTTACTGCTGCATCTACTCTTCTGAGGTGTAAAATCTGTATCCCTCTTTAAAAAGAATTGAAGCAAACTCATGAAAAGTCCTTTCAGAGATATTAATGGATCAATGTTGAGTAGTCAGTTGCTGCTGATATTTTATTGAGAGATAGAAGATTAACTTTCAAATTTAAATCACTAGATATAAAATTTCCTCTGATAAATGAAGTCTTTTAAGGAAATACACACAATTTTATTTTGCACTTAGAGTGTTTTTGCACTGGCTAATAGACTATCAATAATACTCTCATTTATTTAAGACAAACATTACTCTGACTCTGTTTATTGGAGATGTATGTATTGGAGATGTGGGTTAACTAAAAAAAAC
>JAWWTY010000001.1:39706661-39719944 GCA_035222235.1 Margarornis squamiger
GGGGGAGGGAGGGAGGGAGGAGAGGAAAATGGTATATGAATATGAAATAAACAGTCATACATGGAAATGTACAAGCATGAAAAATTATCATATCTATGCAACTTTTTGTAAGAAAACCATGCTGAATCTCCTCCCTGTGATAGTCAAAGTTAAAACTAGCTTACAACTTGCTAAAAGGCAGCAGAAAAATAGTCTGTGGTCAACTGGAGCTTCCACTGAACACCCTCTGCTATCATTTTCTTCTGTCTGAATCTGAGTATTTGAAATAAAATTCAGAATATTTTATATGCTATTTGCATTCAAATTGTTTCAGCTTCTCATTTAATCAATTTCTAAGCATAGAGACAGGCTTATAACATCTTCTGATGACAGCAAAAGTAGCATTTATCAAAGATATTTTATGTTGATACATACTCATTACACTGCTTTAATTTCACTTAGACCTTTTGTACCCAAATTTTCTTGTATTGTTTTTAACCTGGTTCCAATTTCTGCACTTTGTTAATCCTCATTTTTTTTATGTTCATAGAATTCCATCCCAAAATCTTCCATGCAGGTAAAGGGGGACATTTGAATGGTTAGAAGAAGCAGATTTAATCCTTTATTTTTGGTGGTTTTGCTTAAAATATAAGTATTGTTATGTAT
Source organism: Margarornis squamiger (assembly GCA_035222235.1). Taxonomy (NCBI): domain Eukaryota; kingdom Metazoa; phylum Chordata; class Aves; order Passeriformes; family Furnariidae; genus Margarornis; species Margarornis squamiger. The sequence goes on from JAWWTY010000001.1 coordinate 39,707,307, forward strand.
GTAAATGAGCCAAATAATTATGGGCAATTAAGCAGCCAGATACCTGCACGTAATTGTTTAGTACTCATAAACATTTTTTGTAAGATTATATTGTCATTAAACCATATTTATACTGTATTAAATGTCTTAGTGAAATTTAGTCAAGCACATTCTTCAACATTTCCCATCGTCATGCTTTCCTGGAGAGAAAATAATGAATACAAAAAGACTTTTTAATTCAGCTAAGGAAGGTGTAATGAGACAATATCTAGAATTTAATTTCAGAGTAATTCCAGTCATGAATATGGCATAAGCCTTTAATAATTTATCAGATATTGAGAGTGATAGATTCCTCACCTCTCGAAGGAAAGTCTTGCTTCATAACAACACAAGGTATGGCATTCTCTGCAAGAGTAACTGAGCTAAATGACACTGCCTGTGTTACAGATGAGGCTGCACTTTGTAATGTAATGGTCCTTAGTAGGTTCAAAATGAAAAATTCTCTAACAGATATTTTAAAAGGTTTTAAACTGCAAAATAATACAGTTGCAGAATGTTGTGGATATAATAAATAACAACTACACATTTAATGTATTAATAAAAGATCTTTCTTTTTGTATGCACTGTTTTGCTTAGCTATTTTCCTCATCAGTGTTTGCTCTGCACAGGAGATACTTAGCTCCTTTCTTATATGTCTTTGCCTCCTATAAGTGTATCAATGTCATTTGAGTTAGTAAAATCATAATACTGGGGGCTATGGAAGCACAGAGCCTCAGTCTGTGATTAATGCAACATGCTCATTAGGATTCTTTTTTTTTTTTTTTTTTTTTTAATTTGGGCTCCAGGACTGTCAAATCTCTCACTTTGATCTTCACTAAATTCACTTCAAAAGCTTTCTAAAAGTTCCATCAACATATTTTAACTTATCAGAATTTTTTTTTTTTCAGTAATGACATTAATCCTAGTTAGAATTTGTTTATGCTATTCACAAATTTCAGAAATACAACTCTTGAAGAAAGTGAAATAATACCAATTTCATTATAATCTAGGCTGTGAGGTACCAGAATGGTTAACCCTAAATGGGTACAATGAGTTTTTATAGAATATATTAATTGGCAAATCACAAAGCTCAAATGTTTGACCTCTGTGTAAATTCTCAATACATCAGATATAAAAAGATTCTGAAAATAACCTATGCATATTTTTTATTATTTTCTTTATGCCAAGGTAGAATAAGGATTCATACCCAAGCCTGTTTACTTGCGAGCTAGTCTTATGTTTTAACTTACAAGTTGTCTGTTAGTATTGTAGAAAAGTGTAATGTTGTGCAGGGTCTACCTCAGTATAAAACAAGATCAGTCTGTTCTGCTTCACTAACATGCTATGATTTCTGGATGATATTCAGCTCGTGACTTGACTGGGGCATAGGAGAATGTAAGTGTAAACAGAAATTTGATTCTAAGTAAAAAATACATTCTCCAAGCTAGTGTCTTAACACAATCTGAGAGAAATTGCAATCATGAAAAAAGGATGCAAAAACTCTGACAGTTCAGAGATGTATTACAGATAAAGCAAAGACTACTATTCCAATATTTATGTTTGTTTATGCTAATCATATTTATTATTTTTTTTGGTTTCTACATTTTTATGCTGTTTACACAGTTACAGCATGAAGGCCAGTAAGAAATTTCAGTGAAAAAACTTATTACTTAGAGCAATGGTGAAGCTACACCATTCATATTATGTATAGAAAGAAAGGATTGTAGAAAATATCTTAGTTCACTCTTGATTCTGTTATGCTGGCTTCATCAGTATAAGACAGTAGAGATCTTTGACTAATAGTCTCACTGCATTTCAATAATGTTTCATCTTCAAGATCTGGCTGCTTTATAACAAATCCTGTTCTCTGACCACAGGATGTGAAATTTAAGTGTGTGGTTTGAGTGTGCATAGCCTTCAAGGAAGTGAACATAATCAGAACAAGCCATCTGTAATTAACTAAAGATTGCAGTGAAAGGCTCTAGTTCTATGGATTGAGTGAATTTTTGGTTAATTGCTAAAATAATATTATCAGCAATTCTAACAGAATAGATTTCCAAAACATAGAAGTGCTGCTTTTCTTTATCAAATGAGTTGACTGAGTGTGGTAGGCTTATACAGAGAATAACAGTGCCTTTTATTGGTAAAGTTTTTGCCATCTGTTCTAATGATTTATTCATACTGAGGAAGAGGCAGGTTAAACTACAGAGTGGAGATAAATAGCAATGACTCTGCACTGAATTGGGCTGTGATTGTGCAAGTGGGTTCAATGTTAACGCTAATATTCAGGCAATTGCTGTCATTCAAGGGACATCTTCACATGCTGCTATATGGTCCTGAGGTGCAAAATATTGATGATATAATGCAGAAGATCTGCTTTTAGGCAACTAATGATTTCCACTCTGTCTTCAGACATTCATTCCTTATTATGGATAATATTATAAAATATTTATATATATTTGGTCTTTCACATGTAGCAAAAATTTAGGGACATTTTGATGAAAGGTCTCTGCATCAAAGATTTCTGGAAGATTTGAATATTTTGCAATAGGTTTGCCTTGTTTCTAAGACTGTTTTATTCAGTCATTTTCCTACAGCTTACTGAACTAGACAGAGCTTTGGCCTCAACCTATATGTAGTGCTTCCTTTGTGAAACTAAAAGTCCAAAAATCAAGAGCTAGGAATTTTTAGATGAAATTCAGTGTAACCAACTCCATGAATTTTATTTGGTTATGTATTGATTTGGGTTGGAATAAAATTCATATGGGGCTGTGGTTTGGATTTGTACTGAAAACAGTGCTGATAACACAGGGATGTTTTAGTTACTGCTGAGCAGCATGTACACAGAGTCAAGGCCTTTTCTGCTGCTCAACCCACCCCACCAGCGAGGAGGCTGGGGGTGCACAAGGAGTTGTGAGGGGACACAGCTGGGACAGCTGACCTGAGCCAACCACAGGGATATTCCATACCCCAGGGCATCATGCTCAACATATAAAGCTGGGTGAAAGAAGGAAGAGGGGAGAATGTTCAGAGGGATGATATTTGTCTTTCCAAATCACCATTATGCATGATGGAGCCCTGCTTCCCTGGGAAAGACTAAACACCTGTCTGCCCAGGAAAAGTAGTGACTGGTTTTGGGTTTTTGGATATGAGTGTCACTTCATATATGTAACAGAGGTTTCAAAAAAACCCCAAACCAACACCCAAACAGACGTGCAAAAATGAGTAGTCCATCAGTAACTATTCAGAATATATAACAACCATACACACTGAGACTTAAAAACTCTCCATGTTGATATTCTATCTCCAATTATAACATGTAGAAGGTCATGTCTATTTCTGAGGTAAGGAAATCAAAACAGAGGTTGACATGTTACCTATGTTTTTTAATATGTGACATGCTATTAAAATAAGTGGCTTTGTTTAAAAGCTCTAGGAATCAGATTATATTTAAAAATATTGCTTTTGTGAGCTCATGCTTTTTGCTTAGTACCTGTGGGAGCTAGAAATATGTACTGACACAAATGGTGTAATGATGTTCTTTTAAATTGTGGTAGGCTTTGGTGGTCCCATGAGCTTTGGATTGTGAGTTCTCCATATAGGAGTAATATGAGGTAAAATCAAGTCTATGTCTTCAAAAGAAAAAATTACATTTTTAGCAAATATATTAAAAACAAAAATTCTGATACTTGTGAAAATGGAAGACTCCTTATATATAAAGATAAAAAAAAAATATTTTTCACCTGTTTAAAATTTTAATGATCTAACTATAATACAGAAATGTGTATTTTTATTTATTCATTGCAATGACAAACACTTGTCATTAATAGTATAATTAAAACTAATACACAGAAACTTCCTAGTATCTATCCCCTTTCTCTGTTATAATGTTCACTCTCCCAGTTTTTCTTTGTATTTTAAGTTTGACAACTTCAGACTTCCTTAAAAAGGAACTTATAACAGCTCAACAGCATCTTGACTTTCCACGTAAAGGAGCATGACACTGATAAGAACATCTTCCTACACAATGTTGATTCCACTTAGATTTATTTTTTTTAATGTGCTTGCAACATAAATTGCTTGTCTTGATCTCCATTTATTTCCATCTTCAGTGTGGCTGTCTTCAAGCCATTACCTACTGAAGTTATATAATGGGCTTCCCCAGAACTGATTAACATCAATGTAATTATGTTTCCCTGGGCTAATATTCATTATTCATTCATGACATGGGTTTGTTATGGCTTTATAGCATGTGATCTTCACAATTAAAGAAATCAGACAATTGCAACCTCACTACTTGAAAATTCTTGCCATAGATAGAACAAGGTAAAATGAGCTTAGCCAGAATCAAAGGTAGACAGCTCCAGACTGCCAGGTCAGCGGAAGATCTGTGGGTTTTTATTGGTTGCAATGAAAGGGTATTTAATGGGTACAGATGGCTTTGCTAAAAAATAATCAACCATTTTGAAGTCTAATTAGGCCCATTACAAAAGTAATGGTGACAAAACATGTATTAGCATTCCCAGAGATTTTCTTATGTTAATCCTCACCTATAAACATTAAGCAGTATTTCAGAATATGTTTATTGGTACCTATTAGCTGATAAGTTCAGAAAATATTTTCTAGTTTTCTTCCTGGGTCTTGCAGCATTCAGAATGTCACATTGAAAGTCATTAGAATGAGTAAGTATTTAAGTTTTTAGGGTTTATGATTGACTGAACCATAACTGTAGCATAATTCTATATACTGTTTTATACATCTTTCCAGGAAAATGTAAATGCTTCAAAGAAGCAACATCTTTAAATTCCCAGTAGATACTGATAATTTAATAATGGAAAATACATAATTCTTGGGAAAATTTCTTCCCTAATATTTAATGTGCATTTTTCTTTTCCTAATCTTCAGCCTAGCTTTAGTTTCTCCCATAACATTCCAAATTAATTACTTCTGAACATTTATCATCCTTGAGTACTTTTTTATTATTATTACTTCTGACCTACACATTAGTTGTAATTTAGCCACAGTATTTAAGTCACATGATTTCTCTTTAATCTGCCACATGCTGTAAGTAATAAATGAGAGACAGCAAGTTGCGAAAGAAAAATCAAGATTCAAGTATTTCCAAATGTTTTCTCCCTAGATTTGGTCTTCATTTTTTGTTCACTTTAACTCTTACTGCATTGTTTCTTCTTACTTGAAGCTGAAGTGAAACCTGCTTTGCTGACTGAAAATCAACATCTTACTTGTCCTTCTTTGTCATAACTAACAGAATTATATTAGAGGCAGAGAGGCAAACTTGCTGGGTAAAGAGAGAACTGGGTTACTGAAGAAAGGTGAGAGCTGACATGCACCTGACTTGGAAAGTGAGATATCCTCTGGAAAACAGAAAACTGATTAACAAAGAAATTGAGAACAGTGTTCAAGCTACAAAAGTGCCACTTACCTTGAAAAATGTGCAGGATAACAAGAATTAAAAAGAGGGAAGTTAACTTCAGGTTTAAACTGCAGGCAGAAATAAGGTCTATCAAACAAAATCAGAGCATAATCTGCGTGTTCCTAGTCATGTTGTTACACATGGAAGAGAGGAAAAAGAAGGTCAGGGTCGCATTTTATCCCCTATTACCTTTGTCTTATACTAAAACTTACACAGTCAGTAACAAGAAGTAGAAGACGTCATTCCATATTTAGCAGGAATGGATTTTTTGATCTAGAGTTGATCTGAAGTTTGCCCAGTACTTGCACCAGCAATGTCCAAGTGATCAAAATGGAGCCATGGATCAGCATCCAAGGGCTGTGGCAGAGGGAAAGGAGAGGAAAGCAGTGCAGTTTAGGCCAGAACTTCTATTGAATAAATTGTTAATCAAGTGTCATCCTTACGGGATTGGATTATGCTCAGTATAATGAAAGCCTGATGGCTGTTTCACCCTCCAGGTACATGAGGCAATAATAATACATCTTAAAAGAGTAATAGACATAGAACAGAGAGAAGGAGGTGAGTGAAGACCTTGAATTGACAGTTTCATGTAGCAAAGCAAGAAGTAAATTCCACTAGAAGATAATTGATTCATTAGGGACCTTTACATGTCAGATTCAATAGTTACCTGGAAAATACTGCCGCTTTTTTCATGTGCCACTGAAAGAAACAGAGGGAAAGACAGGTTCTTATAATTTGTCCTTTTATTATGCAAAAACTTTTTTTTCAGTAAGATTAAGCTATGTTGAATCAGGTGTCCCAGTAGTATCTCAGTTCTCTGTAGCTAAACTAAAACACAAATTGCTGTTCATAATACATAGGATTTGAGTTCCAGTAAATGAATATGTCTTATTAAACAACGAAAACACTAGAGTAATTTAAACAGTCAACAGCCATAGAGATGCATTCCTGAGCCTTGTTAGTGTAATGAAAAAATGGCATATAAAAAATAGACAGGGAAAAACTAACTTCATCATGGAGTTAAAAGTGTACTGAGGCAGCTTCTAAAGTGTTGGTAAGAGTATGAGCACTTTGAGAGTAAAGGTTCCCTGTTAGTGTCTCCTAGCATTGGTTCCAGTCTGTGCTCATGATTAGAATATTGAAGATCTTGAAGGAACTTTCCTTGGCTGAAAGCAGTCTGTATGTAGGGACTGACAGGTCTATACAACTTGTATCCCTCTGCCCCTCTGGGCCTTAAATTCTGATAGTCTCAATATTTTGGTCCCTGCAGGAGTCCAGGGGAAATTCATCTTTCTTTTTCTTTTGCTCCTCTCCTTATCCCTTCTTTGGTGCAGAATTTTTCACGTTATAGCAAGTTTAAACAAATATCATAATTTTCCATTATTTTATAGCACAGCTTGTGCTTCCATTTTCAATTTTTTCAATTGAAAAAAAAATTAAAATATTATACATATTGATCACTTAAAAATATTAACAAAGTATTTCCAAGCCATTAAAAAATTCAGTTTGTCATACTGAAAGGGAAATGAAGGTGGAGAAAAACTACTCACTGATGATGTGAACTAATTGCTCTTAAACTATTATAATAAAACTTAAAGAGTAATCCCAAATGAAAATAGATCCTAAGGGACATTTCTGCTTTCTTTGAGGTTCTCTCTAACCCAGGGGAATTTTTTTTCCCAGATCTTTTTGAAGCACTAAATATAAGTGAAGAGCTCATACATTTCTAGGCTTTGTACAAATTGTGTTACTTACAAAATGTTCAAAAGTTATATTATAAATTTTCCAAAGAGTAGGAGTAAATGACAGGGGTTTATTTGTTTAAAACTACAGTTTTGGGATGATATCTGACATTTTCATTTTAAGGAGGAGGCATTGCAAGGTTACTGAGAAAATTAGGGGTCTTTTTTAAAGTATCTTCCTTTTTTAAATTACATTGCATTGGGACAAATATGCGGGAGAGAAATGCTTTCACAGCAAGACCATCTTCATATAGACTAAGGAAAACTAGGGGCTGTTACCCAGGCTGACAAAAAGAGGCATGCTTTTTTTTTAATGCAATGTAAAAATCTTTCTCTTGAATTAGTTTCAGCAATTTGCATTCTTTCAAACATAAATTCAGTTTAGTCCCCCTGAATGGTTTTTCATGTAACCACCACACCTTCCAAATGCTTGCTTTGGAAGCTCTGTAGCAAGTTTTCCTACAGTATCCAGGGTAATTCTGGTTTTGTGTTATTTGTCTACCCCTACTGAAATCAATGAAAGAAGCTTCTGTTTGTTGGCCAACAGCTGTAATGTCATTAAATTCTCTACAGTACCCTATTTGAATCAATAAGGGGCCAAGAGGTCTTAACAAGATATATTTTTTCTAATATTGATCTTGATGACCAAGCTGGTGCCCTCAAGTCTAACCATTGATTCTAAGAGACAGAACTGTCAAGGTGGAGGCCACATTTCTGCTATTAAACATACCAGAATTTGTAATTAAAGAAAATGTCACACTGTCATATTTTTCATCAGAAGCAAAAGGAATCTTTCCACATACATTAGGAAAAAAACATTAAGGGTGCAGAAATAATGGAGATATGTACACTAAATTTAATTATTCTTTTTATAGACTACATTCAAACTTGAATCAGATTCACTAAGATTCCATTGGTTATCAAAACAGATGTCATTCTATTTTTTCTTAATTTAAAAATGTAAGAAAGTATTTTATTGGCGCTTTTTTTTTTCCCCCCGCTTTCATTTCCTGACCTTATTTGCAATTGATTATTGGGATTCTTAGTCAGAATATGTTTTTGAAAAAATGCATCCATTTCACCTTGTGCTTTATCATTCATGGACCAGCGATTGTTGATATTCCTCTATTCACTTCCTTGTAAAGTAACATGAGTTAAAAAAATGCAAGTGATGTTCAGAGCTGTTGACCAAAGCATGCATATCTGAGAGAGCAAAGGAATGTGTTACTTAAAACTCAAGAACATTTTTTTTCTCACATACCTTGAAACACTACAGATTTTTTTCCCTAAACATGCTGATATGAATGGCTGAGTGCAAAGACATCTGTTGATTCTTAGGAAGTTCTTAGCTACACGCAGCATAAGGCATATTTAACATAGCTAGCATAGTTTTTAGAAGTAATGCATTAATGTATGACAGAAGTCAGATGTATGGTCAAGTTCTAAAGAAAGAAACTGATTTCAAGTCATTTAATAACATCATAGTGATAAAGCCTCCTAATTTTGTGATTATTTAGGTTATGGGATTAGATTATGAGTTATGACTTTTGTATTATATACTCTAAGAAACCTGGTAAAAGTCATCTGTGGGCTCCACAAACTTGTTCCTCAAATTAAGGGAGTAAGCACAGGTGAAGAAAAGAGCCATGAGGATGTTTAGCAGAGAGTCATAAAAAAAAAAAAATAAACAAAAAAAAAAAAAACAAAAACAAACAAAAAAAAGGATTAAAGAGAGATCATTTACTCCAGTCTCCCACTCAAATAAAGATTATCCAGCCTCTCAAAGCTGAACAGCTCCAATTTAGGAATTAATAGAAAACAGTGGGTATGAATACAAGAAGTCTTGGAAGTCTGAAGATACCAGATACCAGCATTGCAGAAAGTATTTCACTTTCTGATTCAATGGTCCAGCTGGAGAGGACAGGTCCATAGATGCCACCCCTGTCTTAATTTGCCTCAGGTCATACAGGGTCTCCTTGAGAGAACAGGAAATTTAAGATGTAATTCTTACCCTAAAGTCTTTTCTTTCCCAAACTCTGCATTTGCATTTCAAATTTCAGCTTTACTTGACTTAACTTTATTAAGAATTACGCTGAAATATCTTTGTTTCGTAATTTAGTAGAATGCTTTTGTTTCAAATGTTTCTGAAGTGTTATTTTCATTACATTGTTTTGCAATATCATTATTCAGTTTATAATAATATCTTAAAGCTTTTCCTCAGCAGCATTTTTGTCTGAAAAGACATATTACGGTGGAATTCTAGGTCTTTTCTGAAAATATTAAAAGGAATTAAAGTTCCTTAAGAATCAATTAATTAGCTGACTCCACAAAAACTTTTACAGTACATTAATTTTATTATGAATACTTGAGTCCTACAAGAGATAAAGAGAGGCAGAGAGGATAGGTATATGAATAGACGGATGTCTATACGAAAGCATGCAAGAAATATACCTGGTTTACTATAAGGGTTTAATATTAATACAGAACTACACTGGGACTATAGTTAGGTTTTCACAGTTCCCAGTTTTAAACACCGTTACTTTCTGCTTCTAGTTGCATTTCCTTTGTCTTTGCAAATTCCTTTACCATAGGCAAAGTTGTGCAAAGTTTCAAGCAAATTGAAGAAAAAAAGTAGTATGCGTTATTAAGATTTCACCTAATTGAAAAACTGAGCTCAGTTAAAGTTTCTATAATTTCTTGAAACTCAAAAGTGAATTTTATTTAAATTTTATGTTTTCCATGGACTTAAACCACAACATTTATGTTGCAGCATCTACACTGAGCTGTCAGCATTGAGCCTGTTCTAAGTGCATTTCCATTTAGAGACTAAAAATGATCATACCATCAGTTTCCTCGGTGGTGATAACCTGTCAGGGTATAATGATATCACCATCTTAAATGTATATTAATATTTAAAATCTCATAAAAATCATCAAGTCTTTTTCTTTGGGATGACTGGAAAATTAGTTTTTTAAGACTTACCCTTATTTTCTGAAGTGTTTTGAGACAGCACTGAAAAAGTATGTAGTGCATATTACAAACCATCCTTCTACTTCGTTAATGACAGAGAAGAGGAATTCAGGCTTTATTATATGATTGGTTGTGAGGGGTAAAAATTTAAGAGATTTTAGTTTCTTTTTCTTTACTTTTGACCTTCAAAATCAAAAATGCATAAGAAACAAATGCAGTGTTACAATTACAATCTAAATATAAAGATGTTATTCGAAATGTATAGACATGTAAAATTTCATCTCACATTCTTAGTATTATGTCATTAATATGAAAATTATTACCTAAAAATCAAATAATCAGAAAGAGGAAGAAACCCAATATTGGATATGTGATGCATATTTCAAATTTAAAACAATAAATAATTCATGCTACTACATGTATTTAACATCTCTCTCCAGAATGAATCTAAGGAAGGAGAAGTGCTATGAATTCAGAGAATTTCATATGGCAATTGAGAGAGTGAAAGATGATCAATATATGTGACAAGACAAAACAAGCCTGCTTTCAAATTAGAACTGGCTTGGTCAAAACAAGATCCATGCTTCAAATCTTACAGTTTTTCAGTTCGATCCACAGTTACATATCCAGTGCTGAAAATTAATGATACCTAAATTGGTTACTTGTATTTGTATAGATACACATAATACTGACTACAGTAAGTAGAGAAAAAAAGCAATTCTTCAAACATTAGAAAGGTCACAGTAATCTTAATACAGATTTATGGAGGTGATTTTGAGCAAGTCATGTTTTCATCCATTTGTGTTATATTCCACCAAAGACAGTCCTTACACTGCTTCAACTCCAGTCTAATTAAAAGATCTTAATTCAGGCAGGGTTAATAGAAGAGAGCAGTAGAAAATTTAGATTGCTTTGAAAGGAATACCAAAATCAATTCCCATTTTAAAATGTATTTGAAATTCTTAACTGCTTCCATTTACCTTCATATGTGCCTCTTAAATTGTTGTTGGTTGCTAAAATCCATAACTAAAATGTTTTCTTAAGATAAGAAAGTGGTCACCGCTTTGTGAACACAGGATCATTCATTGAGCCAGCCCCCAGCTACCGTTAGCTACTGTGCAACCTGAGTCGTACTATGGTTGATGTACTGATTGTTACAGGACTGAGAATTCATATAATACTGGTTTTTTGTTTGTGATAATAAATAGCATATTTGTTTGAACTATAGTGATTTTAGAATGGATCGTTTAGAAGAAAAGTGTTCACAAAATCAGGTTAATTTTTTCTGGTGATTAATGTTTTTAGAAAGGCCTGTACAGAAAATCCTTCATTACAAATTTTTCCTTTGGTTTCCTATTACTAATTTTCAGTTGAGAAATAGCTATAAGATCTTTTTCAGTTTTCTCACTGCATGAGCACACACCTAAACAAACTTCTATATCTGCCCTTTGGAACTGACATTAGGTGTTGTCAACAGAAATTCAAATATTTTTTCATAACAAGTTGCTTCTTCATTTATATAGGAGAAAAAGAGATGTATGCTTATTCTATGCAATGATGAGGGATCAATATCTTTTGAAAATTAAGGACAAGTATACATACATGGAGCAGTACTTTGCTAAGATGGCTTCCAATAACTTTGTCTAAGGACAGATGTATTCCAGTTTTAAATGTTGAAATTAGTATGCTGTAAACTTCTACATTACTAACATAAAATTTTTAATTGTTACATCTTTAAGAGTATTTTCACAAAATTTCTTTCTGCAGTATTTTCTTCAGTGTTCTCATACCAAACTTCAGTAGATAATTCCCCAAGAACAATAATCAAATACATGAAAAGTTAGTTCCCCCACCCTCAAACACATTCAAAACAAAATCTGACTTATTTCTCCATTCTGCTTTGTTATCAAAGTCAAAATAAAAATTTTGAAAACTTTTTGTTTGCGTATCTACAGTAACAGGATGAAATTTTAAAAAGTCAGTGAATCTATCATTCAAAACAGAGAAACAGGTTAAAGAGGCAAGTCCTTTTAAGAGGGGTGCAACTCGAATTTTGAACAGATGACCTGCTACTTCTGCTTCAGTTCTTTCAGTGAATACGTGTACTTCTTCTGCTAATGATGCAATTTGTTGCACATGAAAGTGTTATAAATATTGATGATAATTCTAAAACATGATATAGTGTTACATGTTAACAGCTGAGCTACTCAGGAGATAATTCTCTTCCTTGGGAAATGGCAATCGAGGTCCCCTGTTTAGGAGGGGAGAGGGAAAAGTGGGAGAGGAAACAGAAGAAGAAAGGGAAGAGGAAGGAGGGAAGGAAGTCGGAAGGAAGGAAGGTGGAAGGAATTCGGAAGGAAGGAATTCGGAAGGAAGGAAGGAATTCGGAAGGAATTTGGAAGGAAGGAAGGAATTCAGAAGGAAGGAATTCAGAAGGAAGGAAGGACTTCGGAAGGAATTCGGAAGGAATTTGG
>JAWWTY010000001.1:39721478-39758709 GCA_035222235.1 Margarornis squamiger
GAAGGAAGGAAGGAAGGAAGGAAGGAGAGAGGGAGGGAGGGAGGAAAGGAAGAAAGGAAGGGAGGGAGGGAGGGAGGAAAGGAAGGGAGGGAGGGAGGGAGGAAAGGAAGAAAGGAAGGAAGGAGGGGGGGAAGGAAGGAGGGAAAGAAAGAGGGAAGGAAGGAGGGAAGGAAGGAATCAACATTTTGATCCAAAGGACTAATGAAGTTTTGATGTAAATACCTTGACCTTCCTTCTTCTCTGTGTCTATATTTGATTTACTGTGTGGTTTTGATATGTACAAAACAGATTTCAGGGACATAAAATGGGAAATTCCTCTCCAGGAATGCAGCAAAGGCTCTCAAGGTCCTAAAACTAGTTTTATACTGAAAGAGGGCAGGTTTAGATTAGCTGTTAGGAATAAATTCTTTATGCAGAAAGTGGTGAAACAGTGACACAGACTACCCAGAGAAGTTTTGGATGCCCCACCCCTGGAAGAGCTCAATGCCAGGTTAGATGGAGCTCTGAGCCACCTGATCTAGTGACTGGCATCCCTGCCCAGGCAACTAGATGATCTTTCAGACCACTTGCAACCCAAAGCATTCTATGATTCTGTGAATGTTTAGTACAGACTAACCTACTCCATAGTAAACTCCATGGTCCATATGTAGCTACTCAAAATTACGCAGGGAACTCATTCGACTCTGATATACTGATCTTGTCGCACTCTGCTGAATGAGTTCCTAATGTCAGTTGCTCCCTACTTTGCATTTGTTAATCATAGGGAAACAAAAAAAAACCAAAAAACAAAAAAACCCAAACTATACGGGGCTGACTGTACTGGTTTTGGGTTGGGATAGAATTAATTTTCTTCTTTGTAGCCAGTACTAGGCTGTGTTTTGCATCTGTGGTGAAAACGGTGTTGATAACACAAGGATGTTTTACTTATTGCTGAGCAATGCTAACAGAGAGTCAAAGATTTTTCTACTTCTTGTACTGTCTTGCCAATGAGGAGGTTGGGGGTGCTCAAAGACTTGGGAGGGAGCACAGCCAGAACAGCTGACCCCAGTTAACCACAGGGATATTCCAGATCATATGGCATGCTGGAGGAAGAAGGAAGGCAAGGCCATTCAGAGTGATGAAGTTTGTCTTCCCAAGTCACTGTTAAGCATGATGGAGCCCTGCTTTCCTGGAGATGGCTGAACACCTGCCTGCCCGTGGGAAGTGGTGAATCCATTCCTTGTTTTGCTTTGGTTGTGTGCACAGTTTTTATTTTACCTATTAAATTGCCTTTATTTCAACCCACTGCGTTATGCAGTCCAGGACACCATTGGCCTTCTTTGTAGGGCGTCCACCAGGACCTTCAGGTCCTTTACTTCCAAGCTGTTTTTTCAGTTGGGTGGCTCCCAGTATATGTTGGTGCAGGACTTTGCAGTTCTCGTTGTTGAACTTCATGAGGTTCCTGAGACCCCATTTCTCCAGCCTGTCAAGGTCTCTCTGCGTGGCAGCACATCTCTCTCGTGTAACAGTCACTCCTCCTGGTGTTGTGTCATTTGCAAACTTGCTGAGAATACCATCATACAAATGATTAATGAAAATATTAAAACAGACTGCACACAGTAATGACCCCCCAGAGTACATCACCAGTTTCTGGCCTCCAGTGAAATATTGCACACTGATCACCACCCTCTGGGTGTGGCCATTCTGTCAGTTTTCAATTCATCTCAATGTCTTCTCATACATCACCATTTTATCAATGAGAATCTTATGATACACCGTGTGAAAGGTCTTACTGAAGTCCAGGTAGAAAATACCCACTATTCTTCCCACTCCTATAAGGTCAGTCATTTCACCATAGAAGTTTATCAAGCTGGTCAAGTATGACTTCCTTTTGGGTATTCTAGCTGTCCCATAACCTTGCGGGGGACCAAGGTGAGGCTGACCTGTCTCTAGTTCCCTGAGTAGAGTGTTTGTTAGAAGATTGATATTAGAAATATTTTTTTATGACTTGGGTAAGCTGGAGAGATCTTTACTTGATAATTTGTCTCCAAGCATGAGTAAGATGATTACTTTTTCAATAACATGTCAAAGCAACTCTGAATATTCAAGAGTGTTCCAACACTAATAGGAAGAGTATTATTGATTTGGAAACCATTGAGATATTAAAAAAGAAAATGGGTAAAGCATAAGAGTACATAGACCTGTTGGCAGGTAATTGACTAAGCCAGGCACCTTCATCTGAATCTGTAAAGAATTCTTTCCAGATGTAGCAGTTTTCCCCCCATTTTACATTAACGTCTGCTGCAGCAGAACTTCTAAGTCTGATGGAGAGAAGCAAAGGAAGAGGAAATGGAGAAAGGGAAGGGGTACAGAAACAAAGGTATTCAGAACCCCAGGAATTAGGAGAAACAAAGATCTAATTGGTTCTCTGGGACAGACAGCTGCACTAGCTGCAAACTAACTGGGATTTCGGGCACAGGGCAATGGAAACAAAGTAACAGGATAACTGTGAGCTGTTAGTAGTCTCAAAGTGATGCAGGAGGCCTCAATCTTTAACCGAGTCAGCTGTGCTCACATTAAGCAATGTCAAGGTGCAGACAATCATGTGTGTTGCAGTAACATTGTTAATACAAATTAATACATTCAGTATTCATCCCTTAATAGTTCTAAATCTGGGATCTGGTCCAAACCAGCATACTTTGCCTATCACAATTTCAGCATGTCTTTAACTAAACATATTTTTAGAAAGTAATTTTCCCATGTTTAAAACATTCATACATATCTGACCCTTAACCATCCACTTTGTAAGTGAAGAAATGCACTCTGCTGGTCTTCATTAAATTCTTGTATGACTAGCCTTAAAATTATCTCTGATTTTTATCTCATTTACTCCACCTATATTTAATTTGCACAGAATTGTGGCATCCACATGTCATTTCCTGGTGTAACTTACTTTCACCATGACATGGGTAGAAAATGCTTTGAATGACATAGCAAAGCCACTATTTAACCACTAAATCCTCCTCACTCTGCACTTATCATGATGCTGCATCTCAGTACCTTTGTCTGGATGAGAGAAAAGTTCAGTTATCTTTTCTCCTTACTGTTTTCTAGTTAAAAACACTGTGTATTGTCTGATCTTTACTCCTGCATTACCTATTCTCTTGTAGTGACTTATTTAAGTAATGCTATTTTCTTTGCAACTTTAATAGACCACTCTTCTCTAATTGAAGGAACTGCTATCTGAGAAGCAGCATGTTTCCAAAGTAAAGTACAGTGAGGCAGGAGACTTAATTTGTTTTACTGTTTAGACAGTGACTCATCATTTGACTGTGCAAATCACTTATGATGTCTAAACTGGCAAGCGTCTGCATGAAGTTAGGATGTCTTCCTTTTGTTACCTGCCACAGAGTTTTGCTCTGAGAAGCACTCAATAACAGAACGGAACAGCAGGTAAGGGTGGTGAGAGCTGCAGGTGTTTGACATATTCACCAATCAGAATAGCTTTAAAGCATTTCAAAGTCAACATCTTAAAACTCCATGTGATTTCAAGCTTCTTTTTTTTTTTTTTTTTTTTTTTTACTTTTCCCCTGAAAAATATTGTTCCTTGATTTCCCAATCAGCAAATACAAAACAATAGTCTTCACAAGGCTGTTGATTGGAAATGCGTATAAAACTTTTTAGGATTGCTTGTGTTATATAATGAGACATCTACTCAGCCATGTTAGTATTGTTAATTTGCACATACTGGAAGCAAAGACCAGAGGGAAATAACCCAGCTGAAACTTAGACTCACTTTTCTAGACTGTGGCTATTTGCCAGGTCTTCTGATAAACAAGATTCGAGTCAGTATTCACTGTACACTGATCCACATTATTGTGTGCATTATGAGTGAAGAAAAAGACAACTTAGTCATAATTCTGTCTTTCCTCCTAGAAAGTAACATACATCCTTGAAAAATCATCTGTGGTTACAAAGGTGAAAGAAAGCATCCCATTAATTAGACTTGAAAACAAGTATTTTGCCATAATTAAAAAGAATCTGAGCAAACAGATATTACAGATGTTGAGCTCAGAGCAGTTTACCATGAGATGATTACTTGTATTGGCAACCAGCAATGTCAGTGGGCTGGGTTCCAAAGGGTGTTTTTTGACTAACAGTGATGAAGCAGCAGTGTCAGCAGAATCATGTCTGGTGGAAAGGTGCAGCAACATGGCCCAGTCTGCAAACATGAAGATACAGTTGGAGTGAAATTTGATAACAGGCTGGGCAATGATCTTCCTTGCGGTTTCCTTCCCCTGTGAAAGTATCTAAGTTTTACTGTGCTGGAACAAACCTAGTTGCATGACAGGACAGTTGGAGGAGATTGCAATATGACAAGACAATATTGATGAAAAAAAAGGTGAGATTAAACTCAGTAACAAAGTGTCAGGACCTGGGTAACTCAGTGGTACTCAGCCCTCATGTATTGAGATTGCCACATTTGGTTTGTAGAATTCTATAATATACAAGGAGATGGAGGCTTTTTTCCTCAAAATGTCCTTACCTTATTAAAGAGTATAACAAATTCTACAAAAGTCAGCACTTGCAAGTATAAAAAGGATTAATAAAGTGAATATATATACATACAGCAAATAAAAATTACTTTCAGCAATCAATATTATCAATCAATAGTACGGCAGCAGTCAATAGTAGCAACAATCAATCATGTAGCAACAATCAATATAACAACAAACAAAAAAAATTTAGGTTGCTGTGAATTTATCATTAGTGAAACAACTTCTCGCCAGTATAGTTGTAGATGCCCTTATAATACATGACATAAATATATAAAATACAATTGTCAAATGAATTAGATTTCAGAAAGGACCAAACCATCCCAAAAAGTCCCATAAGGACAAACAACCAACTCCAAAAATGGGCCCAAAGTGGGGACCAAAAAGGTAACAAACAGAGTTTCGCTTCAAAAATTATTGATGTCTTGGAGTCCAGAGTCATTCCAATGAGAGTCCAAGATCTCATAGAAAGTGTCTGCAGCATTCAACTTGTTTAGGAAAGTAAAAGTATGTATAGCATGTGAAATTCTCAGAGAAAGACACTTCATTTTGGATGAAAATTAAGTGCTTTTATATATTGTAGAGATGTAAGAGCGCATAGGACACACTATTTTAAGCAGCTAGTAGATGCTATTAATGTCTTTTCTTCACCTGGAACAGCCAGAAGGTGATGATGTATCTTTTCTTTCAGTGCAAATTTATTTTCCTGAACTGCTTCCACTTTTTCAGACAGTAACTTGCCCTTACAATTTCTTGAGTTTTGCACTTAGTGATGGTATCTCAGGACACCTGTTTCTAAGTCCCCCTGTACTTTGAAGAGGTCAGCTGCACTTTTTAAGGATGTTTCTGCTCCCAAGGCCCAGTTCCCAAGCTTATAGCTACTAGACCTGCAGGAGTTTCCTTTTGTTAAATGTTTTCCTCTTTTTTAAATGTTTTGGCTGCTCATATGAAAAAAACATATAGTACTAGTTATGACATCCCAAACTAAAGCATGCAGCACTGTGTTGTTCACCTTCTACAGACATCTCCCCTCATGCTAGAGAAACAGGAAACAGAAGCTAAATATTATACCACTTACAAATATTTGCAAATCATCTTCTTTTGGGGCTGAATGTGTGTCCTCAAAGTTTCACATATAAGGCTAAGAATTACCTCCAGCCACAGAATTTTGTTATTTAAAAATCTGGATCTAAGCCATCGAGTTCTTCCACTACTGAACTCTATGGTTTACTGGAAATGCTCACTAAAACTTTCACCTTTATTGGCATTGGCTGCTGGTGACTTTTCACTTGCCATTCATATCTCCATGGTTTTCCTTCTGGAAAGTGGACTTTTACTTCTATTGTGAAAAAATCATGATAAACTGCAGACAACACCAGTGATAGGTATTGCAGAAATTACAGACACAATTATTATTATAATTATTATGATGCAGGTGGGGGAAGAAGGACTATTCTGGGATCATAACTTCCTTTTTATGAAGCTTGTGAATGGAAGGTATATGTCAGTAGGAAATACAAAATTAATTGTGAATATCAAGACATCCTTTAAATTTAAAGATGGACCTATTGTTATATATTTGAAGACTTAAATAACACTCTCCACTTCTGTCTACCAAACTAATTTTTTTTTTTTTTTTTTTTTTAAATTATTGAGCTCCAGACTATATGAATATATTTGAAAGAAATTCCTAGATTCACAGGCTTTTTAAAAATTTTCCTACTGATCAAGTCTATGAAAGACAGGGAAGAGGATCATCACTTGCCACTCACTATGTGGTATCTGTCATTCCCTTGTGACTGTAAATAATTTCTTATCACTGAAGGATTTGACTTTTAGTTTCTAAGTGGAATGGTTTCCTTCTTAGTACAAGTTCAGAATTAGATTCAGCTTCCTTTGAGCTGACTGAAAATATGACCAGTAATGACTAGCACACCTGATAAGGAATATGAGTAGGAATTTCTTGCTATTAGGATGTCCTGGAATATCTATGCTCTGTGTAATCTTCACCTGTGAAGACTGTACAGCATCAAACTGAAGCAGGAAAATGGAAGAAAAAGATTCTGAATGAAAAACATTTCACTAAGAATTCAAAAGCAGGCTTAAAATACACATACAAAGTGGAAATACATGGAGTTTTTTATAGCAAGCATATCCTTCAGTGTAAACTACAGTACAAGGACTCCCAGAGGACATTTAGGAACACAGTTGTCTTTGATCTTAATGGAAACTCTGTTTACTGAGGATGGTGCTGTCTGCCTTGCAGTCACCAGGTAGCCTGGTTGCACAGCAGGAAGCTCTTGCCTGTAGTACAGAAAAAGATAGTGAGATCTGCTTCATCTCTCTGTGGATTCCTGGAGTTTCCTCTGGTTCAGTGTGGGAGGTATTGCATTTCTTAGAGAAGCTTCTTTCCTCCACTCAGCTGATGTTGCCATGATCTGTTTTTTAAGTAGCTAGGCACTGTGGGCCCATTTGACATAGTAGGAAAGAGGCTAAACTATGTGGAGAAAGGTCTGATTTGGCCACTTCAAGAAAAAAGGTGGAATTACTGAATAGACAGGTGAGCAAAAGGTAATATTTTTCTGAACCATAGTACATCAGAAACAGTAGATTTATTTCATAAATGCAGAAGGGTAAATCAATTGCTAGGATATTTTAATCAAAAATGAAGGATTTGCCTTCAACATAGAATGAAATTTTAACAAGGCATAACTTTCCTGTGGGAAGTCAAAAGCAGGAGAAAGATCTATACAACTCTCAAGCTATTTCTAGCAAGCTACAGCAGGTCTCAATCAAATGTCTCCCCAAACCTATTACCTCTCTATTTGGCTCTCCTACCTTGCCCTTCCACAGTATTTAATAGTTTTATAACTGCTTCCCCTGCCTAACATATAAAAATCCACTGATTCTTAAATGGTCATTAATGAGAATGTAATCTGTCTTGTCTGAGGTTCATTGGGAGATGGCATAGCCTTACAGTGAGCTATTCTTCACATGCCTCCTGCATAGCCTTTCTGTGGATACTGATTTTACACCTCTCTCCACTCTAATTTCCTGTTCACTCTATAGCATTGCATCTATTAGTCACAGAAAGTTGGAAAGTATAAGGCTCTGCAGCTGGAGTACTCTGAGGCTTGCAAATAGCCACAGAAAGGTTTTAGACCTTTGGATGTAATGGGCTGTAAAAGTAAAAGCTGTGATTTATTGTTTCTTCCAGTTACTGAAACCTAATATCTAGCCTACCTTCTGTGAAATTCAGTGATCTGCAGCTGTTTATCTTTTAAAAAAAGTCTGAAAAATGGGGATTCTTTTTATTTTAATGCATCATACTTTCATGTTAATGTGCAACCTTTTTTTCCCAATTATTTTTTGACATTCAGTTCAAAGTTGAAAATAATACCAATTTATTTTTATTTTTAAAACAATGTATGCTTTTAAAATTGAAATCTGTGACCATTAATTAAAAACAAGATGAATTTTTTTTTTACTTCATGTTAAATCAGTCTAAAATTAAATAAAAATAGTATAGTGGCATTGGATCTAGATGAACACAGTAATAGCCTATATTATACACATAGAGATCATGTGTATATATAACTGTAATTTATGTAAGAGAAGGAAAGTCAAAGAAACAGAAAAGTTAATTTCAAACTGCACCTAAGGTAAGTGATTTGGCATTATTTCAGAAGAAATTTATACCTTTGTTTCTAATTTCCACTACAAAATAAAGAAAACCAAATATATACATATATATATGCGCGCGTGTGTGTATTTGTGCGTGTGTGTGTGTGTGTGTGTGTGTGTATGAAACAACACCGGATGACATGCATCTTAAGGGAACATCTTCCTTTCTCAAGTGTGGCTGTAAACTTTACAGGCAAGTGATTGATCATCTTAATAATATCTAGGAATTAGTTTCAAAAGGTGCTGTGAAAAAAGTGGAATTTTTATGCTCAAGATATTTTTTATGGCCAAGAAAGAAACACATCTTGTATGTAAATTCAATAGTTTATTGTTGGTATAATATAAATCCTAACTGCCTGCTTGAAGATTTCTTATTTTTTCAGCTCTTATTATTACAGAAAAAAAAAAAAAAAAAAAGACAAAAATGATTCTCTCATGGAAGAAGTTGAAAAATCCATACACTCCTGATATTTAGAACTTCTATCCTATTAAGTTTGATTTTCCAGGACCTAGATCTAAAGGTTAATTCTGGTATGGAGAGAGCATACAGGTAGTTAATGCATCTTTAGTGCTTCATAGGTACTCATATGGGTGTTGCTTCTCATCTAAGACTCACATATGGACATTTTTCTGCGTTTTCCAGCTTGCCCACAACTTGCTAATTGTTCACTGTTTTTCAAGTGCATACTTCTTCTGGAATTACTAATTATGGTGTACTTTACATATGCTAGATACATATTCTTTGTTCTCTTTGTTGCCTGTAAAGCTGATTCTGCCAGGTGTGTACCTTCATAGCTGTTCATTAATGGGTTGTTTACAGCCAGTGGATCTCCATCATCAGCTTGTGTCCTATTTCTTATCCTAGTGTGTCTGCCACTCTCTACACTGCATCCTGTGTGCCACCATTCAAGGTCTCTTTTGTTGTACCACAGCTATATTCCTCTATGCTATGGTGTTTCTTAGAGTAATAAATATTAGATTATATACAGAAGAAACTATTTTTTACTACTACTGTTTTTTATATGAAAATTGTACCATAGAAGGGTAAGGAAAAGCCAAATGAAAAAGACCTACTTTCTTGTTCATTTCAAAACTTGCTGTTACAGCCCTAGCAGCTATAACAAGATTTAGCTGGGTAAAACAAGTTCATACTAAGTAAACGTGGCTGTCTTATGGCCTTGCAAAGTTAGTACAAAGCACTCTGATAGCCATGGTGATATCTTGCTGTGCTGAAGAATCCATTTCACTTGGTGAAGTATCTAGTGCCTTTTCTAACTTTTAGGTAAACGCTCAATGGCTGAGGTCTGCAATATCCAGGTGCTGACTGGAGCAGCTCATATCTTAGTCAAATGAAATGAAGAGTGGTTGTGTGGAAGTGCTTCTGTCAGAGATGGGAACTGAACCTGTTCCTCCCAAAGATGAGTAATGGTTTCACCCATTTCAGTACATGTCTCTAAATGGTTGCTAACAAAATGGTGTTTTAAAGACAGGAGGGAGGGTTGACATTAGTTACTAAAAGTCCCAGACGTGTGCTATGAAATGCAATTTTGACGGTTTGTGAAGTTATGAACTTTTGCTCCTTGGTGATTTGGGTAACAAATAGACCAGAGAAGAGTGTATTTGTAGGCTTACTCCCATGGATATTTGTTCACACTTATCATTATTATCATTAGTTATCAAAAAACATACAAATACTGTAAGAAAAGGGAAAGATCTAATTCTCTTTCTTCCCTTATGGTGCCCTTATGGCGTCATGACTAATTTTCTGTAATCTTTCTTTATAAAATTTCACTGTTTTCTGCAAGGTGAGACAACTCTAAAAGACGGATGAGCAGATTTCCTTCCTTTCACAAATCTAAATGGTTGCTGGACTTCAGGTGCAACTTTGAATCATTCAAGCAGTATGGGGTAGAACTGTAACATCACTTAGGTAAATTCTTATACACTAGGCTGGGGTACAAAAAATGCACAAAATGAATGAGAACAGGGGCAGAATTTCTCCTTATGCTGACTTCTGACTTTTTTTCTTTTTTTTTTTAAATATGCAATGTAGGTCAAAGATAATCTTCAGTCCCTGAATTCATTGCCTTTCCAAAGGCAAGGTCTAGGTAAAATTTTTAGTTTGAGCTCTAAGGTTAGTACAGTGAGGGAAGATTGTTCATAATTCTCAAGCACATTAGCTATGAAACTGGTAGTTCTACCACAGTGCTTTGGGTGGAAGAACTTTGGACACCTATTATATTTCCCGGCCATGACATAGACATGTCTGACTAGAATGCGTAATTGGCTTTTATTTATTTGTTTGACTATACCCAGAATTATTTAATAGATGTCCTTCACAACCGCTGTTTCCCATGAAAATAGGTGAAGTAGAGAGTAATTTGCAACATGAAGACCTTCTGCTCATTCCTTTAGTCAGAATGAAAGATTGAAAAATTCAAGGGAAGAAGCATTTGAAAACCTATGTCAGGTTGGGTACAAGAAAATGAAAAAAGGAAAAGCTTTAATATTATATAAGATTATTTTAAAAAGGCTTCTGCAGGATAAAGACGGATTTTCAGCCTTCATGTGAAAATTAACCAAAAGCTCACGTGTCATGACAACAGTAGTTTTTTGGGGGGTTTTGTTTTGTTACCAAGGGTGCGGGGGACGTTTGATTTTTGTTTTTTTTTTTTTTTGCTTTTCTAATTGAGGATGTTAACAATGTTCAAGTTTTTTAAAAACGTGATTTCTCTGTTGCAAATTAATGATTGAGTAGTTCAAACATTATTTGAAAGAAGTCTTATGTTGTATTTTTGTAGGATAATAAGCTAAATGGTGACATATGCCTCTACATAGTATAAAATAAGTACTTCAAAATGAAACAATCAACAAAGTTGTAATTGCATTTTATCTGGAAAAGGTCACAAAAAATAATACTATGAGGAAGCATCTTTAGAAAAAATGCTCATGAGGTAGTTTAAATTCAAACAACAGAAATTATTTTATATTCCACCTAAATTATTTTATATTCCTCCCATTATAGATGAATATACATAAACATGAAAGGCTAATAATGTAAACCTGTAACTTTTCCATTCTTCCCAGTACTATCCTTCATCTAAAGGGTAGCAGATAAAAAAGAACTTTTAATTTCTCTTAGTTTGTTGTTGTTGTTGTAAGAAATAACATTTTTGCCCCCGACAAAACACTTTTGAGTTCTGTATCTATTTTGAAGCAAGACAGGTATCTCAGATTAAATTCATATGGGCGAGCAACACTTTCATATCATGCAAAGTTCAAGGAATGAAACATAAAGAGTCAAATGAATGTATGTCCACATAGAATAAGGTTTGAGAGCTCTAAGGCTTCAAATACAGCACTACACATACATGTAACACTGCTTTCCCCACCACAGATTACAGAAAAGGAGTCCTAATACATTTGATTCAGCTCTTCTCCTGTGCATCATCAATTTTTGCTCATACAAGACATATTCTGTGGAGATCACTTCTGTTTTGAAGGACTACTTCTGTACAGCCTGTTTGAAGTGTTGAGGCAGTGGATATTTAAACTAAATGGGTTTTGGGATATGTTTATGAACTTTATTGTTTGCCTTTATCAGTTTATAAAGTTCAGATCAAACACAGGTGCTCTCACCAGTAATTTAAACTGAATAAGCTTACAGATGGAACACAGATTAAAAAATCAAATCTAGTTTTATGAATAATATTGTTGTGTTTCTCACTATGGGTTTGTAAAAGGCTCAGTCTTAAAAGTGTTTACCACTCCTTTTAAGTGTTTTAAAATAATCACTGCAGTATACTCTTAACCTGAATGCAGTGAACATCTGTTTAATAATATTTGTCCCGTGTTTAGTAGCACATAATTAGCTCTGGAAATCTTTGCAGACTAGACACGAAGTGTACACTGCACTTTTAACCTCTCAGGTATTTTAATGTAGCTTGGCCTTGTTCTTGAATATGGTGGGTTTGTTGCAGGTATAGGAAATCCAAGCAAGTCCCATGAAGGCAAACCTCATGAAGGTCAAGGATAATGCCCCCTGTTAGGAGTTTGTTCCCAACTTATGTTTGCAGTTTGTGTAACTTAGAACATACTTTGCTAGAGGAGTATTTGAATAAATACATATCTGTATCAGTGTGATACAGCAGCTGTAGGTATGAGTCATTTGAATGGTATATTCATTATACAGATGAATGATGGTTATTCACTTTAAATTTATCATGAGTATAGCCACAGATGGAAATATGATGTAGTAAATGTAGTAAATGTCTGTGGTTATCTGTTAATTGGTGTGCTTTATGATTTTGTAGCTGAATGACTTTTGATCATGTAGTTCAGAACACATCTAATTAATTTTTGAGTTGAGCCTTTATTCTCAACCTCAAACTATGGTTTATTAATGGGTTAACATAAAGAACTTGCTGAAGTGTAATGTGTGGCAGTGTAAACATATTTGGAAGCATTGTTGGATGTCAGATGTTTTACCTGCCTACTCAACTAATTGAGAATCATATCAGAAAACCAGAAGGCCATTGCAATGAATGAGACAGACAGTGACCTCCAAACAGACATAACTGAATTAAAACTGATGAACTTGGTATGAGTAGATTCACAATGTCATTTTGAATATAACACATTTTAACTCATTTTCCTGCTCTTGAAGATGTATTGCATATTGGCAGATGAATTTTACCTTGGGGGTTTTTGGGGTTTTTTTTTTTGTTTTTTTTGGGTACAAGCCTTATAAGAGGAGCAGATTTATTGAAGAATATTTGTTGTATAAAAAAGATTTTGGCTCTGAGTGCATGCAAAGCAGGCATTCTGGAATCTAAGAGGTGTCTTTAATATCTTTGAGGAGCAAGAGGTGATAGGAGGAGAGAAGATATAAATGAAAAATCATTCCTTTCTCTATCTTGCCAAAGAACACAAAAGATAAGTTTAAGCCATAATTTTGTTTGCAAATTTAATTTCCCACAGATTTCTGTTGCTCAAAATATTTACTATTTATAAGCTAAATAATTGTGTATACTGTGTCAGAATTCTGTTAGTCTTTAGACAGGAGGCTCATGGTAGCCCAATTTCTTACAAACATTCCAGGATTATTTATTTAGATATTCTTCTATATAAATCTGTAATATCAAGTGCCAGAGCAAACTTCTGGCCTGCTAGCCTTTGTACATGTTGTTAACTTCATCCTCTGTTGCAAGAGAGCAGAACTAAATCTTGTGTCTGTTTCTTAAATCCATGTGGTTCATTGCTAATAAATGATAAAGTTCTCACTTACAGAAATTCTTATGTAAAAAAAATAACAAATTTCTAGTGGAACAGGAATTGCACTGTATTTTGATACACTTCTGTCATGGTTTAACCCCAACAATCAGCCAAGCCCCAGGCAGCTACTCGCTCACTCATCCACAGCAGGAGAGAATCAGAAGTGTAAAAGCCAGAAAACTCATGCTTTGAGACAGACAGTTTAACAGGGAAAGCAAAAGCCACACACAGAAACAAACCAAAACAAAGACTTAATTCACTGCTTTCCATGGGCACATAGGTGTTCAGCCATCTCCAGGACATCAGGACTCCATCATGCGTACTGTTTACTTGGGAAGGCAAACACCATCACTCCAAAATTTCCCCACTTCTTCCTTCTTCTCCACAGCTTTATATACTGAGCATGTCCTATGGTATGGAAGATCCCTTTGGTCAGTTTGGGTCACCTGTCCCGGCTATGTCTTCTCCCAGCCTCCCATGTACCTCCAGTTTCCTTGCCAGCATGGCAGTATGAAAAGCAGAAAAGGCCTTGGCTCTGTGTAAGCACTGCTCAGCAACAACAAAAGCATCTCTGTATTATCAACTTTGTGTTCAGCAAAAACCCAAAACATAGACTCACACCAGCCATGGTGAAGAAAATTAACTCCACTCCAGCTGAAACCAGAACAACTTCTATAAACAAGAAAGATTTAGTATAATGTTACACCCAAGTGGAAGCTACCTATTTAACGGTGAAGACCATGCCCTCAAAATAATATCTTTGGTAGTCCATGCCCTCAGTGGAGAGGCTAAGTACGGAGTGAGAAAAAAAACTCAGATTTAGGGGAAACACTAAGCTTCCATGCCTAGGGTCCCTTGAATTTTTTTCTCCTCTTTCAGATCAAGGAATACTTTCATCTCTCCTTTCCCAAAATGCAAAAGATTTCCTTGTTTATTTTTTTTTTTTTCCCCTAAGATTCTGCTAATTTCCCTGTTTCTCTTCTTCCATTTATGTGGGTTTATGTTTTGTTGGATTTCCCTGAAATAAGGCTTACATACAAACTGGTAAATCAGAATAGCTGGTGCATGTCAAAGTCTCATTCTTCATTTTAAATAGATCACTCAGATAGATGGAGAACAATGCAACAAAGCTTACATAAAAAATAGAAATCTCTCTGATGCATATTTTTGAATAGGCTATGTCATTATCTTTATAGTATCTATCTTTACCATGTGGACCTTGGCATAGTGATTAGATTTAATAGACCTGTTCAGAACTGGTCTTTCAAGTTTCGCTGGAAAACACTGCACCAGTTAGGAAAAACAGTTGCTAAACTTGCCTGTAGAGGGGGTTTTCATATTGTTATTTTAGATGATCTGAAATTCTGACAGTTGTAACAGTGATGGACAGGAACAAAAGTATCAGTGATTTTCAAAAATACAAGTCTGCAATGTCTTCCAAATGTGAAGATTTCAATAGACTAACATACTGAGAGAGTGGAAGGACCTGACACAAATTAGTCATTTTCTGTATGTGTAGAATTTAACAAGCCTTAAATGGCTTGTGCTGGATAAAGGAAAACCAGAAACATGACCTTTATCTTTGTCACCACTGCAAATCTTGCTGTTCCACTGTTCCAGTGATGCGTAGAGGTGGAAATAACGGAGATGAGTACAATAGACTTTTCCATAGATTGAGTTTTCCAGGTCATTTAATTCTCTCTAGTGTGTTCAGAACCTTTCCAACAGAGCTAATGATAACAGATTGCCACATTATCCTGCTCGTGGTGACCTGTTTGGGTGCCTGCCAGAAAGTCTACTCACTCAAAACTATGAGTGAAAAAAAGTATTTACTGAATTCACTTCTAATGGTTATTATAATTTATTCAGGGGAAAAAAAAAATATGTTGTATTATTGAGTGCTTCATGTGTTAAGTAATGATTCAATTATTTTGAAAATTGATACTTTAGCTCTGGGTTGCTGCTCAGCTGCAACTGGTTTTGAATTTTCCTTGCGGACTCTGGCTTTCTGCCAGTTCATGTTCCATGGGGATAGTTCTCCCAACCTAACAAGGTTGTTTTTTCAGTATATAGCCAGCCAAAGCTATCCACACTAACTCTCTCCATGCTAAAAAAGAAATAGCTGTGGCTCTGAAGGTGATGAATGCAGCATTTTCCCTGGATTTTTATTTTTTTTTTTTTGTGGTTACTTTTCGCCTCCAAGGGCTTAAAAAAGTGCAAAGAAGAAGGTCTCACCACCTGTGCATATCGTGATGTTCAGTCTCCTGATTGTTCCATAATTTTAATATTATTTTTTTGATCAGAAAATTGACCATTTTGGATTTTACCATAATTACTTCTGTCTCTAGTTTTAACATAATTTTCTGAGAAGCAAGAAGCTTGAAATCACATACATCATGTGATTTTTTTCCATTTAAAAATAAAAACACCCCCCCCCAAAAAAAAAAAAAAGGATCTAAAGTTAATTTTTAGATAAAGAAATTTTGAGTACTTGAATATTCAGTGTTTGTCCAATCAGAGTGAAATAAATTTCTTAAAGACATTCTTCCTGGGAGTTCTGCTTTTGGAATAACTTGCTCTTGCATGTTACCTACCTAATTTTGAAGAGCTAAAGGGATCTAAAATTTTAAATATTTACTGTTTATTCAAACTGTTTTCTAATATTGTTTATTTGAAACAGATTTGAAATGATATCTTTTATTTTTGGTTGGGTTTTTTAAACTGTATTTAAATTCCTGTAGAAATGCTGAATACATCATGCTTGTTCCATATCAAGTAAAAATCATGTAAAGAGTAATAGAAAAGTTACTTACTATACACCAATGACTCAGTTAGGCTTTTCATGTGTAAGTATTTGTTTTCTAACTTACGATTGTTGTTCCATCTTGCATTAAGCATGTAGGTCACCTGCATATTTTTAACTTGCTAATAGAATAATACTAGAAGTGGAAAATGCCATCAAATCTATTTGATATGTAATTGTTCTAATCATAAAAGGTTTCTTTTGGAGTGTGTTTCACACATGAAGGACTCAAATTTTAATATTGCATAAAAAGTTTCACCTGCTGGTTGCAAAGTGTAGCAGTTCAGCAGCTGCTTTGGTAGCAGCTGAATCATCTCTTGAGCAACAACTTTCTTAAGATGGGGAGAGCAACAGGCTAGAGAATCAGAGGTAGTAGGGTTAATAGAATCTCACTAATTTTAAAAATAAGGTTTGAAAGTTTTGGGGTTTATATGACTTGTTGCCAGTAAGCATGCCTGCCCTCTGAGAAAATTCATGTTTTCAAGGCCTGAAATGACTACAG
Organism: Margarornis squamiger; assembly: GCA_035222235.1. Lineage (NCBI taxonomy): Eukaryota > Metazoa > Chordata > Aves > Passeriformes > Furnariidae > Margarornis > Margarornis squamiger. Next base: position 39,738,277 of record JAWWTY010000001.1, read on the forward strand.
TGATTCTCCCCTTTCCTATTTACGTGTCTGTAATAGAAATAACTAGAATATCCAAGGCTTTAGATCTTAAACCAATTTACTTTAAGTCTTCTATTTTATGTTCTTCCAAATTGCTTTATTTTAATTTTGTGATGAAGGCTTATATTTTGCTGCTCTGTAAGTTTACAAAGTTTAAAGCACTACAAAATTGAGACTTGTTAATGTATTTTTTTTAAAGTCTTCAGATTAATGTTTGAAGTCCTATTAGACTATTGTCCTGAATTATTATGATATTAGTATAGTTTTCAATAATACTGAGTGCATAATTTAATGGATTAAATTGTGATATATATGTTTACAGTTTACTACAGACTAATGAGAATCTAATGTGTAACATATCAATAGTGGTTCACTGACTTCTGTTGTAGCAGAATAAGGAAAATAGAAATACTATTTTAACTAATTGCATCTCTGCAGGTTTCAGACCTGCTATAAATCTGTCTCCCTACAAGAACCCATTTTTTCATACATCTCAATGTGATCTAAAAAAGAAAAGCTTTTATCCTAAGATGGTTTCTTTCGCTCAGTCTGTCATTACAACGAAGCCTAACTAATGACAAATCATTGCAAAAGGTGTGGTTCAGTTCTCTCCTTGCGCCCCTCTCTTCCATGTAGTAGGTCCACAGACTGTGCAGTCAATGCCTACTTGGTTGATACAGTGGAAAAGTTTCTCATTCGGTTTGTTTCATTTCATTTTGGTTTGTAACTAAACCAATATACTAGATATGAGGAAAATTCCAAAGCATTAAGACTTTCTGTGGCAGCTATCTATCAGACTGGTTTTACAATCATACTAAGTCACAAAGCATGCCTTAATTTTTGAATCAGGTAAGATTCCTGCACTGATATAGCATCAGAAATCCCTGTGTTAACAGAAGGGAACTGCACGCAGAGCCACTCCATTGAGGGTGCCATTTCCCACTGCTGAAGGATTATAACTATTTCAAAACTAAGTGGAGTAGGGCCTCTCCTCTACTTCTGGTATGTTCATTCTATTCCATTCTATATGGAACCCAGATATTTGGGTGACAGCCAGCTGTGGAAATCCCCAAACTAGAGGTAATTTTATATTATTCTGTATTATTCATGATTTTTTTTTCAGTATAGAAAACTCAGAAAACTGATGAACTGAAATTGGTAATAAAAAGCCATTGAGAGAGCTAAAGTCTCATGCAGGCTTTTCATTATAAAGTTTATACAGGCATGTTTCACAATAACTAATTTCATATACCATGCATGTTTCTGTTTTTGTGTTACATTCCTATACATTTCAAGTTTTTGAAAGTATTTGTAAAGCATATGTTTATAATTGTTGTTTTATCTCCCTAGACTTGGAAAAAAACCTACTAAAATGCCATAAAGATGCTTATAGCATGCTGCCTTACACATGACTAGAAGGAGAGATGAAGAGGCTGTCAACATACTTTGATTTTGTCTCATGTTTTCAAATCTGAATCCACATTCATATCTCAAGTGTTGCAGAGATATGTTGTTGAGAAGAGGTCTTAGCAAATGAGATATATTTCTGTCTTCTGCAATACTTTTAAAAAATAGTAGCAAATCTGTAGTATCACACAAAAATGAAAGCTTTATGTAGTATAACAGAGAAACTCTGCTAATAATCATTAAACATCCCTGATATGCCACACAAGTCCTTTATAAGCAGTTTTGTGAGGAAAAAAATTATTATTTCTGCTTTGGCAGGATAAAAAAGAAAGGTTGATATTATTTGTTGTCATTATACTAATTGTTGGTATTTGTTCATTATAGCAGGAATATTTTTCCTATTTAAAGTCCTCAGAACAAAAGGTATTTTTATCCTTTTAATCACAGTGGGTTTTCCAAAGAAGATTTGTAACTAATTCTTTCAAATTCATATGAACATTTTTATTGTCTTAATCTAATATTTGATACTGATAGAAATGAATGCAAAATATTTAATGAGATTTTGCAAGCACTGTCTTATCAAGTTTGTCATTTCCACCTGACACAAGCAATTTTAGAAGTCAACAGTCTCATTAGTTAATGATAATGAATTTGGCAGACACACATAATTGGCTTTTGCCTTGGTTTTTATGTCTTTTTATCAGATTACGTAGGAGCTTTTTGAAAGTATAGACTTTGTATTTATTGATAGTGCGACTGTAAAACAATTTCTTCTAAATGATGAGATTTTCTATGACATGAAATAAACTATATAACTACTGGATCTGGGAAAATGAAGTAGCTCTGTATAAAATGCAAAGTTCATAAAATCGTAGTGTTCAGATAAAAAAAGGACCTCAGTCTCCAGTGCAATCTGCTCATGGCAGGTCATCAGACCGAGCTGCTTAGGTCTTCATCCAGTCAGGTCTTGAAATTATCCAAGAATGAAAACTGTACAACCTTTCTCAGCTTGTGCCACTGCCTGTCTGTTCTTATGGTGAAAAAGCTTCTCCCTGTATTCAGATGAACCTCTCTCATTTCAATTTATACTTCCTGCCTCTCATTTTTTTGGTTTGTGTTGCTTTGAAGAGCCTGGCTACATGTCCTCAGTGACTTCCCCATGGCACTGGGGTCTGCTGTTAGGTCTCCCAAGGCCATTTCTGCTCCACACTGAGCAAACTCAGCTCACATTGATTCTTCATAAAGGGCAGATTCTCCTTAAGCACTCCAGCCCCACCATTTCAGTCACCTCGCTTGTATTCCCTCTAGTCAGTCGTTGTCTTTCTTGTACAGAGTTGCCCAAATACAGACACAGTCTTCTAGATATGAAAGTTCTCAGAAAAGTGGGAAATTTGGAATTTTTTATCTCCATAAGAAAAGATTCAGAAACATGATTTAATTGGTGCTTTTTATTTTTCTGAGTTGAGACAAACTTTAATTTACAGGAACAGGAATCTGACTCTTGGTGATGTACCAAAAGCAGAATTTTATCTTCAGATGCATGCATCCAAAAGGATGCAAACTTCTTTTGAAAGAGGATATTATGTAACACCTATTAAAAAGTCCTGAAGTCAGAAACATCAGAGAGATAAAAGATAAGGTAAGAACAACATCGATCTAATTTGTTTCCATAGGAGAATTCTTCAGTTGCTTCTTCTTGTGATATTTGCACAGCTACAGCTTCCTGTAAACATTACATTCCCTATTCAAGAGAGAGAGAGCTAAAAGAAACAGTTTTTACTGATATTATATCCCTGTTTACTTGCTTTAAAATTTGTGGGAACTGTCCCAGTTCCTACTCCAAAATGAAATAGCTAAATGGAACCATTCCACTCATGCTGGTTGATACCAGGTGCTCCTGCACCCCCCTGTTTTTCCAGGAAACCAGCCTTTGCTCAGACCAAGCACATGAGAGTCATCAGAGCAGCAGCTTTCAAGACAGGGAACATACTGAAGAGCACTTAAGACACTGATAGAAATTAAGTTCTATGAGTGATTTGGCAAAAGGAAAACATAGTTATACACATCACTCCCAAGTCAATGACATATCTTTTATTTTTTTGCTTTTACACCTTTTGATATTATCCCTTTTGTCTCTTATGAGACACATTTATTGATGCATAATTTATTTGTTGTTGTTGTTACACAACTTTTCATGTTAGTTTAAGGCTTTATCTCCTGCTTGATCATCGTGTATGGTGGGGTTGTGCTTTCCTGCTTTCAGCTTCTAAAAAGTGTGTAGAAGTGAGGGCTGCTCAGTGCACTCCTTCTAGAGGCAAGAACAAAAAGGATGTATACCCAGAGGAAAAATATGTATCATCCTAATGCAAATATCTGAGAAAGGGAAATATTTATAGGGTGATTTCTCTCAGGTTTATTTCTAGCCAGGAAGGGAGAACAGTGGTACTTTATGAGATACAAGATTTATAGTCAATGGATCTTGTGAATAAGTGACTGCACTGTTTTTTATTATTTTTTAAGGAACTTTAAAAGCTGGGACTGCTTCTTTTATGTTAAAAACATAGTGTGTAGTCTTTGTGATTTAAAGTTGAATGTTTTACTACAGCATTTTAAATGAAAGTTGTAGTTCATTTATTGTGAAACAAAAAGAACAAAAGTGCAGCTCTTTGAGTATTCCTTTCTTTTACTCCAAATTCCTTTCAATTAATTCATAATTTAAAAATTAAGAGGGCCACAGCTTTCCTAAAATGTTACTGGGAATTCTTGAAACAAAAAAAGTAAAATTTCATTTTAGTCCTGTTACCTCAAACGTATTGTAATTCATTTAAATATCTTCCCAGTTCAGATGCTACATTTAGTGATTTATTTATTTGTAAATGGCAAGTGAAATTTGGAGTCTGCATTAATTAAAAAAAAAAAAAAAAAGCCAAGTATATTCGTTATCACTAAGAATATTCTGGCATAAATATAGATTAAAGAATTAACATCTAACTAGATAAAAAAAAATGTTTTAATCACAAGGTCTTGACATTATAGCTGAAAGAAATAACTGATGTATTTAATAAAATATGGAAGAAAGCATATATATTGAAGAATAGTAAGGACCAATATGTTATATTTTGGGCTGAATAAGTTCTGGATTTCAAGACAGATTTTCTATGATGGCATGCAATAAAGAAAGTGGTATTCTTGAATGTTGTAAAAACGAGGCTTCTGATAGAGGTTCTGTCCCCATTTTGCCAGACTTCCAAAGCCATCATCCTTCAAGACAGCTCTTTTATGAGTGGAAAGTGAAAATTAATATCAGCATAATTTTCCATACAGTAAGTGAATCAAAGTGATATGTTAACCTATTTAAAGTGCAAGGAATCTTTTACAGGATTTATACTTGAATTGTTTAGGAGGATAGTAATATAAAAATAAATTGCGGTGACTATTTCTAGCAAGTAAAACACATCGGCAAAATGTTGTAACAGTAACCCTAGTTGGCATTTGAGATGTTTTATGCAACAAAATTTCATTTCCAGAATTAGATACTAAAAATCCTTCACCCCCCAGTTAATTAGTGTAAGCTGAAACCCTTGATTTGTACACACATACAAAATTTCAAGACACCTAGGTAAAAGTATAAGGGGAACAGAATGCCACTGCAAGTGTCAGCAGTTCCATAGCAGAACTCACTTCAAACTGAGAGAATGCTTTGTACAGTTTTCTGTAGTGAATGTGAGGCAAATACTTGTTTTATTTTTTAAAAGTGAAAAAAATCTTTTTATTTTCAAGTTTAGGAAAAGAAAGGTGGTACATCACAATTTCTGTGTGTGAGCTGGATGCCTCTTCAATAACATGATTGACTGGACTCTGCAGCATGGGATAATACATTCTTTTCATCCAAACTCCCTTACCTACTTCCCTATAGAGATAATATCCTATTGTGAAGGAATTGCTAAAGATATAAATGTGGTAGGTCATTCTTCTTTAGGCAAATCTGTGGTTTTGCTGATAGTTATTCTGGAGATTTAGCAAAGATAAAATTGGCTATGCAGACTTCTGTAAATGTATCTGAGCTCACTTTCAAAGCTACCCTCTGACCATTTTTCTTGTATCTGCAGTACCTTGATGTATCTGTACTAGTCTCATCCCTCAAGAATTCATATGTAATTCTATACAAGTTCATTTATAAAATCAGTTATTGTTCTTCATATTTTTTTATCCTATGTGTTTGTTTGTTGTTGTTTTTTTGTTTTTCTTGTTTTTTTGGGTTTTTTTAATAAATGACATGTGCTTAAGGAAATGCATTCAGTGTTCAATATGTACTGATCCACAGATCTCAGTTAACTAGTTTTGTTATGAAAATTTCCAAGTAGATCCCTGTCTTACTATCCATAGATAAGTAAAAGAAGATTTGCTTCATTGCCTTCTTGAGTTTAAAAATGACATTTGGGATAGAGAACATTCAGTGCTATTTATTTGATTCAGTTTGCCCTTCACTGAACATTGCCATTTTTACTATAGGCAGGAATTGCTTACTTCACAGACTTGGTGAAAAGTAATTCATAGTATTTATTAAGATAAGTGCAACAAGTCATAAAATAAAACCAAAATGGATTTTAGTTCATTAAAAATCTCTTTTAGTCTGTAAATCATACACAAATTAAATTTAGCTAACTTGAGGGAGGGGCAGGAAAGAAACTTTAGTCCCTTTGATGAGGACTATAATCCCTGTACTGAATTCTCTGTCATTCAGGGACTCAGAGATGTTTCTGGCTGGGTTGAGGTTCCAGATAGCACATGCAGTTATATGAAAATCATTTTGCTATTTCCCATGAGCAATACTGCTCATAGGAAATCCTTAGCTATTGCTGAGAAGGAACTCAAGAGATTGTGAGTGATATAGTAAAGCAGCACTATGCTTTTCTCATTCCAGTGTAGCTGCAAACCAGTCTTTCAGTTTTTCTCTCTTTTGGTTGATAAATCAACTGACTTAACTATCTTATTTCAATGACCTGTCTGATAAAATGTTTATGAAGGGTCTTAAGTATTTTACAAGCTAATTATATAATTATTTGTAGAAACATAATCTTTGAACCAAACTGTTGGAATAAAAGGAAAAAATAAAAGAGCAACAGGCAGTTCAGCTGAAAAAAAATGTGAATAACTAGTTTTCATGTTATAAAAGATCTTGAAAGTAAAAAGTCTATTAAATCATCAGCTGAAAACCCAGTTCAAATTCCCCTGCAGTTAACATCACGGCTTCCAGTAGTGCCAAGGCTTGCATATGTGCATGACATTTATAGAAATTTGAAGAACAGTATACAGTCTGTCTGAGTAGTAGAATCCCATAAATATTCTGTGTGTATTCTTTTCAAAGGCACAATATCTATTGCTACTACAGAAAATGTTGAGTGAGCCTATTAACTTTCAGTAAAAAAAGCACAAATTATTTCAAAATTAATTTACACTGAGTAGAGATATGGATTAATGAAAACCAAGAAAATGTGGGATAGCATGGAACTAAAACATGCAGCATATCCCTCCTTGTGAAAAAACCCAGCAAAAGAAAACTAAACCAAACAAACAAAACCAAAAAATAAACACAAGAAATGAACAAACAAAACTCTTTAAAACTCTACACTGACTAATCAGTTTGGTAGTTCTTGGGGAATTTTCATCCCTTGAGGTGAATTAAGCATATTTGTGCTTAAATATATATATTAAAAAAAAGTAATGAACAGTGCATTGCATTGAGTCCTACGGGGATATGCAGTTCTATACAGAGTCTTGCAAAGATGCATCACAAGCAGAATCCTTACCTACTTTTGTGCCTGCACCAGTCTCAAGAGCAGCTGTATGGAGTGTCTCAGGTTACCCTTGGGTCTATCCTCCAGCCCAGCTCTGCTGCCAAACATGACCCCTGAGTTCTCTCATCCCAGGATGGCTACAAGATAATGCTGAGGCTGTTCCTTGTCTCTGCAGTCAGGGACACTTTACTCCTTTGCACTTCACTCCCTTGCAAAGAGGCCTCCTGCTTCTGGCATCCCTGCTTCCAGACACTAGAACTCACTAGAATGGTTCAGAGAGACAACAAAAGATAAATAGAAATAGGACAAACAAAGATGTTCATGGCTTAAAATTTAATCAAACTCCCAACCAAACAGAAACCAAAACCAAAAAAACAAAAGAAATTGAGATGTGTTGTAGCTGGACAAATCCAAGGGACCAACATTGTCCACTTCGTTCTTTTTAACAGCTAAGTAACATCCATATCATAGATGGTGGTGCTGCAACTGCTGACCAAATAACCATCTATGTGATACAGGACATTTAAGGTACTGTGGAAGAATTACATTTGATTATTAGGAACTAGACTTGAACTGCCACTTCTGCCTGTGCTTTTCCTATGGAATATATATTTAAGTAACAGATGAATAGGAGATTTTTAAACACTGGTTTTATTACTTACTTTTATTTTCCCTTTTGTAGAAAGAGAAATGAACATATATCATTATCCTACTGAGTTTATACCAAGTCATCAGTATTATTAAAACTCCTATGTGTAGATCATAATTTGTACAAGAAACTTGTTTGTGAACACAGCAAAAGAGTAATAATTCAACTGGGGATGAAGAATTGCTTCATTTTACATCCAAATGTTCTGCTTTAATATTTTTGTACTTGTATGAAATCTATCAATATAATTTCTTTCTGTCTGTATAGATTTTCATGATAAAAACAACAACAACAAAAAAATATTGATAATTCTTAAGACCTCAGTATAAGTAACTATAAAATGACCCTATTTGAAAATGTCATACATAAGTAATCAGTCATGTTGCTAAATTTAAAAATAATTTGGCTTATATAGAAGAAATGTGTGTTTTTCTTGCATATTGCATTCATTTTCCATAACAAATTAGTGGCCACATAAACTCAGTCTTCCAGATGAATGTTCAGCTATACAAGAATCTGAAATTTGCACATTAAAATAAATGCAACTGTACTGATCTTAGAAGCTGAGTTAACAGATTCATATGCAGTAGTGTATATTTAGCCAACAACATATACATTTTAAATGGTATAAAAAATACACTTTTTACAAATGAATGTGTATTTTCAAATCCAGTTGTACAAAGTTAGAAATACAAGAATTAATTAGAGAGCATGATTTATTTATCTTTAACTTTGTTTTTGTTTTTTTTTTTTTTTTTTAAAAATGTCATTTGTGAAACAGCCAGTCCAAGATAATTATTTTTTAAAAGATAAAATAAAAAAGAGAAGCCACGCTTGTTCCATACAGTTTACTGCAGGCCTAAGGCACATTGGGTTTGAGCCTCATTTCTGAGCTTCTGTTTATAATCAGTGAAAGGAAATAACAGTATAATTCAGTTCAACCAACACCTAAATCATCCTCAGGGTGTCTGTCAATAAAAGAACCTGGGATGCCTAGTTGGTATGAATTGGCCCTGTATTACATGTTAAACTTCATTTGGCAACACTCTATAGTGTCATGTTACAGAAGTGACCCTGTTAAGGTTTTTGCGAAATTGGGTATGCATAGAATGTATAAGAGGATTTTAGATTCTAACTCTGTAAAACTTAATGAATATAATCTGTGTTTAATGCAAAATAATACTAATTATAATATGTGCTGTTTGTGTTTTGTAGTCAACCCTTATCATGTCTTTTATCATAATCTACTGGGAAAATTATATCTTTATAGTTAGCGAACCGAACTTCACAGTTCTTATTATAGAAATATTTTCTTGTCACTTGGATTTTCTTCAAAGAACAGTTACTCCAAATTAACATACCTCATTTAACTGGCCAAATATGAATCCTATTTAACTGTTAGAACTTTACCTACTTTACAGGACTATACCAGTATAGTCAAGACTGTCGTCTCCTTCTGACCCAGCCATACTATATGCCTATCAACACATAATTACATTTGCTACTTCTATTGCAATATCCTGATTTCAACAACTTTTACTTTCTTATCACAGTTTAGTCCACTGTTGAAAGCTTCTGCATGATACTGGGTTATAGAATGTGTTCCCTTTTCTGAGTTCTGAATGTTCCTTCTCTGCCATATGTTTAGAGCTTGTTCAAAGGCACATTTCTGAGCATGAAATCTGTAACAATGTTGGACAGAAAAACTGCTCAGCTCATGCTGGTTTATATCAAATCTTGTTCGAAGTCTTTTATTGATTCATTAATGATGTACAATTAACCAACAATCAATGTATATTCAGCCCTGTATTCAGGATCAATATCCACAAGACGGAAGATAAACCACAATGGCGGACATACATAAAATTGTAAGAAACCTCTTTAAATCTCTGAACAGCTTTTTATAACTAAGTCCCAGAAGTGTGAATTTGACACATTCAGGCAGTTCCCTGTATGCTCTGACTTTGCCCACACCCGTATCAGCCCGTTCAGTTGTGAGACAGCTCCCCTGGGTGCACACATGAGGTGTGGGTCTTGTGTTGCAGTCTGCATCACCAGTGCCCTGGCTGCATGTGGCTACCTGTGGCCCTGATGGTGAGAATGGTTTGCCAGCCCTAGACAGAAATTACAATGGCAACGAGGTGATTCTGGCATTCTCAAAATGCCATGGTCTTTTTGCAGTTCTTTTCAAGTTCACTTCCTTGGTAATTCCCCTATTTATAATTTAATCTATCAGTTGTTGGCATCTTCCCCTCTAGGGCTGTCATCATTTGGGCAAATAGACTCTCGGACTGCACATGTGAGTACATGTCACATGGAGTCCCATTGCCATTTTCCCAGCCACTGTTATCTGTGTTTAGGGAAACGTGGGCAATCTGGCTGAGAGCAATCCCACTTGCTTGTTACTATCTTCTCTTGCTTCTGTACCAGACTTTTAGTTTCCACCCTTTAAGGAAGAGAGGAGCCTAGAAAGTCAGTGGACTGAAGGGTGTAGGAAGGTTTGTTGGAGGGCTCTGAACCTGCTGGAGGTGAGTGTGTGGGTAATCAGAAGACCCTAGACAAGAAATAAAAAGCAGTGCATATTGATTTGGGTGCTACAGAATCTCTCAGAGCCTCACAGGAGAAGCTGAAAAGTCTATTCTGTAAATGTTTTGATTTAAAGTCAATCTTAAGCATCTATGTGTTCAGTGATTTAAGAACAAAGTAGACTGACGGGAATGATGTTGCTTACATAGGATAGACAATTCATTATAGCATATTTACCTTGCAATAACCAATTTGCATTTGTTTATCTTTCCTCTAATTTCTGTGTTCCTTATGCAATTCAGCTAGAGTGATTACCAATATTTGAATAAATGGCAGATTTAGTGCATCTTGTGAAACAAATCATTTCTTTAAGTCGTTGTGCTAATCAAATGTATTTACTCTGGAATGGAATTGGTATTTAATGTCATTTGTGCTTTGAGATGTGAGAGAGCATTTTATTTTTAGTTTCTTTGTCAGCAATTTCTTTTCCTGTCAAATACTGAAACATGCCATACCTTATAAAAGTAATTTGATGTAGCTCAAGAATAGAGCAATAAACATCTACCCAATGCTTTCTGTTGAATGATAATAACTAAAAAATTTGTATCCCACAAGAATTGGAATACAGTTAATTAAACAGTTACTGACATGCATTTTAAAATTTAAATCCTTATATTTTCAAAGGGAGATTTTAATTTAATTAAAAGAAAACAAAAAACCACAAGTAAACAACACACAATAAGTACTTGGTCAACTCTAATGGCTATACTAAATTGAAACACAATGTTTGTACATTTACACATTTTTCAGTTTTTGAAATCTATTGGTTTTGTTTTTTAAAAAGTTCTTTATAAGTTAGAGTCTTACAGCACCTTTAAAATGCTGCAGATAACTTTAAAATTACTACTTGTAATTAATATCAACCTCCTTATGTCTAAAAATGCCTTTTAAAAATAAATAAAATAGTAAGCTAATATCTAATTCTGTTTTGACCTGCAAACTAAAATTGTAATAGGTTGATGTCACTCAAACTACTGAAGAACAAGTTATGTGTCCAGAGTTTTCTATATTAGCAAAGTTATGTAAGAGCTTTTAATTTGAGAGCTTTTGAAAAAGCAAATGCTTGTAAACTTTATTTGCCTTTAACAGTTTTTCACCTTTAGGCAATTTAGCGTCCACTTGGACTTGTGGAAAGTATCTTCACTTTATCTCACTTTGGCCTAAATTCTCTTTTAGATACATCAGAATAAAACAATAGCAATTTGGATGAAATAATTGCCAAGTAACATTTGTAAAACAACATTGGATTTTAATTTCATATCAGTAAATTTCAGAAGATGAAATAATGTTCAGGAAAATAAAGTAAGAGCTTGCATTCCACGCTCTGGATTTGTCTTGGTTTCTGAAAGACTTTTTGTATGATTTTTTACACTGATCTATACATAAATTGTCCACAGATTTTCTCTGAAAATTTCCTTGAAAAAAACTACACTTGAATTTTATTAAAAAAGATGAACCAATTCTAACTATAAATTCAGAAAGACAGTTTATTATTCTATTCTTAGAAGATACAAGGATTCCTTGTAATACAAATCTCTCAGTGAAGTTTTACCCCAAGCCTCAGAAATTGCCAGATTGAAATGATCATTGTCTTCAGGATTTTTATGAAATCAGCTTTCTCATATCTAACAGAGAAGTTGTTTATGTATGAAACTCATAAAAGTTCAGATACCTAAAGCATGATACAAGCACACCTGAGGAAAATAGGATCACAGAATGGTTTGGGTTGAAAGGGACCTTTAAAATCACCTAGTTACAGCCCTCCTGCCATGGGCAGGGACATCTTCCACTAGACCAGGTTGTTCAATGCCCCATTCAACTTGGCCTTGAGCACTTCCAGGGATAGGGCTGCCTCAACTTCTCCAGGCAACCTATTTCAACGTCTCACCATTCTCACAGTAAAGAATTTCTTATCTAAACCTACTCTCAGTTTAAAGCCATTGCTCCTTGCCCTATCACTACATGCCCTTGAAAAAAGTCCCTCTCCAGTCTTTTTGTAAGCCTCCTTCAGGTATTGGAAGGTACAATAAGGTCTCCTGAAGCCTTCTTTTCTCCAGGCTGAACAACCCCAACTCTTTCAGCCTGTCTTCATAGGAGAGGTGCTCCAGCCCTTCTCTAAACTCGCTGTTAACAGATCCGCATTCTTTCATGTGCTGAGAGTCCCAGAGCAGGATGCAGTACTTCGGGCAGGGTCTCACAAGAGCAAAGGAGAGGGAGAGAATCATCCTCACCAACCTGTTGGCCACACTGCTTTTGATGCAGCCCAAGATGTGGTTGGCTTTCTGGGCTGTGAGTGTACATTGCCGGGTCATGTCCAGCTTCTCATCCCCTAAATCCTTCTTCACAGGGCTGTTTTCTCTTCCATTCACCTTTCCACTTAACTTCCAGTTAATCATGGAACTAATTAGAGAAACACATCACTGCTATTTCACCTCTCCACTTCTCTACACCTCAAACCCACTCAGAATCTGTCTAATGTAGAAATAAAATATAAAACAGTAACAAGAGTTATGGCCTGATGAAATGCAATGGTGTCTTCTTCAGGATCCTAACACTAAGGGGCAAAATTTGTCATTTTCACAAGGCTATTTGAATGTCTTATCTATTAAATGAAGAGTAAATTCTCTTTACCATGATTACATTAGTTAAAGTAACTCATAAAGAGCCTTGCTTTTGGTTAGAGACTGCCAAAGATGCAGCTGTTTTCTTCCTATGTAACATAAAAAGACCTAGCATCAAAGTTTTGATGCTATGAAAATTCTGGATAAGTGACGTGTATTTAAGTTACACTGATTTATTGCTCTTTTAGTGCGAAAAACCAAGAGACATGCCTGAGTTCATGAGTCAGGTAGGTTATCAAGAATGAGTCCTACAGTCCCTTTCTCTTGCTAAAGTAATCCATAACCTTATTTCACCTCCTAGAATAACACGTACCTTGATTTATAATACATTTTAGTAGAGTTTCAAGGGTAGAACTTACCAGGTATCAATTTTTGTAGGTGGAAAAGGAAATTCACTGTCCTGCATTAGTTCGGGTTGATAGGTTTCCATTTCCTGTGTTACTGTCTGTTCTGAACAGCTTTGTAACCCCTGCAACAAGAGACTGTCTACACTGGAATTCATGACCACTATAGATTATGTTGGTGAGAAATAAAATTGCTATGTATTTCTTGGCATTTTTCACCACTGCTGTTAGAGAAAATATTCATCTCTTCTGGGAGTCTTCATTTTAACTAAACTAATTAAAAAATCATGGTACTTTTATTTAAGAAGTTCTATTATTTAGTGCCTTTTGGGCCTTTGTTAGAAGTTTGAAAATAAAAGAAGTCTATTTAGTATAGCTTTCCAATTGGTTAGCATTGGAAAGAATAGAAGTGCTTGGGATAGCTTAAGATTTTGAATAGCGTAATAACTGTGTTTATTTTTAAAATGAAAAATCTTGTGACTCAGTTAAGTTGCTTGTTTGCAAAGATTAGAAAAATCAATGTATTTACACCTACAAACCAGAATCAGTGTTGTGAGATAATAAAACTTTATTTTCACTCTGTTGGCATTTTCACTGATATTTGCACCACTTATGGTGACTGAGGTGTTGTTTGTTCATAACTGCTACAGGTTCTGTGAATGTCAGCAAAGGTTTTCCATTACATATAAATCAGGTATATATGACATGAATAGTCTGATCTGTGTCTGTGAAATCTTCCTAGTACTAGAAGACTCCCTGAACTGATTCAGCCATCTGATTATTACCAACAGCAGTGATGAGGTTGAGGACTGAAGTTCTAGAGCAATCAAAAGGGACTTCAGGGCACTGGAATGACTGGTTGAAGGGATAGGAGCACAGGTGGCATTTTCCTCAGTCACTTCAATGGCAAGGAAAAATGTTGAAAGGGACAAGAGAACCCACCTGATCAAAACATGTCTTAAAGACTAGTCTATCTATTTGGTTTTTTTGATCATGGAACAGTTTATACAGCACCAGGCCTGCTGGAGACAGATGGGGTTCACTTGTCTAAAAGAGGGAGAAGGATTCTAACCTGTGCTCACTAGAGGTGAACCATTGGGTGACATGCCAGTGCTTGGGGTGAAATTGACAACCCAGTTGAAGAGCACCCCCACCAATTCACACATATGGGTAAAAAATAGGAGGAGCTGGAAGGCATTGTGCAGCAGGCAATCTATGTTGTAGTCGCCATCACACAAACATGGTTGGGTGATTCACATGACTAGAGTGCTGCAGTGGGTGGCTGCAAACTCTGTAGAAGGGACAGTCAAGTAAGGAGAGGCAGCAGGATGGCTCTGTACATTAAAGGGAGTGTTTGGACTGTGTAGAGCTCAAAGATGGAGATGACAGGGTTGAGTGTTTATGGGTAAGAATCAGGAGGAATGTCAGGAGGGTGGACGTCCAGATAGGAGTCTGTTACAGACCATCCAAACCAGAATGAAGAGTCAGAAAAAATATTCTATAAGCAGCTGGCTGATATTTCATGATCGCCAGCCCCTGTTCTCATGGAAGAATTTAATTTGTCAGATGTCTGCTGGAAACTCAGTGTAGCAGAGAGGAGGCACTGTAGGAGGTTCCAGGAATGTGAAGAAGACAACTTCTCAACACAGATGGTAAGCAAGCCTAACAGGGGTGATCCGCCATAGACCTGCTGTTTATGAACAGAATGTGATCAGAGGCCATCTTGGGTATAGTGACCACAAAATGATAGGTTTTTTTTTATTGGTGAGTTAAGGAAAGGGGTCAACACTTGGACTTCCAGAGGGTAAACTCTGTTCTGTTCAGGACACTGGTTCAGAGAGTCCCTTGGGAAACAGTCCTTAATAGAGAAAGGGTCCAAAAAGGCCATACCTACGTTAAGAAGGAAATCTTAGAGATGCAGTAGCAGGCTGCCCTCTGTGCAGAAAGATGAGTTGGCAGGAAAGAAGACAGGCCTGTCTGAGCAGGGAATTTTTTCTATAAGTCAGGGAAAAAAAGAGAATTTATGACCCTTGGAAGAAGGGGCAAGCAGCTCAGGAAGAATTGTCCTTAGGACATGTAGAGAGAAAATTAGAAAGGCAAAAGCTCAATTAGAACTCAATCTGGCCACTGCTGTGAAAGATAATAAAAAGTGTTTTTAGAAACTCACCAAGTCACTCTCCATCATTTATCAGTAGTCCTGGGAGATCCCAGATGAGTGGCCAATGTAAAGCTCACCTATGAGAATGTTCAGACAGAAAATCCAAAGAACTGCAGGCCTGTCAGTCTGACCTCAGTTTCAGGATTACCTTCAGTGTGATCACACAGCATATACAAGACAAGCAGGACAGCAGGCCCAGAAAGCATGGGTTTAGGAAATGCAGGTACTTCTTGACCAACTTGATCTCTTTTTATGACCAGGTGACCCACCTAGTGGATTAGGGAAAGACTATGAATGTAGTCCACCTGGACTTCAGTAAAGTGTTTGACACTGTCTCCTAGAAAAAATGGCAGGCCAGGACTTGGACAAGTCTACTCTTCACTGGGTTAAAAACTGGCTGTTTTGTAAAACTAGTGGTGCTACATCCAGCTGGAGGCTGTTCACTAGTGAGGTTCTCCAGGGGTCAGAATTCTTGGACTGGTCCTATTTGGACCTGGATGAGGGAATCAAGTTCCCTCTCAAACAGTTCGCAGACGACACTAAGTTAGGTGGGAGTCTTGATCTGCTCAAACACTCTAGAGGTCACTGTTCGACAAGGACACCCTCCTGTACTGAAGGACATGGAATCTTCACCTAAGGAATTGTTTGTGAAAGTGATATAATAAAACTGCAGAATTCTAATTAAAACAAAAAAACAACCAAAACCAAAACCAAAACACAACCCAAGCAAAACATGACCCTGGAATTACATGCAGTTGTCCCTAACACACAAATTGGCAAAAGTAACTAATCTGTTGTTCCATGGCAATTACATGTATTGTATTATATTACAAGCAACTTGTAGAGTCTAATATCCATCTCATAAGTGGTGTTTATGTGATGTCAGACACTTCAGAGTATTTTTGAGAGATACGTATTTAAAAAACATAGGTATTTCTCTTATATCTCTCTGATTAAAATGGGTTTTGATCAGTGCCACTTCCATATAAAATTGTTTTATCAGTAAGAACAATAAACCATTGGAATGACCTCTCCAGGGAAATGGTGGATTTCCCAACGTTGAACACCTGTAAGACTGGACAGAGTACAAGGGCATCATGTCTCAAGCATGCTTTTGACAAGAAAGGTTGGAAGAGATCCTTGAGGTCTCTTCCAACTGATATTCTAGAACTCCATGAAAATATTATGAACCATAGTTAGCTGAGAAATGTTTCCTATCTGTGCTGAGTTCACTAATAACTTGGAGACACTATAATAATTTCATAACAGGACTTTTTAATTACAACATCTTGAAATTACCAAGAATGCCTTTTGGACAATTATGTCAAGAGCAACAAAGTTCTTGTTAGTGTGTTTATCTTGACAGCTATAAATAGTTCCTAATAAGATATTCCTAATAAAATAAACTTCTAGCTGAAACTCATACAATTACAAGTATTTTCTATTACTTTCAGAAAATTAACGAGACATTATGTTAAGTAAAACTAATGAGAGGGATTTATTTATCTCTTCTCCTGATTTATGCTAATATGACTTCATCTTTAGTTTGAATTAGACTGTCTAATGCTGTTTTGGCCAGGATTGAAATTACTCAAAGGCTTTGCATTCTCACATGGTTACCACTTCCATTCTGCTGTTTCCCCGCTGGTAGTTTTAGCCTGGATGTTAACACTAATTGCAGAACACTAAATAGTTCATTTTAATCTTTAATAAGTTTACATCTATTCATATTAATTCTTGGAGTGTGAAATCTCTGTTGTCGTTGCAGTTTAACATCTTAGCATTTCAGACAGGAATATGAAATGAAGCTTTTTTTCCATTGTTTTAGAAGATGATTCAGCAGCTATTAATATCAGAAAGCACAATGCAGTTTCCTTGACTTTAACACAATTAGCGCTCATAATTTAAAATTCCCTTTATCAGTGTCTGTGACACTGACTGATTTTGGCAAACATGAGGAGTAGACAAAGTCCAATGTAGTTTTGTAAATGTCAGTGTATGACATCACCAAGGGGAGTTAGCATCTTGCTGTACTGACAGAGCAGAGGCTGTAATTAGAAATGAATGACAAGGTACTTTTCATCTTTGATGAGGAAAGACTTTTGTGTCAAAATATCTCAGTGCAGGAACAATTTTTCTCCAAGCATTTCTTGTCCTGAACACATTTTGCATAATAATGGAGGGGGAGCAGGGAGGGCAAAATTATTGCACGGTGTTGCTAAGTGACAAATTAACAGATGTTCTACATTTGCAGATAATAAATGTTTGAATGTTATCATATTGTGATATTGACAGATACCATTTGGGGCGAGACAATATATTCATTATTTGAAAAAAAAAAAAGTAAATAAAATCAAGGGTATTAAAGTTTTTGAAGTCTTATGTAGACAGAATTTTAAAACTATTTGACAAAAGTAAATCATCGAGTTAAGAAATGTGTTTTATGGATTTAATCACATGATATGTAAACACTTAGGAAGAAAAGTAGGTGGAATTATGTTTTCTTGTTCTTTAAAATAGCAGAAAACCTGACTGGCCAGTCAGTGGAAGTGGCATCAAATGGGATCTGAATTCAGAATATTTAATAATTAGACCAGTAAATAGATTTCTAGTGCATAATGTTAATGGCTGTGTTTGCGTTACTTGAAGTTGACCATGATCTTTGAAGCACTATAGAAACACTGCAGAATGCAATATGATGTTTTCAGAGAAACGCATAACTTCGAGATTGTCATAATCTGAAATTATGACATGTAGGAAAATAAGCTTAACTTTGATAGATAATGAATTCCTTAAGTCTATGTTAAGTCCTGCAAATATGAAAGACAACTTTATCAGTTTCCCAAAGCTTAGAAAACACTTTCACTCATCACATAAAATATATCTGTTAAAAATTATTTTATTTATAGCTTGCGACTTAAACTTTCAGATTTGTAGCTTATTTCTCCTGATATTTCCTTAAAATTTGAAATTAGATGCATGCACAGACAGTAGGTACCTTTGCTAGTCCTGTCCCCTCTACTTCAATACGTTAAAAATAAAAAAAATAAATATGAAAACAAATTCCAGTTCCAGGTATAATATCTGTGCAATTAAAAGAATCTTTCCTTGTATTGAGAAGTTTCCAATTTTAACACTCACATTGACTCTTGAAAAAAAAAATGCAAAAAATTGAAAAGAGGTGCTTGCAAATATTTAGGGCTGGTTAGAGAGCAAAACTGAGTTGAGAATGTGTGCAAATAAACATACAATTTACTAGAAGCAGGAAAAAATTATTTGTTCCTTCCCACTCCTTGAAACTCTTTTAGTGTGCTGACAGTGAGATTTTTGACTTGAATGAAAGAAGTGTGAAGGTGCAGACTCTGAAAACTGATTGTCACGTGATTTCTCTTTTTGTCTAGAGTCTGAACTTTATTAACCTTCTCTCTGAAAGGCCAAAAATTTCAGAGAAATCCATGGAAGTTAATGTAACCACATCAATATACGGATTATATAAACGTAGTTTGAAATTAGAGTATCTTCTATGTAGATCTTTGCTGAAAATTTGGTTTAAATTTATTTGATAATTCTCTTTCACTGTTGGAATTTGAAGTCTTTAATATGTGCTTATAAAGCATAAGTACATTAATGCAAAGAATTTAGAATTTTCATATGCTTTTCAAAGTTTTTATTACCTTGATGCAAATGTGGAAAACGATCTATAGTGTAAAATTGGAATTATCATTTAAGAATCCCACAAATTTCTTTAATATCTGCATATCGTGTTAAGCATTCAGCTGAAATGAATAAATTAAATTTATTGTCATTGCTTGAAAAAAATATTTGAACTTGTTTTGGCTGTGTAAGCAGTATCTGCCTGGAAGCCACAGGGAAGTTGCTGATCAACTGTTATGAGCATTCTGCCCACTTTAACAGATGGTGAAGATGACCAAATTACAAATAGAGAAGGGTGAGAAAAAAAAAAAAAAAAAAGAGATAAAGTCATGTGAAAATCAAGGGGAGGTCTCTTCATAGTGTGGAGTCTTTCTGTCTCAGTTGCCAGATGGAGAGAGGAAAGCTCATTGTCACATCCTCTTTCCCTCTGCTGCACTTTTAGGTGTTTTTAGAAGTGCTAAAAGTCTGACAGTTTGCTTTAGGCTCAAGAAATTCTTCCTTGTTGGGCCCAAACTGTCAGAGGACTAGAGGAACTTTTGGCCATTCTTTTCATCTTTCTTATACCATCAAATAGAAAAAATTAATTTCAGAAGCAGTTGAACAATAGATGTTAATGTTCAGGAGTATACAGGAGATTTTTAGCTTATTTGAGCTGCCCTTCCTATGTATAGGCAAAGATAAACAAACATATGTTATGACTTATATAACAGACACCCTGCAGCCTTTGCATTATTGTAGCAGCAAACAATTTAAAGGCCGTGGTGTACCTTTTGCAATCAATCTCATGTCTGTTCTATTGCCTATGCTAAACAAAACTAGAGAATATTTCTCTTTGTCTGTATTTCCATAGATCACCTCAGCAAAAATGGTGCTGGAAAACAGTCTCAGTTTTAGTTCCTCTAGAATTTTTTCTGGCTTTGTTGTAAAATTGAATTATTTATTTTGTATTTAGAGCACATATAAGTTGAGACCAATGCTCAATTCCCCAGAAACAAAACACAGACATTTGAATTTCGTATTAGTGTCAATGAGTGATTGTACCTCTGCAAGATTATAAATAATAGGATTGTGCTTTAATGCTTTTATCTCTGTATCTGAGCTACTAAATGGTACTGATAGGAAAGTTCAGTACATTGACTTTTTTCTTGGGGGGGGGGGGGGGGGGGGGGGGGGGGGGGGGGGGGGGGGGGGGGGGGGG